>CM051236.1:274027020-274494520 GCA_027917425.1 Gastrophryne carolinensis
GGGCTCATCATTTTAGAAGTAATCCCTCAAATAATTCTTAGGTTGCACAGGGTTTCCTTTAAAAAATTATAAAAAAGCAGACTAAAAAACACATTTTCTTAAAAAATCAATATGCAAACAAGAAAACACAAGCTACATCTGAAAGCACAAGGTCCCCCAAGCAGAACAATACCCAACATGCATAGGTACTTTTAACCCTTTTAATTGCCAGCCTACTTGAAATTTTGTCACCCTCTGCTAAGTTTTGCGCTATGTTTAACTGTGATTTTTGCAGGAATTTTCAGGAAAATTCTATATATTTTTTTTTGCTTTAACATGAAACGTCTTGTTTGTAATTTTTCTTTTTTTAAAAAATATTTTTGAATTAAAAAAACAAAAATAAATAAAAAAAATCTTTTTTGGAAATGTTTTCCCTTTATTTTAAATAAAACAATTACTTTGTTAGAGAAAAGGGGAGGCAGGGACACAGAAAAAAGTATTTTATTATTATAATTGTTTTTTTTAATACTTGCCTCCCACCCATCCCAGAGCACTGTGTCCCACGCTAATCACTCTGGCTTCTGATCTCCTGCTGAAAGCTTTTTATAGCTGCTGTGTGACAGGTAACAAAGGGTTCATTTAAAAAATGACATAGGGTCCCCCCCCAAAAATGGCGTGAGGTCCCCCCTACCCAGCATAAACAGCCCAGGGACCAGCTATGGGGCTTGTAGAACAGGGTGCAGGGGGACACAGAGAAAAAAAAATGTATTATTCTTTTTTTCCAAGTATACAGCATGTCCTGTGCCAGTAAATTCCTTACACTTGGGGTATTCCGCCACAAGGTGGCGCAGTGGACTGCAGAAATAGCCAGGTACCTCCCACCAATTTCCAGTGTTTTCTCTGCAGTCTGGACTACGAAGATAGAAGATGGCTCTTTATTGCGCAGGGAGTGGGGCTTTTCAAGCCTACGGCCCTGCAGGCTTATTTCCACCCGTTCTGGACCCACTGCCACCCAGCCTCGGCTGATGGTTCGGGTGAAGGTAGGACAGCACTAGGGTCAGGTGCTGAAGGAGCACTGCTCCGGGCCGCAAGACTCTGTACCAAAAGGTAGCCGGCGACAGGATTTCTATGGTGAGCCTCATTGAGATGCCCCAGCCTCTAATCTTGGGTCCTTGTTCCCTTCTCCCCTCCCCTCTAGCAGGTTGTACGCGACCCCTTTGTTGTGGCCCGCTCAGCTGGCAGGGGGCGCCCGGGGGGTCTGTGATTTGTGTGTGCTATTTTTATTATTGGTGTGTGTGTGGGCCGTTATACGGCGCACCGCGGTGGTTGGCTCTATGTATTTTTTGGTTACTGTCATGGTGCCGGCGTATCACGTGATCACAGTTTCGCACTCTTCGGGGGGAGTGGGAACCGCGGTTTGACACGTTCGGCGTCATACTCTCGCGGTCCGCCCCTCTAGGTACTGCTGCCGGTGCCATTTTGTGGCGTCATCCTTGCGGTGCTGTGACGCGGTCTGGCTGTGGTTTACTTCTTTGGGCGATCTGTCCGCTTGGTCTGTGAGTCTCTTACGGGGTTTTTATATTGCCTTACTCTACTCTGTGTGTGCTGGGGATGTTTATTTTGTACTTATTGTGTCTTGCAGGCGGGTCACCTTAGACTGTGGTTCTCCCGGCCCTGACCCTTACCATTCTCCCACCTTCCCTAGCGGGCTTTGGGGGGCCTCCCAAAAAGGGGGGATATTACTAGCTGTGTCCCTGTACTGGTCTGGAGGCTACGTGTAGCAGACAGATGGATTCAGGAGGTGGTGTCCAAGATAGAGTTTGCAGCCTGGCCGCCCCCAAGATTTATCAGATCCCGGATGGCTCAAAACCCCCTGTCAGCTCAGGGCTTGCGGCTTGCGGTCTGAAACCTTCTGGAGTTGGGGGTCATCTGTCATGTGCCTCTCAGGGAAAGGGGCAGAGGCTTCTACTCCAAAAAGGATAGGTCCCTCAGGCCCATCCTGGATTTAAAGCGCTTCAACAGGTTTGTCAGATTCAAGCACTTTCGCATGGAGACCCTAGGCTCAGCAGTCAATACTCTGCGCCCGGGCGACTTCATGACATCCTTAGACATTAAGGATGCTTACCTTCATGTACCAATCTTCCCAGGTCTTCAGAAATTTCTCAGGTTCGCTCTGGAGGATCAGCACTACCAATTTGTGGCCTTACCGTTCGGTATCACTTTGGCTTCCAGGGTATTCACCAAGGTGTTGGCGGGTGTGATGGCTCTTTGGGATCTCAGGGCATTCGCATCCTTCCTTATTTGGACGACATTCTGATCTTGTTTCAGTCCTGCCATCAGGCAGAACTGGATACCCAGATGGTGATGTCCACACTTGAGTCCTTCGGCTGGGTGATCAACCATCCCAAGTCTTTTCTGTCCCCGTCACTGGTGAGGTCCTTTCTGGGCATGACTCTGGATACATCTCAGGTCAAGGTTTTTATACCTCAACAGAAGGTGAAGAGTCTTCAAGCTCAGGCCCAGTTTCTTCTTTCTTGTCCTCATCCCTCCATCCGGCAGGGGATGCAACTGGTGGGCCTGATGGTGTCTTGCTTCAAAGCGGTACCCTATGCTCAGTTTTCACATGAGACCTCTGCATCAGGACCCTGTGTCCCTGGATCAGGTGTTTGCTCTGTCCCCCCTGGCCAGATGGTCCCTCTCGTGGTGGCTGGACTCAAGGAACCTCTTGTTGGGCAGAACCTTTCTGTCCCCTTGCTGGGAGACTGTCACCACAGATGCCAGTCTGACAGGTTGGGAGGGCTTCTGGAAGTCCTTGAAATTCCAGGGTCAGTGGGGCCCACAGGAGGCCCATACTCCTATCAACATTCTGGAACTGAGGTCGGTAAGGTTGGTTCTCGCCCAATTGACCCCACACCTTCGGGGCCGGCCTGTTCATCAAGGAGGGACCCGGAGCAAGAGGGCCCTCAAGGAAGTGTCTCTTATACTGTCCTGGGTGGAGGAGAATGTTCCCTGCATCTCGGCAGTGTACATCCCGGGGGTGGAAAATCTGGAGGTGGACTCCCTGAGCATGGGGGACTTCTCGTCTGGGAGAATGGTCCCTCAGCAGCAGGGTGTTTCGCTCCCTGTGCCACCGCTGGGGTCAGCCGGATGTGGATCTGTTTGCGTCCCATCACAATCACAAGCTTCCAGTCTTTGTCTCTCTGTCCCAGGACCATCTGGCCTTAGTCATGGATGCTCTAGCAATGTCTTGAAAGAGCTTTCGGCTCCTCTATGTGTTTCCTCCATTTCCTCTGCTGGGCAGGGTGCTGTGCAAAATAGCCCAGGAAGGGGCGCCAACCATCCTGGTGGCCCCCTGTTGGCCAAGAAGGGTGTGGTTTGCAGACACCGTGCAGTTGGCAGTAGATCAATAAGTCCTGCCCAAGGTTCCAGACCTGCTCACTCGGGCAGCTGCGCCATCCCAATTTACAAACACTGGCTTTAACGGCCTGGCTGCTGAGACCTCCATTTTGATGGAAAAGGGGCTGCCTGCCTCTGTTGTTACTACCATGATTCGGGCTAGGAAGAAGTCCTTGTCCTTTATCTACTATAGGGTATGGCATGCTTACATTGCCTGGTGTGAGTCTAAGTCTCTTCCCTGTCGGGTGTTTTCTATTCCCAGGATTCTGGAATTCTTGCAGCATGGTTTGGATTTGGGCCTTCAACTTTCTACTCTCAAGGGACATGTTTCAGCCTTGGCTATTTTCTTCCAAAGATCTTTTGCCAACCACCGTTTGGTTAAGACTTTTTTCCAGGGGGTTACTCACGTGCGCCCGCCACGTAAGCCTATGTTAACAGTCTGGGATTTGAATTTGGATTTATCTGCCTTGCAGGGTCCTCCTTTTGAGCCTCTACGTGAGGCTGCTTTGCATATTTTGACTCCTAAGGTAGCCTTTTTGGTGGCTATCACTCCTGTTAGGCGTGTTTCTGAGTTGGTGGTGCTTTCCATTAAACCTCCTTACTTTGAGCGACACCAGGACAAGGTGGTGTTTCGGTTTAAGCCAGATTTCCTGACTAAGGTTGTGTCTGCATTTCACCTCAATCAAGACATTGTTTTGCCTTCATTGTGTCCTAATCCTGCTAATTCCAAGGAGCGGACTCTGCATTCCTTGGATGTGGTCAGGGTTCTGAAGTTTTTTTTGGTAGCTAATGAATCATTCAGGAACACTGATGATCTTTTTGTTCTCCCTTCTGGACCTTTCTGGACCTAGGCCTCCGGCTAAATCCACTATCAGCAAGTGGATCCGTCAGGCGGTGGTGCAAGCCTATTCTACTAAGGGGAAGGAACCTCACTTCCGCCTTACTGCTCATTCCACTCGTTCGATTGGTGCCTCCTGGGCCTTCCAGCACCAGGCTTCTGTTGAACAAGTTTGTAAGGCCGCTACTTGGTCTTCTGTTCATACTTTTCTAAGTTTTACAAGGTTGATGTTAGGGCCTCAGCTGATGCTGCTTTTGGCCGCAAAGTTCTTCAGGCGGCAGTGGTTTAAACTGCCCGGTGTTGCTCTTTGGGGATCCCACCCTACCTTACGGACACTGCTTTTGGATGTCCCAAGTGTAAGGAATTTACTGGAACAGGACGTGCTGTATACTTGGAAAAATACAATTCTGTGAGTACTCACCTGTGGAATTGATTTTATAGTATACAGCACATCCTGTTCTATCCCTCCCTTGTTATAATTATTCTTGGTTACCTCTGTATGGTGATTATTCAAAAGTTCTTTTTGGGTTCTTATCCATTTTTTGATTCTCCCGGCTTCTTGTATAACTGCTTGTCAACACTGGAAATTGGTGGGAGGTACCTGGCTATTTATGGGGCCAGGAGTGGCCACAAGTCTTTCTGCAGTCCACTGCGCCACCTTGTGGCAGAATAACCCAAGTGTAAGGAATTTACTGGAACAGGACGTGCTGTATACTATAAAATCAATTCTACAGGTGAGTACTCACAGAATTGTATTTTTTAACACTCACCTCCGATCCTGTGTCCCGCGGTGATCCTGTCCCCCAGTGATCCGCTGACAGCTGCCGGGGGCTGGGGGGGCAGGGGACCACATCCCCCTACCCTCCAACCTGCCTCCATCACCGGATCAGCTCCAACTTCTGACAGTTCGGAGCCCGCAGCAGAGCCGGGCTAGCGACGTTAACGCTGGGGGGTGATCGAAGCCCCCCCCCCCCCCCCGGTGAAGAGGAGACCCGGCCACGAGGTGAGTAAGTGTCATTTTCTTCTCCTGAAGCCAGAAGAGCCCCAGGGGGTAATCGGATACCCACAGGGTGAATAGAAGACCCGGCCGCTTCGAATGAGGGGTCAGGTGAGTGTTTTTTCACATTATTTTTTTAACTAGAAGGGGGGAAAGCCAGCCCGTAGGAACTATGGGCTTGGCACTTAACGGGCGGAGAAGCGACCCCGTAGTACATTGGCACTTAAAGGGGGTAATGCCAGACCTGTAAATACAATTCTGCATACAAATATAAAAAGTCCAGAAAATGTATAAAAGTGTTTGTTTGCAGGCCAGGAGAGGTCACACAATGATTTGAACAAAAAAAAGCCCATTGAAATGTAAGGGAGAGCAACATTGAGCAAAAGGTACTACATGACGCTCTTAAACCTAAAGCGACGGCGCTAAATGCTGAGCTGCCTCTAGTAATACATGTGATGCTACATGGCACTGTTAGAGGTGCTCACCAGATTTGCTTTCCTAAATGTGGTTTCTCATACAGCGCCCAGCGTTCACCAGATGCTACAACTCACACAGTCCTTCCACTGTAACAGGTGAACTCATTAGCAGCTTTGCTAAATCACAGCAATCATCTCTCTAGCTGAGAATTCTGCCAGTAGAATAGCTTAATACTCTTGTCTCTGCCTCAGCCAATCAGATGATTAGCAAGTTAGAGTCAGGAAGTGTCTGATCTGTACTTTTAACACACCACTTTGATGTACATTGCTAAGGTAAACACATTGCTGCTAGGGAGAACTGTTTTATTTTATAAAACAGAGTTGCAAACAAATAGGAAACAAAAAAAAATAACCGATAGGCTTAGCTCATTGATTACATAATTAACACATTACCCTTTAAGCCTTGGAACACAAATCTCCTGCACATAACTCACAATATGTTATACCTGAGTGCTGTTCCCAAGCCTTAGACCATATAACCACAAAATGCAGACAAAAAAGGTTTAAAGGGAGGCACACCTGTCTATCAAAATTTAAACATCAAACATAAGTCACAAGACTTGTTAAAACATTTAAAATATAAAAATGACATGATTGATGACCATAAATACCAACACAAAGAGGTGGAGATTAGAGGACAACATGAATAAATATTATATTGTAACTTGATAATTAAATAAATCAATCTTAGGCCCTTATTTAAGAAGGGATAGCGTCAGGTAGTGGCTGGTTAATGAGAGGTAGCGACAGGTAGCGACTGGTGAACGCCGGACACGGCACGCAATTACACATGTATCAAGCAGAATCTGTTTAGCGACTGGGATAGCGCCATGTAGCGTCTCATTCATCATTTTCACAGCCTCAGCGTACAGCCTTGCAGAGCGCCAGGTATGACCTCTCGCTACCTGTCGCTCTGCCATACATTTCAATGGGCGAACCTTTTCTTCTCTTTAACGCCGGACACGGCACGCAATTACACATGTATCAAGCAGAATCTGTTTAGCGACTGGGATAGCGGCATGTAGCGTCTGATTCATCATTTTCACAGCCTCAGTGTACAGCGCCAGCATTCAGCCTTGCAGAGCGCCAGGTATGACCTCTCGCTACCTGTCGCTCTGCCATACATTGGCAGAGTCATAAGACTATTTGGGAGAAATTACCCTAGCACTTTAAAAGAGTATTCTGCACCATCTCTTAATGATTAGATTGGGACAAAGGGATCGAGTGGAAGTTAAATTACTCAACGACATTAGCAACACATTGGTTGGATGTACACAAAGGGAATAAGAGTGACATGAAAATTACGGCCATTGATCAAATAGAGAGTAAATGGATGTATATATCGGATTCTTGTACACCATGGGGCCTAAATGAGGACTTCTCATTGGGATTGTTTCTGAAGTAGGTATCTCAGAGGACTGTACTTGCTAGGTATACTACAGTGCCTTGTATTGTATCCGATAGATATATTCACTGGTTTAATCACTGGGGGCAACGGTGTATGAGGAGATCACAAGCTTGTGGGATGCATCTCGGTTCATGGCATTCATTCATTTTCACATTTGTGTTGGTGTCTCTTTATTTTTGTGTTCCTATTCCAGGGGGTAAGCCTGGGGTGTGATAGGGGGCTGCAGGTGCACATTTCTTCTGATATTTTGTGGAGGCAGAAGAAGGGAGTGGTGTGCCAGCTTGACTGGTCCTAATTGGTGTTATTTTTATGCACGGGGCGGGGGGGGGGGGCATGCCCCTGCACCTTGCATCTCCTCTCCTATGAACCCAGACAGCAATCTAATGGGGCCCCTGAACCACGCGTTTTACCCTTTGCTAGTGACATAATGACCACACTCATTACAGCACCATTTTGGGAAGCATCTACTTTGCTTTTGCCCCCCCCCCCTCCCCCTCGGGGCGCTCACCCTGCTTACCTCAGGAGAAAAAACAAATTAATTGATTATTAATGTGCATTTTTTTTGTAGGGATGACTTATCGCAACTGCCATTTACTACAATGTGTATTAAAGAGAGTCTGAGACTACATTCTCCTGTTTCATTTGTGTCAAGATCCTGCACTGAGGACATCACTCTTTCTGATGGCAAAGTCATTCCTAAAGGTATTTTTCTAATTACAAAAAAAAATGGAATGTTGTGTAAAATGTAGAACAACCAAAAATACAATGATTTGGAATCTCCCATAATCATATTTTATTTGCAGTAAAACATAAAACACATATCAAAAAATAGACATTTCATTTGAAAATGTTAAGTTTATTAGAAATGTATTGCATCAACACATCTCCAAAAAGTAAAAAAAAGGTACCGGGATTAGACCCCTCCCGATTGCATATATCGGACCCAGCAAACCCACCACACCTCTTTTAAATAAAGATGTTTAAATAAGAATATACAATAAGAATCCATATAGGATTGATATATAATATAAGCTATTGGTCGTAACGCATATATGACATATATGTACAGTAAGTGCCAATTATTAAAAACTATTTAACATACAACGCTTATTTTTTGCCATACAAAAATATTCCCATATTGTCTTTGTCTCTATTGACTCTTACTGGTGCAACGTTCAAAAAAAGGGCAAACATATTTCGCCTGTTGTGGCTTCTTCAGTACCCTAGTATAGACACAAAGTGTATTTAATAATACATCAGTGTATATAATACATTAGAAAAAGTCTAAAATATTTTTCGCCCACCAGGGGAGAGGTGGAAGGAATCTCCCTATTGTTCTTGTATAAGAATTTCTATTCCTTTATCTCTAAATCTGTGTTTTCATATTTTCGCTACTAGCCCTTTGAGAGAGAATTATTTTATGGACATCAGCTCTGATTGCTATTGAAAGAACCAATTATTCAAAACTTCTGAAGAGATATTTCAAGGATGTTACCTTATAGCTGTGTTTGCAATAGATGTATTCTTTATGTATAAATGCTTCTTTATAGGTTGATGTGCTTGGTTAGATCAATAAAGCTCATCCCTTTTTTATATGAATGAATCTGCAGGGTAATACATATAGTTTGATCATCAGTGTAGTTGTTTAATAAAAGGGTTTTACTAGGAATGACTTAATATAAAGTGAAAGATAAATATAATATGGGCTGTACCTTTTAGGCTGGCATGCCTTTGTTGTTTAGGATGTTGTGGCGGTGCGCAGCACGAAATGGAAGTCTGTTGTATTGCCCCATTAGAAGTCCGGCGTCTGTGTAGCGTCTTTCCTGCCCATTCATGGCCTATCTATAGGTACTCCATGTTCGTTGTCAGGCTTTATATATGCAAAGTTTGCACGCACATAGCGTGTCGGGCTGCGCACCGGCGGCGGTCGCAGCTTTGCTTTCTTTGATAACACACATCCAGATACCATCTGTATCCACAATATAAATATATATATATATATATTGTGGATACAGTTGGTATCTGAATGTGTTTGCTGCATGCTTAAGGTTACATAGCAGTGGTTAATATTGTTACCACAGTGCCTGCATATCTAATGAGATTATTATTCAATCCACTTGCTCATATGCATTTAATATGTAGCAACTAATGCACTATTATCTCCATGTGTATCTGAGATAAAGTGTTATTAAATTTCTGTAAATAAGCTGTGAATATGGGTCCTAAAATTGCAAAATAAAAAGAAATTTTTTTTATAGATGATAATTGGTGTGCGCCTGATATCTTGAAACACAAGCTCCTCTCCCACCACCCCAGGTACAGGTTAGCAAACGATGGGGCACAAGTTGTCCCCATCGCTGTCCCCTGCACCTGGTGGTAGAGCTGTCCATTGAAGAGGAACAGGTTGTGGGCGAGGACGAAGTTGAGGAGCCGAAGGAGGAACAGATTGTGATTATGCTCGGACAAATCAAGCTCATTCAGAAACATTTCCACCGCCTTTAATCCCTTTGTATGGGGGATACTGGAGTACAGGGCCTCCACGTCCAGAGTGACCAGGGTCGCCCCAGGATCAATCCACAAGGATACGCAGGATATGCCCGGTATCCTTGACATATGATGGAAGGCTCATGACCAGGGGCTATAGATGTTGATCGACGTATTTGCTGGCGTTTTCCGTGAGTGCCCCCACACCCGACACAATGGGTCGACCAGGTGGTGACACCATTGATTTGTGCACCTTAGGGAGGGCGTAAAATGTTGCAATCGTCGGGTTGGGGGACTCCAGGAACCCAGCAGTTCTCAACAGGCAAAAATGATTATACAAACCCAAAATAGACAAGGAAGAAATGGGACCAGCATTGGTACTTACCTACACGGATGCACATGCATCTGTACGAAACATTCTAAAGTCTAATTGGCCCATTCTGTTGAACAACCCTTACTTAAGAACCTTTCTTCCTTCACAACCTAGAATAATATATAGGCGACCAAGTAATCTGCGCAACAGATTGGTGCACAGCCACTGGGGTACCTTTCGCTGCGGAGGCTGTAGCATGTGCAAATACATACAAACAGGCCTGACAGTTGAGGTAGACCAAAAGGGAAGATATAAGACCCAACATTTTATTAACTGTGCGACGAGCCACGTCATCACGACTCTAAAAACTCTAAAAATTCAAGGGTTAGACAGAATACATCCATCAGCATGGGGAGGCAATTTGGAAAAAGTTACGCTAAGGCTGGAGACACGTTGGAATTTTCGCTTACCGACCCATAGATTAAACAAAACCATGAGTTTCGCCCCCTACTTATAATCCCAAAACTCCTACTGACAATTCCTGAACCCCACAAAATAGAAATAATAGCCTGCAGGAAGCACAATGACAATAACAAATGTAAGGTGTTTTCTGCATGTTAGACTAAAAACATCATGCACTGTATATGTTTTAATAATCTCATTCTAAAGATTTCATGTCACTGTGCTTATAAGAACTCTTAAATTTATAATTTGAAAAATTAGATTCAAGCAGAAATCATTGCCAGTATAAAGTTTTGGTTTTCAATGCTGTATACAGGTCCTTCTCAAAAAATTAGCATATAGTGCTAAAGTTCATTATTTTCCATAATGAAATGATAAAAATTAAATTTTCATATATTTGAGATTCATTGCACACCAACCGAAAATTTTCAGGTCATTTTTTGTTTTAATACTGATGATTTTGCAATGCAGCTCATGAAAATCCCAAAATCCTATCTCAAAAAATTAGCATATTAGCATAAAGAAAAGGGTTTTTAATAAAAAAAAAAGTCAACCTTCAAATAATTATGTTCAGTTATGCACTCAATACTTGGTCGGGAATCCTTTTGCAGAAATGACTGCTTCAATGCGGCGTGGCATGGAGGCAATCAGCCTGTGGCACTGCTGAGGTGTTATGGAGGCCCATAGTGCTTCGATAGCGGCCTTAAGCTCATCCAGAGTGTTGGGTTTGCGTCTCAAAAACTTTCTCTTCACAATATTCCACAGATTCTCTATGGCGTTCAGGTCAGGAGAGTTGGCAGGCCAATTGAGCACAGTAATACCATCAGTAAACCATTTACCAGTGGTTTTGGCACTGTGAGCAGGTGCCAGGTTGTGCTGAAAAATGAAATCTTCATCTCCATAAAGCTTTTCACCCGATGGGATCATGAAGTGCTCCAAAATCTCCTGATATCTAGCTGCATTGACCCTGCCCTTTATAAAACACAGTCGACCAACACCAGCAGCTGACATGGCACCCCAGACCATCACTGACTGTGGGTACTTGACACTGGACTTCAGGCATTTTGGCATTTCCTTCTCCCCAGTCTTCCTCCAGACTCTGGCACCTTGATTTCCGAATGACATGCAAAATTTGCTTTCATCAGAAAAAAGTACTTGGGACCACTGAGCAACAGTCCAGTGCTGCTTCTCTGTAGCCCAGGTCAGGCGCTTTTGCCGCTGTTTCTGGTTCAAAAGTGGCTTGACCTTGGGAATGCGGCACCTGTAGCCCATTTCCTGCACACGCCTGTGCATGGTGGCTCTGGATGTTTCTACTCCAGACTCAGTCCACTGCTTCCGCAGGTCCCCCAAGGTCTGGAATCGGTCCTTCTCCACAATCTTCCTCAGGGTCCGGTCACCTCTTCTCGTTGTGCAGCGTTTTCTGCCACATTTTTTCCTTCCCACAGACTTCCCACTGAGGTGCCTTGATACAGCACTCTGGGAACAACCTATTTGTTCAGAAATTTCTTTCTGGGTCTTACCCTCTTGCTTGAGGGTGTCAATGATGGCCTTCTGGACAGCAGTCAGGTCGGCAGTCTTACCCATGATGGCAGTTTGGAGTAATGAACCAGGCTGGGCTTTTTTAAAAGCCTCAGGAATCTTTTGCAGGTGTTTAGAGTTAATTAGTTGATTCAGATGATTAGGTTAATAGCTCGTTTACAGAACCTTTTCATGATATGCTAATGTTTTGAGATAGGATTTTGGGGTTTTCATGAGCTGTATGGCAAAATCATCAGTATTAAAACAAAAAAAGACCTGAAAAATTTCAGTTGCTGTGCAATGAATCTCAAATATATGAAAGTTTAATTTTTATCATTTCATTATGGAAAATAATGAACTTTAGCACTATATGCTAATTTTTTTTTAGAAGGATCTGTATAAGGCATGGAGCGCAGTGGAGAATGCGCCGTAGTAGCGGTGCACAGCCCGACACGCTATGTGCGGGGTGCGCAAACTTTGCATATATAAAGCCTGACAACGAACATGGAGTACCTATACATAGGCCATGAATGGGCAGGAAAGACGCTACACAGACGCCGGTCTTCTAATGGGGCAAAACAACAGACTTCCATTTCGTGCTGCGCACCGCCACAGCTGTGGTCAGAAACCGCTACAACATCCTAAACAACAAAGGCATGCCAGCCTAAAAGGTACAGCCCATATTATATTTATCTTTCACTTTATATTAATTCATTCCTAGAATACCCTTTTATCAAACAACTACGATGATGATCAAACTATATGTATTACCCTGCAGATTCATTCATATAAAGAAGGGATGAGATTTATTGATCTTACCAAGCGCATCAACCTATAAAGGAGCATTTATACATAAAGAATACATATATTGCAAACACAGCTATAAGGTAACATCCTTGAAATATCTCTTCAGAAGTTTTGAATAATTGGTTCTTTCAATATCAATTAGAGCTGATGTCCATAAAATAATTCTCTCTCAAAGGGCTAGTACTGAAAATATGAAAACACAGATTTAGAGATAAAGGAATAGAAATTCTTATACAAGAACAATAGGGAGATTCCTTCCACCTCTCCCCTGGTGGGCGAAAAATATTTTAGACTTTTTCTTATGTATTATATACACTGATGTATTATTAAATACACTTTATGTCTATACTAGGACACTGAAGAAGCCACAACAGGCGAAATATGTTTGCCCTTTTTTTGAACGTTGCACCAGTAAGAGTCAATAGAGACAAAGACAATATGGGAATATTTTTGTATTGCAAAAAAATAAGAAGCGTTGAATGTTAAATTGTTTTTAATAATTGGCACTTACTGTACATATATGTCACATATGCGTTACGACCAATAGCTTATATTATATATCAATCCTATTCTTTTACTGTATCAGTAGGACCAGTTTTTCCATACCCCCTCTGAACACAAATAAGACAAGGGGAGGGTCTCTCAAAAAATTGGGCGGATAACCAAAAGGTGGTAATCCGTCAAACAATTTTGTTTCAGATAGACAAAAAGAAATACTAATGAAAAAACACTGGAGGTGCATTTAAATTAAAAAAAATCCCCCTCATGGATACCCGGGCAGGAGTAGCGCTTCTGGCCTATGAGCTGTTGCACTGACTGGCTGCTGCTGAATAGCGGATACCTGACTGAGCTGTCAATCCTGGTCAGGGTGGTAGCTTCAACAGAGGCCTTAAAAGGCAGGGGGATCCGTTGTGGGATTGAGAAGCCAGCATCAAGCAGGTGAGTAATTTTTTATTCCCGGGTTTTGTTCCACGCCCCGTGGGTATCCCAAGTCAGGGTGCAACGCTGTGTGAAACCCCCCAGATTGCCATTTAAAACTCACCTCTTCCTGGTCCAGCGGCACATGCATGGGCCAGTCAGAGACGTTCGCTGTGCATATTAATTGCTTGGCAAATGTGGTTTTTACACTCAAAGCCCCGCAATGGGAGGGAGAGCGGCCCTAACCCCTGCAGCGTGCGCACTCCCAGCCTATCTAAATAACTGGGCGCCAAAGCGCATGCACAGCCCAAAGGAGCAGGGATGCAGGTGTCCTTGGTAAGAAAGCGCCAGGAGGAGGTGAGTGCTGTGGCATCCCTGGGAGAGTTTTACACAGTGGGGAATTTAGGGCCGGCCCAGCTGGCTTTTGTTCCCCTTTAAACACCTACATTGGCCTAAACAAGGTGAAGGTTTGGAAGGTGGTGTTTTTTTATTGTTAGCCTGGACATTTCCTTCTAATAAACTTAAATAGGAATTCATGGTCAGATATAGTAAAAGGCTAATACAAAGATGAATCAAGCTGCAAAGACATTTCTAGTCAAGGGTACATCTCTAATGAGGTTAGACCTTGGGCAACAGAAGATTGAGAGGAAATGACAACAGTGTGACATTGAACAAAATAAAAAGTTTGCAGAAAGAGCTTGACTTAGCAGGGCTTTCCAGGCACTGCAGTGCCATGTTTTACAGCGGATTGTGGCTCCTGGACCCCTGGCTCCTGGAAAGCTGCACTGGATCTGAGTATAGCCAACTGCAGGTCTGAGAGAGGGGGTAGTGTTCTCCTTAAAGTGATACAAAACCCATGATTTTGACTATCCCAGGTTTTGTTCTGTGCCCCGGGGGCATCCTGAATTGGGATGCCCCACTGTAAAACTCACCAGTTCCTGGTCCAATGGAGCATGCATGGGCTCTTGTCAAATCAGAAGCGTTTGCCCTTCCTATGTCACTCAGCATATGGCTCCGATAGTCTTCAATGGGGAGTATAAGCGGCCACATCCTCAGCGGCATGCATGCTCCTGCCCCAACCTGTCTGAATGGCTGGGTTGGGATGGTGCTCATAGCCCGAACATGTAGAGTATGTGTCTGCTTGCACTCCCCATTGTAAACAATCAGCTGTTTACAAGGAAAACTGCCCTGATCGGACAAGAGCCTGCGCATATGCCGATGGCCCGGGATCAGGTAAGCTTTTACTGGTGATCTGCAAGGTTTCAAACAGTGGGGCATCAACAATTTGGGAGCACAGCAATCAATCACTTATTAATCACTTACCTTTCCCTGGTCCAACAGCAAATGCGTGGGCTTTCGTCCAATGAAAGCTGCCTACTGTCAGCAAAGTCAAAATCATAATGTGAGACTATGGGGTTGATTCAGCATGGTTGTAAGAAGGACCCCCAAAAACCTCGTCCTCCCCGCACATGTGTAAAATGTGCGGTTATCAGGCGATTCATGCATCCACACACTTTTCATCTGTACAAGACATTATGAGTTTTAGGCTCACATACAAGTCTTTCATTTTATGTTGGCACCTGCCAGTTTACAATGGATAAAAGGATGTTGGTTCTGGCTGCTATTTGGGCAGTCCCAACAGACTCGGAACCGCTAGGAGTGTAAGTGCTCTTTATTTTTGTTTCTTATTGTTTGTTACAAAAAAATTTAAAAGGTGTGCCTCCCCCACCTCCTTGAACTAGACAGCCCAGTGCACCAGGCATAGGAGCTTGCAACCCAGTGCTCATCAGTCAGCCAGCCGGCTTGCCAGCACTTACTCCCTTTGGCTCAGGTCCACTGTTCTTCAAGGTGTGCGATGACCCCCCCCTCCCTTGAATCTTACGATCCCGATGCACCAGGCACAGGGGCTGGTAACTCAGGGCTCAAGGGATGAACAAGTAAATAAATGAGAAAATAATTTGCCAGATCGGTACAAATGCTTAATTTCTAAGTATGCGGAAATTACAGTATTTTATGCGTCCTATAAGATGCACTTTTATTTCCCTCAAAGAGGGGGTTGGGGGGGATCCCTGTGTGCCTTATAGGGCGAATTGCCTTTTTTTATTCTTCACTACTGCAGGGCGTGGGGCGCCAGTAAACAAATGCAAAAACATGCTGGTGCGGGCATATAATGCTCGGGGAAGGACGCTATCTAATACAGTGTGGCCACCGGTAAACAAATGCCCCAGCGAACTATTGTACCTGGCCACCACTGTTTGAGGTCCTGTGTCCGCAGGATGCAAGAGAGAGGTTCGGCAACACTGTGGTGGCCTCCCAAACATCAGTGGTGAAGGATGCATTCCAGGGAGAAGGCTGCGCTTCAGCCGTCCAGAGCCCTGTGAGGTGCTGACTTCACTTCTAGCCAGCCTATATACTTCAGACGGGAGGGAGAGGAGGGGGGTACGCAGTGGTCACAAGGCTCAGGCAGCATCGGGATGTCCCGTGGGGTGAAACCACGATCGGGGTGCCCCACCGAAGTGGACAAAACCCAGGATAGTGAAAATCCTGGGTGTTGGTCCACTTTAAATAGCTGGCATGGGCACACACAGCCGAAGGAGGCAAGTGATGCCGCATGCCGATCGTGCTTGCAGCTAGGATTTCATTCATCTTCTCCAGACGCACTTATGTGTGGCTGGAGAATCTGTCCGGTTGGGCACCCACACATGTGCCTTAGGAGTGGAGACAGGTGAGTTTTACTGGCAACACAGCAGGGCATCCCAAACCGGGGTGCCCCAGGGGGATGTACCAAAACTTAAAAGCCTGGGTTTGGCCCACATTAAAGAGGACCAGCCACCTGAATGGCTGGAGTCCCAAAGTTTGGGATGCCCAGCTGTGTGAAACCACCCAAGTCCCCATCCCATTCGGGATGCCTGGCTAAGTGAAATCTCCCTGGGTCACCCATAAGCATTCACCTTCCCTGGGGTCCCACACTCCATCTGTTCAGCATGCTTCTTCAATCTTGTCCCGCTCTGCTGAGCTGATTGGGGGACAGGATGAAAAAGAGAAGGTCGTTGGCTGATCCTGTAAACCTCAATAGGGTTGATTCAGAGCCCTTTTCTCACCGTTTTCTTGGAGGTCTTGCTGCCAAACGAAAAATTTGTGCAAAAATGTAAACATTTCACGCAAAAATTCTCACTGAAAAAAAGCTCTGCTGAATCAGACGAGGGGTAAAAATGTAAGAGAACTGCAATTTAAAAAAAAAAAAATTTCGAGAAAGGGGCTCTGAATCAACCCTAATATCTCGACCATTTCTGCTTCAACTGAAAACTTGCCAAATGTAGCCCAACACAATGGTGTAACAATTTCCTTTGCCTGCAGTATCACTTTAAATGTATTTTAAAGTAAAATCTAGAGTTACCATGACCTTTTTGTTTTTTAGGTAATATATGTCAGATAAGTATATATGGAACCCATCATAACCCTGCTGTCTGGCCAAACCCTGAGGTATACATCACATTTTTTTACCACGTCTTATACTAATCATCAGAAAATAAAAATTCTCAGCTACTGACCTCTAATTTTTTTAGGTCTATGATCCATATCGATTTGACCCAGAGAAAACTCAAGAGAGGTCCTCGCTTGCTTTTGTACCATTCTCTGCTGGACCTAGGTAGGGGGAAAGTTTTTTTATTATAATATATTTTTTTATTCTATAGGTGAATGTACTGTAGGTTCCAGGTTCCTTTCTAACATTGATCTATAATATGAAAACCTAGTGCCATCTTTTACTGAGGGAGACATTTAAAAGCATGTTGTCAGAGGTAGTTTTCTAGATATACAGCCCCACCTTTGCATTTCTCAGCCCACCTGGGAGTTCGAAGATGTGCTGTGAGATCCATTCCCATGGAGAGAATATGACAAGACAAGTGGTTTTCACACAGTGGTGTTTAAAATGCAAGTCAATGTTTACTACTTCCTTATTACCCTGTATGGCTGCCAGTTACTCCCTGTGACCAATTGTCAGGTGGGTTTACACTGAAAAGTTGCCAGCAGTCACATGACTGGTAACCATATAAGAGATTAAAGAGGTGGTAAGAACTGTCTGACTCGACTTTAGTTCTGCTTTAAGCTTTCCCTAGGCTGTAAGCAGCATGTACAGCTTTAACAGAAAAGATGCAGCATGCATGCCCACAAGAGAGAGAGACTGACCAGCAAAGTAAACAGGAAGTGAACACTCTGGCAACGGCCATGGCAACAAAGATGAAGGTTTTGTCCTTACTAGCTTCTTATTCACAATCATTTTCCTCCTTAACAACAGGGGTAGATTTTATCTGGGATTAAAATAAGGAAAATCAGCCCTTAGAGTTTAGAACAGGGGCAGAATAATAACTTACAGATGTAGTCAGACTCACCTTATGTCCAAATTGGTTAAATTAAGCCCTTTGTAAGATTATCTCCATCACTTAATAATATGTAAGATTATCTCCATCACTTAATAATATGCTGTATGTTTTCCTGCTGCTGATATATTGCAATGTTCACATTTCATACAATCAATGAAAATGTTTTTTTTTTCAAATGTAACCTTCTTTTAAAGCAAACCTAAACCCTACCTAAAGCTCCTTGCCATTGGTTTAAATTGAAGCAACCACCACCCTACAGTCTATAAGAGTCTAGTAGCAGTGGTTTCCCTCTTTATGGGGCATTTATGCCCCGTTGTGTGAGAATCTGGGGGTTACCCAATAGACTAATCTTTTGGCCAGTCCCGGCCAGAGTGGCTGCGGATGACACCCATGGCATTTCTCTTTGATAAATATGGGGATCTCGTGCTGGTGACACCCTTTCTGCTTCCAGTGACACCCATGGCATTTCTCTTTGATAAACATGGGGATCTCGTGCTGGTGACACCCTCTCTGCTTCCAGTGACACCCATGGCATTTCTCTTTGATAAATATGGGGACCTCTTGCTGGTGACACCCTTTCTGCTTCTAGCGACATCCATGGCATTTCTTTGTGATAAATATGGAGCTCTCATGCTGGTGACACCCCTTCTGCTCCCAGTGACACCCATGGCATTTCTGTTAGATTGTAAGCTCACGCACAAGAGCCCCACATTGATCTATTAGGGTATTACCCTAATACGGGATGCCCCAGCAGCACTTGAAAGTGTACATTTTTGTGCCAACAATGCTGTCCTCAACGTATTAAGCCGATCTATACTACAATATGTTGCTATTGGCAACCGTACAGCAAGATTTACAAGAAGAGAGAAGTGAGCCCTGAACACACAGAACACTGCTGTTGGGCATGTGTAAGTTCCACCACCTCAGTAGCAGCCATAGCAGCAGTTCTCTGTGTGTAAAGGACTCTCTTCTTATAAGTCTTTATGTACAGGTGCCGATAGCAACAGATTGCAGGGTGTGAAACTGCTTCCAAAAAGTGGAACGAAACCGGGGATTTTGACCATCCTGGGTTTAGTTAATTGGCCTGGGGGCATCCAGATTTTGGATGCCCCGCTGTGTGAAAACCCCATAGATTGCTAGTATTCACTCACCTCTGCTTGGTCCAACATTGAATGTGCAGGCTCTCGTCCAATCAGAGCCGTTTGCTTTGACTATGTCATTCAGAAGATGACTGATTGGGATTAATAGGTGCACAAGCAGCACATCCCCAGCAGCACCATGCTCTTGTCCCAGCCTATATGAATGAGATGGGATGCACAGGCCAACGATATTGCGACTTTCACTCCCAATCAGAGCTGTTTGCCGAATTACATGTTTACCCTCGTATGCACCGTTGGTTAGTAAATACTGCCAATCTAAGGGTTTCAAACAGCGAGTGAGGGTCAGCAGCCGGCTCTGAAATATTTTGGATTCCAGGGATTACCGTGCAGGGTCTTGTTCCACTTTAAAAGGCTCTTGGAAGTGTTGGTGTTGATTTACCTCTTAATGAGGCATCTCAAATTCCCTTGAATTGGGGATCAGGTAGGTTTTACTGGGGATTTGCAGGGTTTCACATAGTGGGGAATCGCAAACTGGGAGACAGAATCAAGTGACCCTGGAGTCTTATAGATTCCAGGGCACCTTGAGATGGGTTTTTGTGCACTTTAAAGTGGACCAATCATCAGGATTTCTCCCTTCATCCTCCAGGACAACCCAGGGAGAGAGAGAATCTCCACCCCCTGGGAGAAAACACAAACCGAAGAGAGATTAAAATTCCACACCTTGCTCCCCACCGCAGTTCTTTGTGTTTGCTCCCTAAGGAACCACTGGACAGATGGACAGCAGCCATTTTTTATTTAAGTTTTCAGCTCCAGGAACCTCTAAAGAAGCCCGCTGAGCCCCGGTCCGCTTATCTTTGTGTGTAGTTCACTTGAGGTCCAGAGGTGGGCAGGGCAGTCTCTCATAGTCTGACAGTGCACTAATAGTGCGCTGTCCCTTTTAAATTCCTGGCAGGTAGCGGCGGTGTCAGTGCGCTTGCCTGGTGAAACATAGACAGGCTTACCGGAGCCTCCAGACGGTGGCAGATCGGACCCTTGATTTTTTGTCCGGGATGCAGGGCGAGGAGACTCAGCCCGGCGGCACTCTGATGTCACTTCCAGATGCGGCTTCTGCACGTGGGGCGACCTTGAAGTGTAAGCAGCATTACCTCACCAGCCACTACAGCAGGCTGGAAGGGATTCAGGATGGAGTAAGTGTCAGCAGCAGCACACCAGCGCAGTGGCAGCCCAGCAGCCCACAGCAGCATGAAGCCTCTGTTCTTAGCTCACTACAGGTCAGCAATCTGGGGCAAAGGAATCCAGGTGCTTGCAGTGCATCACCTAGCCTTAACACCTCATGCAAAATGCCACAGGAAAAAACGGTAATGTAAAAATCCTGTTTTATATTTTGTCGTTTATGTTGATATGGTTGATATGATTTGGTATTGTATTTTGTCCTTTGTAGTCTAATCCACCCAAAGCACACTCTTCCCTCAACCAGTAAGGTAAACCCAGGGTCCAAGACCAGTAGTATCCCTTACTGCTCCTTTCCTTCCTGCAAACGCCCTTGGTTCTGGGCCTTTTCAGTTTAAAGCAGGAGCAGAGGTAGCTGTGGAGAGAGAGGATGACCTTTCATCCGAATAGGGTATGCAGTGGGATAGGAAGAGTGAGGGGGCCTCCGGTTCCCCTGGGCCTCTGCCAGAGGATTTGGCGGGTTTATTAGTTGACATGTATGATACATGGTGAATCAGGTGTGAGGATAAGCCCTTGTCCATCCAAGATACCATGTATAAAACATTTTGGAGAAGAAATCCAAAATGTTTTCAGTCCATTCAGCACTTAAGGATATTATTAGGTCTGAAGGTAAGAGACCAGAAAATACATTTTTCATGCAAGGCTCAGAAAAATTATTTTCAGGAGCAGGACATGGAACCCTGGCAGCGGATGGTGTCATCAGGAGTATCGAAACTTAAGAGTTATTTAGAGAATGAAACTCCTAGGGAAAGTATTCTGGAGACCTTACCTACTCTTTTAGAGCTGTTTCCTTTCTAGCTATTGCCTCACAGGAGACCATCAGAGCCACATCTAAGTCAGCTGCCTTATTAACCTGCACCTTGGCTTAAAACATGGTCAGGTGATCTGGTTTCCAAAGCCAAGTAGTGTGGCATTCAATTTCATGGTAATCTCCTGTTTGGAGATGACTTAGATACTATTCTGACTCGTTCTAGTGAAGAAGGTAAGAAAAAAACAAGAAAAGAAAGTTTCAAAATCGCTTTAATACTAGAGTCTAAATTCCCATAAGGCAGTTTTAGGGCAGACAGAATGAGCAGAAGAAAAGATGGACAAGGACTATGCCTCAGAGAAAGAGCAGTTTGCTTTGCAAACCCCCAAAAGGCCCTAAGTTTCAGTCCTGACAAAGACTACCCAGTAGGGGGGAGGCTTGTCTGGTTTGTACCTGGGGAGAAGTCTCCCAAAACCAATTTGAGCTATGGACATTGAAAATGGGATACAATTTAGACATTTTGTCTATCCCTCAATGTTTCTTTCTGGTGACCAAATTACCAAGGTACACCTCAATGGTAATGAAAACCAGGCGATGTCATAAAGCTTGGGTGGTAACCTGTCCCCATTCAGGATCCTCAGGCCATCCTGAAAGGTTGTGCCGCTGCAGTCTGTTATCTCAAGTGGTGAACAAAAGAAGGTCTCACATATTCTGTTGTATAACTGCTTTCTGGAGCTGCCCTCTGGGTAGGACTTCTTAGGACCTCAAACCCCCCTCCAGGTATGTAGGTAGGTGAGTCAGGGTCAACCTCCCCCGCTTAAGACTTCCATCCCGCATCCAAGACTCAGCAAAGGGCATTATCCAGTTTATTATGCTCTTAACCTACAGGGAACTACTGCTCAGGCTGAGGCTTTCAAAATTGGTCTTTAAGAAATTAGAGTCATACAGGACTCTGGGGTTTAGCATTTACCGGGTTCATTCTATTTCCCCAAAGGATGAGGAAGAACAGACTGTAGAGCCTAGCTGATAGGGATTCCAGCAGTGGGAAGATGCCTGCAACATACAAGAATATTGGGACTAGGAAGACTTCTAAAAGCTTAACCCTTGCTATGTAGGAGAGCATAGGACTCCTCCATTGCTGGACTCTTGTATTTGCAATATCAAGCTTTTCCTCCCAATTTAGTTTGGCGTTGTCTCCTCTCCCAAACTCGATACCCAGGATCTTGATTTTAGTATCTGCCCTTGCAAAGTGGGGGAGGCTAAACATGAGGTCTCCCTGTGTCCAGAATGCCACACTTTTCTCAAGGTTCACCTGAAACCCTGAGGCCTCTGAATAACATAAGATGGCCTGGGACAACGGCACCTCACTTGGGTCAGACGCCACCACTGTCACATTGTCTGCATAGGCCAATACAGTAAATGGTGCAGCAGGGGGCACTGACGATCCCTGAACGTTTCACTCCTGCACTCTCAAAAAGGAGTCAATAACAAAAACATGTAACAGGGGACTCAAGGGACAGCCCTGCATCAATCATCACTGCTTCCAAGTGCCAACCATTTATTAAAAAAAAAAGCTGTGGACGTGTCGGCCAGAATGAACGGCTTTCTCATCAACGAGAGGCTCTCTAGCATCCTGAACGACTCCCAACGACAAATTTCTCTCGGTATGGGAGCCGTGGATAAGATTTACCTGGCCTGGTGAATATCTGCGGGCACTATAATAACCATACGTGGTGTCTGGTGGAGCGCGGGAGTGATAACCCCCCCTTCTCTCCCCCCCTCCTTTCTCTTCTCCACCTCTTTATACTTTGGCCCCCATGTGGGGTCACTTTCTCTCTTTTCTTTTTTCGCAACATAAGAGCTTTCCTGTTTTTCGACGGTTTCTTGACGGTTCCTTCTGTGCATGCGTACGGCTGTGTGGGACAGCCCACTGGCATACCCAAAGGGTTGTGGCATGACTGGCGTGCGGTCGTTGGGTGCGGATGGCGGGGCTGGTCGCGGACACCGCGGGGCTCCGTGATCCGCACGGTCCTGGACACAGTCGTGATGTAACGTAAACTGCGCTGGTAGTACCGAACGCATGTCCGGTGCCTCTCCATGCTCGTAGTTACTGTGAGAATTGTTAAAACACTGATCTGGTTACCCTGTTGTACTGTAAAATGTATGCTGCTAGCCCATTTCATTTTCTATACACCTCCCCTGCGTGGGATGGCAATACACTGCTGTATGTCTTGCAAATCTGTATCGTTGGAAATTTCAATAAAAATATTGAAACAAAAAAAAAAAGCTGTGACCGTCAGAGAAGCATCCCAGTTTGTTAATATGCACGCCAAGAGATTTGCCAAAAAAGTGTTGCAGCGACCCGGGGGTTGGAGTGTCATATAGTGGGGCATCTCATATTTGGGTCCACTTTAAAGATGCTCAACATCCCCCTCGAGTTTAAAGTGGACTAAGGTCCAGGGCTGCTGGCTCCTGGGGGTATCCCAAATTGTGATGCCCACTGTGTGCACCCACCCAAATCCCCAGTAAAACCTACCTGACCCACGATCCAACGCTACATGCATGGTCCGAATTTGGAATGCCCTGCAAAGGCATAGACCAACACCCCCTAGGAGTATTTTAATAAGGAACATAACCCTGCATGGCTGGCCCACCTTTCCCCTCGGGCATCCTGAATTGGTGCCCCAAACCTAGTGAAATGGCCAGCCCTGGAGTCTGTTGTTGATAGCTCTACTACACATTTTTCCCAGGGCTACACATTGTTTAAAGTGGATTGGCACATGCACAGGTTCTCTCAGTGCTGCATATGTATAGCTCTATACACAGAGAACACTGCTGCTGGGAATGTGTAGGTGTGAGTGAGCTCACCCCAGACGCGGCCATAGCAGCAGTGTTCTGTGTGTACAGAGCTCGCTTCTCTCTTCTTGTGGATCTTGGTGTACAGACTTGGCATACAGTTGCTAATAGCAACAGATTGCAGGTAGTAAATGTGTGTTTTATGGAAGCAATTTTCATTACCTACAACCTATTGCTATTAGCAGTCACATGATGTACACCAACATCTACAAGAAGCGAGCCCTGTACACACAGAACACTGCTGCTATGGCTGCTGCTGAGGAGAGGAAGCTCAACCTTACACACAGTGCAATAAATAATTGTGAAGGGGCCCCTGGTGCTAACATTAAAGGCTCACACAGTAAACTTTTTTCTATCTTTTAACTCAACTGGATGCAGCTAGAGAACTAAAGACAGCAGAGACAAATTATGCTTCCTTTCTCCAAATAACGGCAAGTGAGCACAAATATGAAAAATAATGTGGATGAGCAACAATAAGGGCCCCCACGACCTCCTAGGCCCTGGTGCAGTTGCCACCTTTTTATCTTCTATAGTCATGCCCAGCTTACACATGCCCAGCAGCAGTGTTCTGTGTCTACAAGACTCCCTTATCTCTTCTTGTAGATCTTGGTGTAAAGACTTGGTGCACGGTTGCTAATAGCAACACATTGCAGTTAGTAACGTGTGTGTTTTATGGAAGCAGTTTTCACTACCAGCAATCTATTGGTATTGGTAACTGTGCACCAAATCTACCATAGCATGTATGGTTTAGGTCCCCCATTTCCTTTTTGTGATGGCTGGGCCCAGGTTTTCAAGCGTCCCACAAATGCTAGACCCAGCCAGAGGATAGGCAAACATACAGTCAGTGTATAGTTCCTGGCTGGGTCCCTCCATAAAAGTGCCATTGACTTTAATTGTCTTCCTAGCTGGTAATTCAGTAATAATGAAATTCTTATGATTTTCTTCAGCTCAAGTGCATTTTTTCATACCGGGTGATTTTTTTTTCAACTGTTACTAAATAGAGGCCAGTGTGTTTGTTGTAGTTATAATAGACCTTGCACTCATGCCCCTCTTTGTGTGGACAACACTGAATAGCACCCTGCCAGGATATTGAATTTCAACACAATAACTAGATAAGATATCCTCACCAGTTTCATTTAACCAATTTGGTTAAGATATGGGAAACAGTAACAGCGGCTACATCTGTGCAAAGAAGAACAGCTTTTAGTAGTAAGATAACTGTACTAATGTAAAAGGAAAATAAGTATACATGTCTAAATATTTGCAGTTCTGTAAAGTTTCCTCTTCTGTAAAGTTGTATTTTATGTTCCCAATGCCCAAAACCCTACCCCCCCCCCCCCCCGTGCTTTTCATCCTTCTAATCAACAAATAAAAATCAAGCCTGGAGAATGTATCCTTGCAGCAGGAACCTTCACTCTGAATAAGAGTCTATCTTATATGTTTCCCACACCCTGTACATACAGATTGGCCACATTAAATATCATCCTACCTTCATCTACTGCATGTTATGATCCTTTAAACATCCAAGATGGCGGCTTATGGAAGCCGCCATCTTATCAGGCAGCCTGCAAACAGGAAGTGCCTCCTGACTGTGCTGCTCTGCATTCTGGGACTGCTGACCATTACCTGACCCCAGCTCTGCTCTGTCTGAGCAAAGCACAGCTATAACCCGCCCCCCTGTACCTTATCCCACTCTCCTCTCCTCAGTAAGTGTGATGCTTCTGAGTCAAGATGGCGGCGCCCGTATCCTAAACTCCTGACAGAGTTGCAGCCCAGTGGGGGAAAAAATAATAAGTTAGTGACTAAAAACATAAAATATATTAATTTTAGATGCTGGGGAATCGTTTTTTAAGAGTTTGGGCTTTTCATTAAATCACGCTGAAGGTCTGGTTTAAGCCCCCTCACCTCATCTAGCATGTGTGTGCTTCTTTTTAATTGTTAATACCTTCAAGATATTTGTCCTTTTAATCCAGACCAACAGCCTTACACCGTTGGAAAAAAACCTCCCCAAAACTCACTTGCCCCATCTGCATTTAGGATACTGAATCATTGTCAGCACTTACACTTGCTCCTACATCCACTCAAAGCTGAAACGCCGCCTCGCTGATTTTCCTTCCTTTTGGAGCTGCCTAAATTCAATTGTCATAACTCACAATGCACAGTGGCAGTACTTACTCTTGACAGGTGGCCTGCAGCTCCATGGGATGCCATTTGGTTGCCACAGCAGGAGTTAGAAATATGTAAATTAATTTTTATGCGCAGCAATCTGAATGGTCCTGGGGAGAGATGCCTATGAGATCTGTGTCTTGTAAGGCTGTTGGTCCGGTTTAAGCTGGTGATTACGTGGTTTATACAGGTCCTTCTCGAAAAATTAGCATATAGTGCTAAAGTTCATTATTTTCCATAATGAAAATTAAACTTTCATATATTTGAGATTCATTGCACACCAACTGAAAATTTTCAGGTCTTTTTTTGTTTTAATACTGATGATTTTGCCATACAGCTCATGAAAACCCCAAAATCCTATCTCAAAAAATTAGCATATTTCATCCGACCAATAAAAGAAAAGTGTTTTTAATAAAAAAAAAGTCAACCTTCAAATAATGATGTTCAGTTATGCACTCAATACTTGGTCGGGAATCCTTTTGCAGAAATGACTGCTTCAATGCGGCGTGGCATGGAGGCAATCAGCCTGTGGCACTGCTGAGGTGTTATGGAGGCCCATGATGCTTCGATAGCGGCCTTAAGCTCATCCAGAGTGTTGGGTCTTGCGTCTCTCAACTTTCTCTTCACAATATTCCACAGATTCTCTATCGGGTTCAGGTCAGGAGAGTTGGCAGGCCAATTAAGCACAGTAATACCATGGTCAGTAAACCATTTACCAGTGGTTTTGGCACTGTGAGCAGGTGCCAGGTCGTGCTGAAAAATGAAATCTTCATCTCCATAAAGCTTTTCAGCCGATGGAAGCATGAAGTGCTCCAAAATCTCCTGATAGCTAGCTGCATTGACCCTGCCCTTTATAAAACACCAGCAGCTGACATGGCACCCCAGACCATCACTGACTGTGGGTACTTGACACTGGACTTCAGGCATTTTGGCATTTCCTTCTCCCCAGTCTTCCTCCAGACTCTGGCACCTTGATTTCCGAATGACATGCAAAATTTGCTTTCATCAGAAAAAAGTACTTGGGACCACTGAGCAACAGTCCAGTGCTGCTTCTCTGTAGCCCAGGTCAGGCGCTTCTGCCGCTGTTTCTGGTTCAAAAGTGGCTTGACCTGGGGAATGCGGCACCTGTAGCCCATTTCCTGCACACGCCTGTGCACGGTGGCTCTGGATGTTTCTACTCCAGACTCAGTCCACTGCTTCCGCAGGTCTCCCAAGGTCTGGAATCGGTCCTTCTCCACAATCTTCCTCAGGGTCCGGTCACCTCTTCTCGTTGTGCAGTGTTTTCTGCCAAATTTTTTCCTTCCCACAGACTTCCCATTGAGGTGCCTTGATACAGCACTCTGGGAACAGCCTATATGTTCAGAAATTTCTTTCTGGGTCTTACCCTCTTGCTTGAGGGTGTCAATGATGGCCTTCTGGACAGCAGTCAGGTCGGCAGTCTTACCCATGATGGCGGTTTGGAGTAATGAACCAGGCTGGGCTTTTTTAAAAGCCTCAGGAATCTTTTGCAGGTGTTTAGAGTTAATTAGTTGATTCAGATGATTAGGTTAATAGCTCGTTTAGAGAACCTTTTCATGATATGCTAATTTTTTGAGATAGGATTTTGGGGTTTTCATGAGCTGTATGGCAAAATCATCAGTATTAAAACAAAAAAAGACCTGAAAAATTTCAGTTGGTGTGCAATGAATCTCAAATATATGAAAGTTTAATTTTTAGCATTTCATTATGGAAAATAATGAACTTTAGCACTATATGCTAATTTTTTGAGAAGGACCTGTACATAATGGCTGACCACTTTCCAGGGGTCTTCAGCTCGCGTAATCGATTGATCACAACCCTCAAGTTTTGTTATGTCTCAACTTTAACCTGCTCCAGTATGCCCCTAGTCTGCCTCTAACCTGGCTCCAGCCTTTCTGCACGCCAATCATGCAGCGGAACAGTGCAAATGTGCTTTGGAACAGTGCAGACAGGCTGTACCTTCTGGAACTGGTGAGTTCTGTTTTTTTTAACTTCTTGAGTTGTTTGGAGGGGAGGGTACCATTAATGTCATTACCAGGTACGAGCGATCGGTTGAGGACCGATCTTTCATACCTGGTAATGACATTAATGGTACTGTGTGATGTATAACGCGGTTTGATGCTATATACTGCGGTCTTTACACTGTCTGTTTATGCCTATTGGAGCATTTGACTACATTGCTTCACATGTCAGTTTAAAGCCTGCATATCCCTGTTTGGTTCATGATGATAACTGTTTCCATGTGTGTGGATTCATTTATATTACTGCTCCTATTAGACATATGTCTGCTATTTGATCTTACTGATGACATGCATAGGAATCATATATTGAACTAATGGCCACCTATATGTATTTAACTCTTACTGCAGCCAGAGGGCAGTGTTTAATCATAACTGTGTGCTACTCCCTTGAAAGCGCAGAGTTTGCTCGTTCATGTTCTCATAGCAGGGGAATGATATTCCCTGCCTGGCTTCACTTGATGCATCCTTTTCCTGCACAATCTTTGCCTTTCTTGAGAGATAGCCTTCCTAGAGGCAAAATCCATAAGATTTATTTGTGATTTTTTTGGTGGATCCAGGATTCACTGGGTAAAATATGTGATATTCTTCTTTTTTTCTCTGTGAAATATGTGTTATGACAGTGTTTATAAAGTGTATTCTCAATATCTCTGAATATAAATTCATTTTCAAATAATCAACCAACGTTGTGGTGTGCATTACTCCCATATTGTATTGTCCATAGACCGGTTATGGGTAAACTGGTTGTGGGTAATAGCACCCTGTACTTGATTGTAGATAACTAGCTCATATGGTCTGTTTGGTGTGCTGGGCCTAATTATATATCTTTCCGGATGTGGGAGCAAACCATACAGTCAATATTGCCTGTCTAGACCCCTCTGTAACCCATGTGAATGGCTGAGCCCCATGATTTCAGCAGGAATGGGTGCGGCTGCAATGGCGCCCACCGATCACATAGGCTGTGGGCGGCCAGGCGAAATAGGTTATAGTTAGGGTTAGGTTAGGGCTGAAAGAGGCAACCTTGACATGGTAAGCAGGCTTAAAATACATTTTCAGGCAGAAAAAAAAGAGCTGAGTTGTGTAATTGTAAATGCTGTATTTTTAAATTATAATTGTTTTTAATCTGATTCCAAATAACTGCTTTTTCATCTTACAGGAACTGTATTGGACAAAACTTTGCCATGGCTGAAATGAAAGTGGTTTTGGCTCTGACGCTTCTCAATTTCAAAGTTAGTCTGGATCCAACCAAGACAGTGCGCAGGTTGCCTGAGCTGATCCTACGAGCAGAGGGTGGACTCTGGCTGCAAGTGGAACCTCTCTAAGCCTAACGTTACATGTGGCCTAGACTCTCAGTGGGCTTTAGATCCATTACTGACAGTTTTCTAATGTTTAGTGACCTATAAATATGTTTATGTACTGAAGAAAATGAATTGATTTATAGAAACCTCATTATAAACCTGTAACATATGTATATTAATATGTATGTTAACTTGGGTAATTGTATCGTAATATAGCACTGTTTAATCGCTGCTATCAGACAAATGTTATTTAAGCAGAATATGTTTCAAATGGTTAGACTGTGTTTATTAATTGTTTATATTAAAAAAAACTCCTTGCAGCCTACTTTTCCACCATCAGCCAATGACGTTAATGGGGGGGGGGGCACACCCATGGGGCTGGGAGTAAGAGATTCACATCTGTCGAGGCTGTGAGTACTTTTGCCCAATTCCAGGTAGTCATCCGTTTTTTAACCGGCCAGGCAATGCTCTACCAGTTGGAGTATGAGAGTATGAACCTTAATTCTTTTTGATTATATGTTCTGTTTAAACGGATTAACCAGTCAACTCATTAAAATAATTTGCCTGGCAGCTTATCTGATGTAGAGTCAGTCACAGGTGAGTACAGGTGCTGCTTTAAAGGGCCCCAGAGCAAATGTCATAGTGAAGCCAACTAGGGCCAGCTCTGAGAATCATTGAACCCCTAACCCACAGCCAGGGCCAGTTGGAAAACATGTGGCACTGAAAAAACTAAAAGTGGGGTCCCAAATCATGTAGACCAACTACTGACTTCTGGGCATTTGTCCACACTGCCACTGCTAATGCTGGCCTTATCCAGAGAATCAAATAGCCCTCCTCACACACATACCCAAGGCCCCAGCATTATGTAAATTTCCCCCAGTATATTACCAGCGTGCAGGTAGCCAGGGAATGAAAAGACACTGGGCTCCTGTGTAGGGGCATTTAAGGAAATAGCCTGCTGTCTCTAACTTTCAGGGCCGGTCATCACCAATCTATCTAATAAGATTTGATGAAAAAGGATTTGTATTGATATTAAACAAATATACATGAATACAGTGGTGTTATTTTGTCTGAATATACACGCTCTTTAGCCATCATCTGCATGTTTGTAATGTCTCAAGCACAATACACAGATAAAGGTTAGTACTTCAATTAAATAAAAGTATCAAGGTCGGATCAAATAAATTGAATATAAGCGAAGAAGGTTAGAAATTTAGAAGTTTGGCGTACAGGAAATTATCTGGTATATCTGTTGCTAGGACCATGTGGGAATGGAAACACTGACCTCTGGTGGTCATACTGCAGAGAGGCGCTGTGATATACAGAAATTGGCAATAAATTATCAAAATGATAAACAGAGAAGCCTAATGCGGCCATTTGTGTGGGACCGAATAAATAGTGCCTCAATTAACTGAGATATCAAGCGCCATCAGTTCAAATATTGTTTGTCTGACCCAGGATGAAAGATGCCCTCCACACCTTAAAGCGGACCTTCACCCTGATTAAGATCCTATCTTATATGTTTCCCCCACCCTGTACATACAGATTGCTCACATTAAAAATCATCCTACCTGCATCTACTGCATGTTATGAGACTTTAAACATCCAAGATGGCGGCTCATGTAACATCAGGCAGCCTGCAAACAGGAAGAGTCTTATGACTGTGTTGCTCTGCATTCTGGGATTGCTGACCTTTTCCTGACCCCAGCTCTGCTCTGTCTGTGCACAGCACAGCTATAACCTCGCCCCCTGTACTTTATCTCGCTCTCCTCAGTATGTGACTCTTCTGAGCCAAATTGGTGGTATCCTAGAGTCCTGAACAGAGTTGCAGCCCAGTGAGGGAAAGAATAATAAGTAGTAGTAACAAGGTATACTGCCATCTAGTGGACATCCATGCACATCCATATTAAATACACTGCCAATTTCACAGCAATAGAACTCAGAATGACACAAACAAAGCACATATTGATCAAATATTGGAATACAATTAATACATTCCAGCGTATATATTTGGCTGTGCTGAATGTGCCAATGTGTAATAAGGCAAAGTGGTACCACATGAAAAAAAATTATACAAACAATAATGATAGCAAGTACAGTGAAAAGGAACACATTTTTACCCCAGTTTGTAGCAAGTGATCACTCAAGTAAAGTTTTGGGGCAATCGTGCCCCTTCCTCAGCCAAACGATACCTGTCAGCTGTTCACGCGCTGTTTTTATGCCACTGCACCCCCCCTGGCCGGCCAGTGAGTGACGTACAGCGAGCATCCAATCGGATGCCTGATGACGTCACTTCCGTATGGTGCCATTCCGGGCCGCCAGACAATCAAGTGGTTTGTCTAACCAACAAGATGGCGGAGGCGCAGGGGGGGCAATGATGTACGTTGCCTCAACAAGCTTTATAACAAATAAGAAAGTACAAAGGCACAATGCAGTGCGATGAGGCAGAGACGGAGGAGTCTTCAAGAGGGAGGAGGCTGCTGGCGGATACTGCAGAATTCTTAAACTGCCAGGATGATCCTAGAATTGATGAAATTCACATACAATTCTAAATGAGAAAAGCGAAACATCCAGACATTGCGCATACATAGTAATAACAGCATCAAATTAAAGGGGAATACACACTGTGGTATAACTACATAACGACAGGAAAATGTAGCCTATACAGCTAGACAATTCTTAAAGGTGCACATACCAGAGTAAGACTAGTTAAAAAATAAGAGCTACAGGGTGGGTGTAAATAAATCAAAAGTAAAGGGTAAAGTCTGCTTCCTCATTTAGGCCACTGAGAGACCTCATATTCAAGCGGTACATCCATAGCAATTCTTTTTGCAATAACAGTCCCTATCCCCCCCCTCGCCGTGGAATGTCAACTTGGTCTATGACCATAAAACTAAAATGACTGATCTGGTGTTCTTTCTCGAGGAAATGGCGTGCCAGATTAGATCAGATTAGATATACCACATACATGAACAGCAACTATATGTACAACTTGAACAGTAAAAAAAAACTTTTAATCGAAAAAGTTTTGCTCGAGTGTGGGTGTGTTAAAGAGTTGCCTTTCATAACATACCCACACTGGCTACAGTATCCACAGGAGAACATCCCAATGGGTCCCTGTCTTTCTGTAAGCCATCTGGAACCAGATGCAATAGGTGGCCCAGATTTTAAATGTCTAGTATCTGCTTTGATGATATGGGAACGTAGATTGGCTGGTCTTTTCCTGACAAACAATGGCATGGGTCCAAAAATGGGCCCCAAAGAGGGTTCACAATGAAGCAAATGCCAATGTCATCTAATGATTTCCTCGACTGTAGAATGTTATGAAAATGTCAGGGGGACCAGAAAACGTTGTTGTGGAGCTCAGGGTCTATGTTGCTGTAATGATTGTCGGTTTTGGGTCCATGCCTTATTTTTAGCCTGTTCAACCACCCTTGGATCATACCCTCTCTCTATGAACTCTTTTGCCATCTCATCTGTTCTTAGTAGGAAATTTTCATAATTCGTGGTCCTTCTAATTCTAATAAACTGACTATAGGGTAGTCCCTTTCTTGAGACGCCTAGGATGGAAACTGTTGGCTCTAAGGTAGGTATTGCGGTCTGTTGCCTTCATGAAAAGGTCAGTGAACTTCTGATTGTACACGGTCCCCAGAAGAAGTTCAGGTACTTTCCCGTGGTCTCACTTTCGTTCCAACGAATAAGGGCAATCTATTTGACATTGAAATTAGTCTACAACGCTTTTTTCGTTCCATCAGAACTCGAATTAGTGAACACCAGCCTGATATCCGCAATTCACATCTAGAATCCCCGGTCACCAGACACTTTTTGGAACATGGACACCACGTTAGCCAACTCAGATTTCTGGTTATCGAAGTAGTGAAAAAACCAAAAGGGGCGGTGACATCAATAAGATCTTACTACAACGTGAGCTATTTTGTACTTTCCAATTGCACACCAAGAGCTCAAATGGCATGCATGAGGAATGCGACTACTCTGTTTTCTACTAACTAGAAGGGCAATTCATTCCACCATGCACTGTAGGACGACCTATTCCCTTCAGTTACCAATGCTTCTTTAAATTTATGGGACACTAATCTTCTGCTATTCTTTGTAGCTCTGTAGGTACATCTGTAACCAGAGGCCAGAGTTTTGCTACGTTTTGTACAGCAGTACATATATGTAAGTCAGTACCCAGTTCCCTATCTCTAACATTACTTTCATACCTTGAGTATTGTGCGACTATCAGGCATAGGTATTGTCTCTTTAATTACAGATCATGCCTTTTTAATATATCCACTTCCCCTTTCCCTTTACTCCACAATCACTTCACAATTGATTCCTTTTTATAAAGGTTTTTAATATATTTTTATTCTTTGCAGTAGATCGCATTGACTGTAAGCACTCCAGCATACAGAACTCCAGCTATAAGACATGTGTTACCCACGCCGTTCTTCTCTATTATACCGATATCTCGCTTTGGACTCCTGTCTTCACTTATGGCGGCGGCCATCTTGTTGGCTGCCGGACGCCGCTTCCAGCATCATCATTCACCCTGGATGCATTTGAGCCACGCTCCTGTTGGGCTTCGGTCCGCGGTGCTGGTGGCCGCCATCTTTGGTTGGACTAGATACTACACTCGTCATCTTCCCACGATGTACTTCCTCCCGATGGATGTCACTTCCTGCATATCTGTGATTGGCCGCAACATACGTTGCCGTGACGATGGCAGCCATCTTTTTGGCTGCACTTAATTAAGACCTTTTCTCCCTATGCTGTTTTACTACTATCCTTATCATTTTTATATTATTGGGTACACATAATGTGGCACGCCAGGGACCCCGTGTGCCACTGGGACACCATGGGCGATTTTTTAGCCTGATGCCCCAGTTTTGGTCGGGATCCTCGGACGCGACCGCTGATGACGTCATCATCTGGTGCCGAACATGTGCACCGATGCTGGCAGCCATCTTGCTGGAGTGTTTTACTATTTAAGCAATCTCCCTTGGGAAGAGGTTACAGATTTCCCTCCTAATGAAGGTTCTCTAACCGAAACGTTGAGGGTCTTATCTGTCATCCATCTTAGGTACTCTGCTCCTTACTTGTTCCTTTGCTTATTGACTTGATTCGCTGTTTATGTGCATGCACTAGTGTCTGAAGAATTTTGTTGATATACTGTGTTATTATCTGTTTATGATTAACTGCAATATGTATGCATTTGATCTTTACTGATTTTGGGATACCCCTTGTTACTTAAAGACACAGTCTATTATTACATATCTTTACCTACCCTGATGAATGTATTTACTATATATAGAATGTTCTAGCACTATGTATATATGTTGTGACACTCTACTGATTAAAATATCAGTCACTAATGGCATTGCATAGTATTGGGTATTCATTTATATAGCCATCTCTTTTCATTCAGTGAACTTTTGTCCCCCACGATTTTGTATGAGAACATCCAGAAAATGTGCCTGAGATGTGCTCTGTTCCAATGTAAATGCGATGGTTGGGACACAAGTGTCTAGGCGAGCTTTAAAGGATTCTAATTCAGTTTCATGACCCTGCCCATTAAAAAATAAATTGTCACTATAACAATACCATACCAAAATGTGGTTCAAAAAGTCAGCAATGAACAGATTCGCATAGGAAGGGGGCCACCATCGCCGCGTCTTATAGCTGCAGGTAGAAATCGTCCTGATATCTAAAATAATTTCTGGTAAGTACCATCTCCAGGATATGCATGCAAAATAGATTGAATTCAGGCGAATCATCCATGGAGGCTAGAGTATTCTGAATGACATTCGTGCCTGCCTCATGCGGGATGGACATGTATAAGGATGTCACGTCCATGCGTGGGAGAGGATTGAGTTATCTGGAAGTGGCCCAAGGTTGTTAACTTTTTAGTCAGGAAGTCACCTGTGTCAAGTAAGAAGGACCTGGTCTGGATTACCTTTATTTGAAGGATTCGATCAAGGAATGATGCCACTGGTCGGTCCCCGCTATGATCGATCTGCCAGGGGGGTCAGTGAGGTTCTTGTGAATATATAAAACATTGGAGTTAAAGGATATGTTGAAACAAGATATATTTGAAGCTTAGTGTTAATAATTCCTGTGTCCACAGCTACCTGTATAGTATCATCAAGTTCTTGCTTAATTTCCTGGAGGGGGTCACATGTTAGGCATCTATAAACCAAGGGGTCATTAAGTTGGTCCATGAATAATTTATGGTTCATCACATCACTAATGTGGTGTCATTTTTGTGCATCCCATTAAGTCGTGTAAGCTTTGATATACCTTTCCTCGGAAGGGCTTTCCAGTCGATCTTCTGCAGGTCCCTCTTGACCAATTGAATAAATGTTTTGACACAGTGTGGAGTATTTGGAGTATCTTTCATCCTGGGTCAGTTAATTGGGGCACTATTTTTAATTTTGATCATTTATTGCCAATTACTGTATACCACAGTGCCTCTCTGTAGTTTGACCACCATATGTCAGTGATTTCCCTTCCCACATGACCCTAACAACAATAAGCACTATACCAGATAATTACCTGTACGCTAAACATCATTTCTAACCTTGTGTGTACGCCTCAGGTCAGTCCAATGCTGTCTCTTTACTCCAGTCACAGAAAGGGAATGTCTTTGTCCTCCTTGCTGACTCCAGGATCTTCTCCGTGCTTCTGACCACAAATACAGTCCTAGGGCTTGTGTCAAGTTGACACCCTTTTTGCTAGTGATAGGCTAAAAGGAGCCCTCCACACTTTCAGTCAAGTCCAGCTCACTCATATATAATGCACACAGGGCTGAATTATAAGGGCAATGCAAGGGGGGCAAGCCCCGGGGCCTCCACGACTTGCCATGCAAAGGGGGCCTCCACCAACCTTTGGGTTATGGTCTGGTCCAGGAGGCTTTTCAGTCGTTGGTCTGACGGTCTGCAGGGCCGGCAACAAAGCTGTTGGCTGCAGTTGGGGCCACCCGCGTGCCTGGGCAAGCCTTTTGGATTTTTTAAGTTTTCATACCTATCATCTTAAAAAAAAAAGCAATTCCCACTGCCCAATTTATACGAGTTTGTCGCAGTTGCACACGATCCTCAGATTTCGAGCAACAAGCATTTGATCTATCAAAAAGATTTCTTGAGAGAGGTTATCCCAATAGGATTGTGGAGCCCGTCAGAGAGCCAAACAGCCCAATTGGTTGGATCTGTTATGCACAAAATAATGAGTATGTGAAAACAAGGTGAGATTTATTGCCAATTATCAGAACCAATAGGGGAGGTCTAAAACATCTTAGCTAAACATTGGCATATTTTAAGATCGAACCCAATATTAGTAGTGGGTACAGGGGCCAAAATGACAGCATATAGAGCCCAATCTTAAGGGATAGGTATTGGATAAGCAATTTTTTGACTGGAAAGACCTGGCTCTCGGCAATTGAAGCTAGGGGCAACTTCCCATGTGGGAGCTGCTCAATTTGTAAATCTGTGGAAAAAACGTCATGCGTTAGAAATATAATAACTGGCCAAAATTATAATATTTCCACCTTCATTAACTGCAGGACACAGTCGGTTGTGTATCTCCTTAGATGTGGGTGTTCGAAAAAATATGTGGGTGAGACGCAGTATGCCCTACGTACTTGGAGCCAGGCTCATCTTTTGAACACAAGGATGGCGAATTGGGATCAATTCATGGGTAAGGTTATGTCCCTATTGGCCCGCCATTTTTTGGAGGTTCATGGGGGAGTTTTCTCTTCTCTTAGAGTTAGGCATAGAGGGGGTGTGGCTGGGCCCTCTGGGGGTGACCTAAAGGAATTGTTACTACAAAGGGAGTTGAGGTGGATATTCCAACTGGGGGCTCTGTCCCCAGCTGGATTAAATGAAGATCGTTCTTTTGCCCCATTTTTGGGCAAAATGCCCCTTACCCAATTGGATAACAGGCCCCTAATATGTTCCACAGAAAATCAGTTCTTTTTTTAATCATGAATTATTCCTTTGTGTGTGGGATCTCTCCCGTTTGGTTTGACACTATTGAATTGAATATATAGATATAAAATATATATTTTTAAAACAAAAAATATTTTTTTTCTCACACATAGTTATCAGATTAAGTCACATTTGTCTTTTGTTTTTGATTGTAGATGTGTCACACAATGCCATTACCCCCTGTCCAGGCACAATTTGGATGGTAGAATGTGGCACGCAGCTGTCTAGTGATTATGCCCTGGAAGTCTCCTTTTTAATAGGAATTTTCCTCTTTTTGGGTTCCCTATTGAAGATTGGATTTTCAAATTGGTCTTATTAATTATAACTGAACCTTGCAGATACACTGCATCCTGATTTACCCCCCTTGAGTATTTGATGATGTATTCATTTGTTATCTGCCTATAATTAATAACTTTGGCTGTTTGGCTGCGATACATATTCTATTGCCAATTCACAAAACAGATATCAGCACAGCATAACCACCACTTCCTGCCAATAGCCTTTCATTGCACCCTTTAAAGTGGATGGTCCATTTTTCTGTCTCTGATGCAGAACCAAAAGGAGGTGTATTGGGAAATTGTATATTAAAAATCCATATAGACACATTGGCAAATGAGTGGAGGGGTCACTTTTACACCTTTACTGAATAGAGATCCTGCCAAGCTTGTGTTTTTTTTCTCCTGTAGGAATACAATCCAGGGGTGCCAGGTTTGGGTGTATCGGGGGGAGGGGCAATTTCCTTTTCCTTTCCATGTTTCATATTTCTTGATATCTCACAATCTAAACCACCGAGGGATGGTGGGTTCTTATCTGTCTCTTCACTGGTCACCACCAAATATTCGATCATAACATAAAATTGTGCTTGTATCTATAAAAACAGATGAGCAGACAATCAAATTAATAATAATTATAATAAATTATAAAGTGTACTAAATCTTCAATCATTTAAAGAAGAAACTGTATGAATATAAGCATTCACCAAACGGGGATGAAACTCCCTTTACTTACATGCGAATAGTTTTTCTTTAAATAATGTTGACAATGTACCCAAGGATGAGGAAATGAAACTGTGACCAGCAATCTGGTACATAAAAAAATATTCATTTTCGTTATCTGTGCTACATTTTGGTAATAGTTGACTGCAAAGACAAATATTCTATAATGTGAATATTTGTGGTTAATGTTAATAATCACATTTATTGTCAATCTGATATTCTTTGATTATAAATAGGGATGAGCGAATCGATCCGGACGAACCCGGATTCGATCCGAATTTCAGGAAAAATTCGATTCGGATCGAATCCGAATTTCCCCGCGATTCGATCACTCGAAGTTTTCCTTTAACATCCATTCATTTACATTACAGGCATTCTAAGATGGCGGACGGGACATGTCTGGACATGTATCCCGCGCCAGTGCAAGCTGGGGCAGTCACATGCAGCCTATCAGCAGCCAGCAAGCCCGGTGACGTCACACAGCGGTATTTAACGGCGGCCATCTTGCTTTTCCTCATTTCTCTATTGCATTCGTGACAGACAGAACGCTGTGTAGCTGAGGCAGTTAGACAGGCAGGGACAGACAGGGACAGGCTGGAGACAGGCAGGAGACAGGCAGGAGACAGACAGGAGACAGACAGAAAGCCAGGGAAAGGTAGGAAAAACGGAGCTGGCTGACAGGGAGATTTTTTTTTTTTCATCCAGCCTTTGTTAGCGTTTTCAGGCTGCTTATAGTAACTAACTGTGCATATATACTGAACTGATCTTAAGTCTGCTGTGAGGCATCCCATTCTGTGACTAAAGCAGCCTCTATTTAATAGCATAATAAACATTTGCACTTATTCTCATAGAAATCAGGCCTGATAAAGACACTTTTGCTGTGCATGCTCTCTGGTTTTTGTGGCACTGGCATCCCATTCTGTGACTAAAGCAGCCTCTATTTAATAGCATAATAAACATTTGCACTTATTCTCATAGAAATCAGGCCTGATAAAGACACTTTTGCTGTGCATGCTCTCTGGTTTTTGTGGCACTGGCATCCCATTCTGTGACTAAAGCAGCCTCTATTTAATAGCATAATAAACATTTGCACTTATTCTCATAGAAATCAGGCCTGATAAAGACACTTTTGCTGTGCATGCTCTCTGGTTTTTGTGGCACTGGCATCCCATTCTGTGACTAAAGCAGCCTCTATTTAATAGCATAATAAACATTTGCACTTATTCTCATAGAAATCAGGCCTGATAAAGACACTTTTGCTGTGCATGCTCTCTGGTTTTTGTGGCACTGGCATCCCATTCTGTGACTAAAGCAGCCTCTATTTAATAGCATAATAAACATTTGCACTTATTCTCATAGAAATCAGGCCTGATAAAGACACTTTTGCTGTGCATGCTCTCTGGTTTTTGTGGCACTGGCATCCCATTCTGTGACTAAAGCAGCCTCTATTTAATAGCATAATAAACATTTGCACTTATTCTCATAGAAATCAGGCCTGATAAAGACACTTTTGCTGTGCATGCTCTCTGGTTTTTGTGGCACTGGCATCCCATTCTGTGACTAAAGCAGCCTCTATTTAATAGCATAATAACCATTTGCACTTATTCTCATAGAAATCAGGCCTGATAAAGACACTTTTGCTGTGCATGCTCTCTGGTTTTTGTGGCACTGGCATCCCATTCTGTGACTAAAGCAGCCTCTATTTAATAGCATAATAAACATTTGCACTTATTCTCATAGAAATCAGGCCTGATAAAGACACTTTTGCTGTGCATGCTCTCTGGTTTTTGTGGCACTGGCATCCCATTCTGTGACTAAAGCAGCCTCTATTTAATAGCATAATAAACATTTGCACTTATTCTCATAGAAATCAGGCCTGATAAAGACACTTTTGCTGTGCATGCTCTCTGGTTTTTGTGGCACTGGCATCCCATTCTGTGACTAAAGCAGCCTCTATTTAATAGCATAATAAACATTTGCACTTATTCTCATAGAAATCAGGCCTGATAAAGACACTTTTGCTGTGCATGCTCTCTGGTTTTTGTGGCACTGGCATCCCATTCTGTGACTAAAGCAGCCTCTATTTAATAGCATAATAAACATTTGCACTTATTCTCATAGAAATCAGGCCTGATAAAGACACTTTTGCTGTGCATGCTCTCTGGTTTTTGTGGCACTGGCATCCCATTCTGTGACTAAAGCAGCCTCTATTTAATAGCATAATAAACATTTGCACTTATTCTCATAGAAATCAGGCCTGATAAAGACACTTTTGCTGTGCATGCTCTCTGGTTTTTGTGGCACTGGCATCCCATTCTGTGACTAAAGCAGCCTCTATTTAATAGCATAATAACCATTTGCACTTATTCTCATAGAAATCAGGCCTGATAAAGACACTTTTGCTGTGCATGCTCTCTGGTTTTTGTGGCACTGGCATCCCATTCTGTGACTAAAGCAGCCTCTATTTAATAGCATAATAAACATTTGCACTTATTCTCATAGAAATCAGGCCTGATAAAGACACTTTTGCTGTGCATGCTCTCTGGTTTTTGTGGCACTGGCATCCCATTCTGTGACTAAAGCAGCCTCTATTTAATAGCATAATAAACATTTGCACTTATTCTCATAGAAATCAGGCCTGATAAAGACACTTTTGCTGTGCATGCTCTCTGGTTTTTGTGGCACTGGCATCCCATTCTGTGACTAAAGCAGCCTCTATTTAATAGCATAATAAACATTTGCACTTATTCTCATAGAAATCAGGCCTGATAAAGACACTTTTGCTGTGCATGCTCTCTGGTTTTTGTGGCACTGGCATCCCATTCTGTGACTAAAGCAGCCTCTATTTAATAGCATAATAAACATTTGCACTTATTCTCATAGAAATCAGGCCTGATAAAGACACTTTTGCTGTGCATGCTCTCTGGTTTTTGTGGCACTGGCATCCCATTCTGTGACTAAAGCAGCCTCTATTTAATAGCATAATAAACATTTGCACTTATTCTCATAGAAATCAGGCCTGATAAAGACACTTTTGCTGTGCATGCTCTCTGGTTTTTGTGGCACTGGCATCCCATTCTGTGACTAAAGCAGCCTCTATTTAATAGCATAATAACCATTTGCACTTATTCTCATAGAAATCAGGCCTGATAAAGACACTTTTGCTGTGCATGCTCTCTGGTTTTTGTGGCACTGGCATCCCATTCTGTGACTAAAGCAGCCTCTATTTAATAGCATAATAAACATTTGCACTTATTCTCATAGAAATCAGGCCTGATAAAGACACTTTTGCTGTGCATGCTCTCTGGTTTTTGTGGCACTGGCATCCCATTCTGTGACTAAAGCAGCCTCTATTTAATAGCATAATAAACATTTGCACTTATTCTCATAGAAATCAGGCCTGATAAAGACACTTTTGCTGTGCATGCTCTCTGGTTTTTGTGGCACTGGCATCCCATTCTGTGACTAAAGCAGCCTCTATTTAATAGCATAATAACCATTTGCACTTATTCTCATAGAAATCAGGCCTGATAAAGACACTTTTGCTGTGCATGCTCTCTGGTTTTTGTGGCACTGGCATCCCATTCTGTGACTAAAGCAGCCTCTATTTAATAGCATAATAAACATTTGCACTTATTCTCATAGAAATCAGGCCTGATAAAGACACTTTTGCTGTGCATGCTCTCTGGTTTTTGTGGCACTGGCATCCCATTCTGTGACTAAAGCAGCCTCTATTTAATAGCATAATAACCATTTGCACTTATTCTCATAGAAATCAGGCCTGATAAAGACACTTTTGCTGTGCATGCTCTCTGGTTTTTGTGGCACTGGCATCCCATTCTGTGACTAAAGCAGCCTCTATTTAATAGCATAATAAACATTTGCACTTATTCTCATAGAAATCAGGCCTGATAAAGACACTTTTGCTGTGCATGCTCTCTGGTTTTTGTGGCACTGGCATCCCATTCTGTGACTAAAGCAGCCTCTATTTAATAGCATAATAAACATTTGCACTTATTCTCATAGAAATCAGGCCTGATAAAGACACTTTTGCTGTGCATGCTCTCTGGTTTTTGTGGCACTGGCATCCCATTCTGTGACTAAAGCAGCCTCTATTTAATAGCATAATAAACATTTGCACTTATTCTCATAGAAATCAGGCCTGATAAAGACACTTTTGCTGTGCATGCTCTCTGGTTTTTGTGGCACTGGCATCCCATTCTGTGACTAAAGCAGCCTCTATTTAATAGCATAATAAACATTTGCACTTATTCTCATAGAAATCAGGCCTGATAAAGACACTTTTGCTGTGCATGCTCTCTGGTTTTTGTGGCACTGGCATCCCATTCTGTGACTAAAGCAGCCTCTATTTAATAGCATAATAAACATTTGCACTTATTCTCATAGAAATCAGGCCTGATAAAGACACTTTTGCTGTGCATGCTCTCTGGTTTTTGTGGCACTGGCATCCCATTCTGTGACTAAAGCAGCCTCTATTTAATAGCATAATAAACATTTGCACTTATTCTCATAGAAATCAGGCCTGATAAAGACACTTTTGCTGTGCATGCTCTCTGGTTTTTGTGGCACTGGCATCCCATTCTGTGACTAAAGCAGCCTCTATTTAATAGCATAATAACCATTTGCACTTATTCTCATAGAAATCAGGCCTGATAAAGACACTTTTGCTGTGCATGCTCTCTGGTTTTTGTGGCACTGGCATCCCATTCTGTGACTAAAGCAGCCTCTATTTAATAGCATAATAAACATTTGCACTTATTCTCATAGAAATCAGGCCTGATAAAGACACTTTTGCTGGCCAAAGCACTACTGGACCCTGCCAGCTCGATTCCTGCCCGGGGCATCCCATTCTGTGACTACAGCAGCCTCTGTTTAAGACCATATAAGCATTTGCTCTTATCATATTTGAAATTAGCCTGATAAAGACACTTTTGCTGGCCAAAGCACTACTGGACCCTGCCAGCTCGATTCCTGCCCGGGGCATCCCATTCTGTGACTAAAGCAGCCTCTGTTTAAGACCATATAAGCATTTGCTCTTATCATATTTGAAATTAGGCCTGATAAAGACACTTTTGCTGGCCAAAGCACTACTGGACCCTGCCAGCTCGATTCCTGCCCGGGGCATCCCATTCTGTGACTACAGCAGCCTCTGTTTAAGACCATATAAGCATTTGCTCTTATCATATTTGAAATTAGGCCTGATAAAGACACTTTTGCTGGCCAAAGCCCTACTGGACCCTGCCAGGTCGATTCCTGCCCGGGGCATCCCATTCTGTGACTACAGCAGCCTCTGTTTAAGACCATATAAGCATTTGCTCTTATCATATTTGAAATTAGCCTGATAAAGACACTTTTGCTGGCCAAAGCCCTACTGGACCCTGCCAGGTCGATTCCTGCCCAGGGCATCCCATTCTGTGACTAAAGCAGCCTCTGTTTAAGACCATATAAGCATTTGCTCTTATTATATTTATATTATAAGACACTTTTGCTGGGCATAGGCTTACTGCTGCCTGCCAGGTGCACTTCTGTTGAGGCATCCCATTCTGTAACATAGCATACCCCTCTTTATTTACACTAAGCAGCTCTCTTATTTACACTAAGCAGGCCTGTTGGAGGCTGAGTGTTACTGCTCACTTTTGGTGTGCATTATATTCTGTTTTATATAGACCCACTGCTGCCTGGGGGTTCTTAAAATATCACCTACTACCACGCCAGTTAGACTATGTCGGGCAGACAAGTGCCTGGAAGTGAAAAGAGGAGTGGCAGAGGCCAAGATTCCGCAGGCAGAGCTCGCATCAGACTGGGGGCCAGTAGCAGCAGGAGTCACGCTGAGAGACCTAATCTGCCAGTATCTGCTAGCGGTCGGGTCTCCACCAGTAACGCATCTGCCGTGGTAGATTGGCTGACGCGCTCATCAACAACATCATCACAACTTACATCTGAGACCCCCAGTCTAGGGTCGGTAGGTTCCTCTGACACAACCCTGAGTTGGCATGCCCCGAGAGCAGTCCCTGTCCTCCCATTGCCTCTGTCCTACGCCGTTCCCTCCCCCAGCGACGTATCCTATGCTTTGGGTTCAGCTCCACTCTTTAGTGAGGAGGACGATCAGATACAGGAGGACAGTCAGCAGCTACTGCCCAGCCAAGAAATGGAGGTGGCTTCTTTAGCTAGGCAGACAAATAGTGATGTGGACAGTGTCGTGGGTGCTGCGAGCGTTCCAGCTCCTGCGCCAGACACTGTTGACGAATCCACGAACATCAGTGACGTACAGCCACAACCCGGTGATGATGATGATGATGACGATGAAGCCGATCGCACTTGGGAGCCGGGTGATGAAGGGGCTTCATCGTCATCATCAGGAGAAGAGGGGCGCAGGTTGCCCCGGAGTCAGCAGCTGAGGCAGCAAGGTGGTAGCAGTCAGCATGGGGGCACAATTCCAAAGGCTGGAGCCGGCCGGGGCCGGGGCCGGGGTAGAGCACCTGCTGTGCGGCAGTCTACCTTATCGGGAGGTAGTGGAGCAGGGGTTCCTGGAGTTGGCAACAGCAGCAGTGAATCAGTGAGGCCAGGGGGTGGGAAAAGTAGCTACTCGGCAGTGTGGCAGTTTTTCCTGAGGCATCCGCAGGAGGGTAACATGGCCACATGCAAGATATGTAGGCAAAAGGTGAAGCGTGGCCAGGGTCCAAATGTTGGCACCACGGCCCTGCGTCAACATATGATGCGTCACCATAAAACGACCTGGGAGAACCGAGGCTCCCAAGGGGTGGTCCAGTCTGCTTCCTCACCAAGTGAGCTCCCAATTTCTGCCAGCCAAGGCTCCAGCACCTCAGCCGAAGGCAGCTGTGCGTCACACCCATCCTCTGTCGCTCCTGCTCCTCCTCCTCCTCCTCCAAGTCATGCATCCCGCCAGCAATCCATCAGCGAAGCCATGTCCAAGAGACAGCAGTATGCGCCCACTCATCCTACGGCGCAGAAGCTGAATGTGCTCCTGTCCAAGTTGCTGGTGCTGCAGTCGCTCCCTTTTCAGGTGGTGGAATCTGCACCTTTCAGAGAACTGATGGCTTGTGCCGAGCCGAGGTGGAGAGTCCCAAGCCGTCATTTCTTTGCCAAGAAGGCAGTACCAGCGCTGCACACTTTTGTTGAACAGAAGGTGGGCCAGTCCTTGAGCCTGTCGGTGTGTAGCAAAATACATGGCAGCGCCGACATCTGGAGCTGTAACTACGGTCAGGGGCAGTACATGTCGTTTACGGCCCACTGGGTGAATGTGGTCCCTTTGCAGCAGCAACTTGGACAGGTCACGCCGCTTCGGCCTCCGCGCTCTCTGCCCATTGGGCCTGTGACACCGTGCGACTCGGCCTCCTCATCCTCCGCCATCTCCTCACCCTCCACTGTAGGCTCAAGTCTCAGTGCCCCTCCAGTCTACCATGTGTGCAGGGCACGGAGGTGTCACGCAGTGCTTCACATGGTTTGTCTTGGCGAACGGAGTCACACAGGGGAGGAACTGCTTAAATGTATTCATCAGGAAATCCAAACATGGCTTACTCCGAGAAAACTTAAAATGGGAATCATGGTTACCGACAATGGGAAGAAGATTTTGTCTGCGCTGCGCCAAGGAAGCCTGACCCATGCCCCCTGCATGGCTCACGTCTTCAATCTGGTTGTCAAGCGGTTTCTGAAGTGTTCCCCCCATCTGCAGGACATCCTAACAACTTCACGGAAACTTTGCATGCACTTCAGCCACTCCTACACCGCCAAACACACCCTTCTTGAGCTACAGCGTCAGAATGGTATCCCCCAACATAGTCTGATTTGCGATGTTTCCACCCGTTGGAATTCCACCCTTCACATGTTGGACCGATTATATGAACAGAGAAAAGCCATCACGGATTTCCTGATGATCCAAGCAGATAGGGGGACTCCCCTGTGTAACTTCAATGTCAACCAGTGGCAGCTCATACGTGACACCTGCCGTTTGCTCAGGCCCTTTGAGGAAGCCACTTTATTTGTCAGTCGGCAGGATTACGGGATGAACGACGTGATTCCACTGCTTCATGTACTACAGCACATGTTGGAAACCATGGCTGGTCAGGGCACTGGAGACATGGCGTTTACATCTTACGGCCACATGAACCCCCTTGGAGCTGAACTGGAGGAGGAGGAGGAGGAAGAGGAGGAGGAGGAGTTGCCCAGCGAAACACAGTTTAGGCTTGGCGAAATGGCTGGTTTATCTAGTCAGCGGACAGGAGAGGAGGAGCAGGAGCAGCCAGAGGAGCTAGAGGTTTTTGAGGAAGGAGAGACAGAGGACCCGGGCACACCGTGGCAGTATGCAGTGGAGATGGAGACAGGTAGTCCATCCGAGTCACTTGCGCAAATGGCACGAAGCATGCTCACATGCTTGCGTAGTGACCCCAGAATTGTTTCCATCTGTCGGCGGGATGACTTCTGGCTGTCCACCTTATTGGACCCTCGCTTCCGGCACAAAATGGGGGCATTTTTTAAACCCACCGAGAGGGAGGACAAACTCAACTACTACAAAGACATTCTACGTAGGCAGTTGGCCGATGCCTATCTGCGCCATGGTCCATACTCTCGCAGGTCTGACTCGAGGGGACCTCTGCGCTCACCTTCCACTGCCATGGCCGCTGGGGGGGTTGGCAGCAGCAGCAGCAGAAGCTCCATCAGCAGCAGCAGCCTCAGTCTTCAGTCGCTAATGAGTAGCTTTCTACACCCGCATAGTGAGGCTACTCATGAGCAGCAGGAAGACCTGGAGCAGGACCTGAACCAGCAGGTCATGTCATACTTTGACATGACCATGCCAACACACCTTGAGGATCCGCTGGACTTCTGGGCAGCCAAACTTGATTTGTGGCCGCAACTAGCAGAGTTTGCCCTGGAAAAGCTGTCCTGCCCGGCAAGTAGCGTGCCATCTGAGCGGGTGTTTAGTGCGGCGGGGGCCATAGTTACGGCGAGGAGAACTCGTCTGTCAACTAAAAATGTGGAGAGACTCACCTTTGTCAAAATGAATCAGGGATGGATCAGCCAGGATTTCCACCCACCAATGCCTGATGCATGCGACTAGATTCAGCATGGTGCCACGTTTTACACTTTACAAATGGTGCAAAACATATTTATGTCTTTAGGCCATTTTTTGGGCTCCTGCTGCTGCTACTGCCAACTTCTGCCAACTCCAGGGTGTGATTCATCCAATTTTTGGGCTCCTGAAGCCAACTCCAGTGTATATTTGGGCTCCTGCTGCTACTACTGTCAACTCCTGCCAACTCCAGGGTGTGATTCATCCAATTTTTGGGCTCCTGAGGCCAACTCCAGTGTATATTTGGGCTCCTGCTGCTGCTACTGTCAACTTCTGCCAACTCCAGGGTGTGATTCATCCAATTTTTGGGCTCCTGAAGCCAACTCCAGTGTATATTTGGGCTCCTGCTGCTGCTACTGTCAACTCCTGCCAACTCCAGGGTGTGATTCATCCAATTTTTGGGCTCCTGAGGCCAACTCCAGTGTATATTTGGGCTCCTGCTGCTGCTGCTGCTGCCAACTTCTGCCAACTCCAGGGTGTGATTCATCCAATTTTTGGGCTCCTGAAGCCAACTCCAGTGTATATTTGGGCTCCTGCTGCTGCTACTGTCAACTCCAGCCAACTCCAGGGTGTGATTCATCCAATTTTTGGGCTCCTGAAGCCAACTCCAGTGTATATTTGGGCTCCTGCTGCTGCTGCTGCTGCCAACTTCTGCCAACTCCAGGGTGTGATTCATCCAATTTTTGGGCTCCTGAAGCCAACTCCAGTGTATATTTGGGCTCCTGCTGCTGCTACTGTCAACTCCTGCCAACTCCAGGGTGTGATTCATCCAATTTTTGGGCTCCTGAGGCCAACTCCAGTGTATATTTGGGCTCCTGCTGCTGCTACTGTCAACTCCTGCCAACTCCAGGGTGTGATTCATCCAATTTTTGGGCTCCTGAAGCCACCTCCAGTGTATATTTGGGCTCCTGCTGCTGCTACTGCCAACTTCTGCCAACTCCAGGGTGTGATTCATCCAATTTTTGGGCTCCTGAAGCCAACTCCAGTGTATATTTGGGCTCCTGCTGCTACTACTGCCAACTTCTGCCAACTCCAGGGTGTGATTCATCCAATTTTTGGGCTCCTGAGGCCAACTCCAGTGTATATTTGGGCTCCTGCTGCTGCTGCTGCCAACTTCTGCCAACTCCAGGGTGTGATTCATCCAATTTTTGGGCTCCTGAGGCCAACTCCAGTGTATATTTGGGCTCCTGCTGCTGCTACTGTCAACTCCTGCCAACTCCAGGGTGTGATTCATCCAATTTTTGGGCTCCTGAAGCCAACTCCAGTGTATATTTGGGCTCCTGCTGCTGCTACTGCCAACTTCTGCCAACTCCAGGGTGTGATTCATCCAATTTTTGGGCTCCTGAAGCCAACTCCAGTGTATATTTGGGCTCCTGCTGCTACTACTGCCAACTTCTGCCAACTCCAGGGTGTGATTCATCCAATTTTTGGGCTCCTGAGGCCAACTCCAGTGTATATTTGGGCTCCTGCTGCTGCTGCTGCCAACTTCTGCCAACTCCAGGGTGTGATTCATCCAATTTTTGGGCTCCTGAAGCCAACTCCAGTGTATATTTGGGCTCCTGCTGCTGCTACTGTCAACTCCTGCCAACTCCAGGGTGTGATTCATCCAATTTTTGGGCTCCTGAAGCCAACTCCAGTGTATATTTGGGCTCCTGCTGCTGCTGCTGCTGCCAACTTCTGCCAACTCCAGGGTGTGATTCATCCAATTTTTGGGCTCCTGAGGCCAACTCCAGTGTATATTTGGGCTCCTGCTGCTGCTGCTGCTGCCAACTTCTGCCAACTCCAGGGTGTGATTCATCCAATTTTTGGGCTCCTGAAGCCAACTCCAGTGTATATTTGGGCTCCTGCTGCTGCTACTGTCAACTCCTGCCAACTCCAGGGTGTGATTCATCCAATTTTTGGGCTCCTGAAGCCAACTCCAGTGTATATTTGGGCTCCTGCTGCTGCTGCTGCTGCCAACTTCTGCCAACTCCAGGGTGTGATTCATCCAATTTTTGGGCTCCTGAAGCCAACTCCAGTGTATATTTGGGCTCCTGCTGCTGCTACTGTCAACTCCTGCCAACTCCAGGGTGTGATTCATCCAATTTTTGGGCTCCTGAAGCCAACTCCAGTGTATATTTGGGCTCCTGCTGCTGCTACTGTCAACTCCTGCCAACTCCAGGGTGTGATTCATCCAATTTTTGGGCTCCTGAAGCCAACTCCAGTGTATATTTGGGCTCCTGCTGCTGCTGCTGCTGCCAACTTCTGCCAACTCCAGGGTGTGATTCATCCAATTTTTGGGCTCCTGAAGCCAACTCCAGTGTATATTTGGGCTCCTGCTGCTGCTACTGTCAACTCCTGCCAACTCCAGGGTGTGATTCATCCAATTTTTGGGCTCCTGAAGCCAACTCCAGTGTATATTTGGGCTCCTGCTGCTGCTGCTGCTGCCAACTTCTGCCAACTCCAGGGTGTGATTCATCCAATTTTTGGGCTCCTGAAGCCAACTCCAGTGTATATTTGGGCTCCTGCTGCTGCTACTGTCAACTCCTGCCAACTCCAGGGTGTGATTCATCCAATTTTTGGGCTCCTGAGGCCAACTCCAGTGTATATTTGGGCTCCTGCTGCTGCTACTGTCAACTCCTGCCAACTCCAGGGTGTGATTCATCCAATTTTTGGGCTCCTGAAGCCACCTCCAGTGTATATTTGGGCTCCTGCTGCTGCTACTGCCAACTTCTGCCAACTCCAGGGTGTGATTCATCCAATTTTTGGGCTCCTGAAGCCAACTCCAGTGTATATTTGGGCTCCTGCTGCTACTACTGCCAACTTCTGCCAACTCCAGGGTGTGATTCATCCAATTTTTGGGCTCCTGAGGCCAACTCCAGTGTATATTTGGGCTCCTGCTGCTGCTGCTGCCAACTTCTGCCAACTCCAGGGTGTGATTCATCCAATTTTTGGGCTCCTGAAGCCAACTCCAGTGTATATTTGGGCTCCTGCTGCTGCTACTGTCAACTCCTGCCAACTCCAGGGTGTGATTCATCCAATTTTTGGGCTCCTGAAGCCAACTCCAGTGTATATTTGGGCTCCTGCTGCTGCTGCTGCTGCCAACTTCTGCCAACTCCAGGGTGTGATTCATCCAATTTTTGGGCTCCTGAGGCCAACTCCAGTGTATATTTGGGCTCCTGCTGCTGCTGCTGCTGCCAACTTCTGCCAACTCCAGGGTGTGATTCATCCAATTTTTGGGCTCCTGAAGCCAACTCCAGTGTATATTTGGGCTCCTGCTGCTGCTACTGTCAACTCCTGCCAACTCCAGGGTGTGATTCATCCAATTTTTGGGCTCCTGAAGCCAACTCCAGTGTATATTTGGGCTCCTGCTGCTGCTGCTGCTGCCAACTTCTGCCAACTCCAGGGTGTGATTCATCCAATTTTTGGGCTCCTGAAGCCAACTCCAGTGTATATTTGGGCTCCTGCTGCTGCTACTGTCAACTCCTGCCAACTCCAGGGTGTGATTCATCCAATTTTTGGGCTCCTGAGGCCAACTCCAGTGTATATTTGGGCTCCTGCTGCTGCTACTGTCAACTCCTGCCAACTCCAGGGTGTGATTCATCCAATTTTTGGGCTCCTGAAGCCACCTCCAGTGTATATTTGGGCTCCTGCTGCTGCTACTGCCAACTTCTGCCAACTCCAGGGTGTGATTCATCCAATTTTTGGGCTCCTGAAGCCAACTCCAGTGTATATTTGGGCTCCTGCTGCTACTACTGCCAACTTCTGCCAACTCCAGGGTGTGATTCATCCAATTTTTGGGCTCCTGAGGCCAACTCCAGTGTATATTTGGGCTCCTGCTGCTGCTGCTGCCAACTTCTGCCAACTCCAGGGTGTGATTCATCCAATTTTTGGGCTCCTGAAGCCAACTCCAGTGTATATTTGGGCTCCTGCTGCTGCTACTGTCAACTCCTGCCAACTCCAGGGTGTGATTCATCCAATTTTTGGGCTCCTGAAGCCAACTCCAGTGTATATTTGGGCTCCTGCTGCTGCTGCTGCTGCTGCCAACTTCTGCCAACTCCAGGGTGTGATTCATCCAATTTTTGGGCTCCTGAAGCCACCTCCAGTGTATATTTGGGCTCCTGCTGCTGCTACTGCCAACTTCTGCCAACTCCAGGGTGTGATTCATCCAATTTTTGGGCTCCTGAAGCCAACTCCAGTGTATATTTGGGCTCCTGCTGCTACTACTGCCAACTTCTGCCAACTCCAGGGTGTGATTCATCCAATTTTTGGGCTCCTGAGGCCAATTCCAGTGTATATTTGGGCTCCTGCTGCTGCTGCTGCCAACTTCTGCCAACTCCAGGGTGTGATTCATCCAATTTTTGGGCTCCTGAGGCCAACTCCAGTGTATATTTGGGCTCCTGCTGCTGCTACTGTCAACTCCTGCCAACTCCAGGGTGTGATTCATCCAATTTTTGGGCTCCTGAAGCCAACTCCAGTGTATATTTGGGCTCCTGCTGCTGCTACTGCCAACTTCTGCCAACTCCAGGGTGTGATTCATCCAATTTTTGGGCTCCTGAAGCCAACTCCAGTGTATATTTGGGCTCCTGCTGCTACTACTGCCAACTTCTGCCAACTCCAGGGTGTGATTCATCCAATTTTTGGGCTCCTGAGGCCAACTCCAGTGTATATTTGGGCTCCTGCTGCTGCTGCTGCCAACTTCTGCCAACTCCAGGGTGTGATTCATCCAATTTTTGGGCTCCTGAAGCCAACTCCAGTGTATATTTGGGCTCCTGCTGCTGCTACTGTCAACTCCTGCCAACTCCAGGGTGTGATTCATCCAATTTTTGGGCTCCTGAAGCCAACTCCAGTGTATATTTGGGCTCCTGCTGCTGCTGCTGCTGCCAACTTCTGCCAACTCCAGGGTGTGATTCATCCAATTTTTGGGCTCCTGAAGCCAACTCCAGTGTATATTTGGGCTCCTGCTGCTGCTACTGTCAACTCCTGCCAACTCCAGGGTGTGATTCATCCAATTTTTGGGCTCCTGAGGCCAACTCCAGTGTATATTTGGGCTCCTGCTGCTGCTACTGTCAACTCCTGCCAACTCCAGGGTGTGATTCATCCAATTTTTGGGCTCCTGAAGCCAACTCCAGTGTATATTTGGGCTCCTGCTGCTGCTACTGCCAACTTCTGCCAACTCCAGGGTGTGATTCATCCAATTTTTGGGCTCCTGAAGCCAACTCCAGTGTATATTTGGGCTCCTGCTGCTACTACTGCCAACTTCTGCCAACTCCAGGGTGTGATTCATCCAATTTTTGGGCTCCTGAGGCCAACTCCAGTGTATATTTGGGCTCCTGCTGCTGCTGCTGCCAACTTCTGCCAACTCCAGGGTGTGATTCATCCAATTTTTGGGCTCCTGAAGCCAACTCCAGTGTATATTTGGGCTCCTGCTGCTACTACTGCCAACTTCTGCCAACTCCAGGGTGTGATTCATCCAATTTTTGGGCTCCTGAGGCCAACTCCAGTGTATATTTGGGCTCCTGCTGCTGCTGCTGCCAACTTCTGCCAACTCCAGGGTGTGATTCATCCAATTTTTGGGCTCCTGAAGCCAACTCCAGTGTATATTTGGGCTCCTGCTGCTACTACTGCCAACTTCTGCCAACTCCAGGGTGTGATTCATCCAATTTTTGGGCTCCTGAGGCCAACTCCAGTGTATATTTGGGCTCCTGCTGCTGCTGCTGCCAACTTCTGCCAACTCCAGGGTGTGATTCATCCAATTTTTGGGCTCCTGAAGCCAACTCCAGTGTATATTTGGGCTCCTGCTGCTACTACTGTCAACTCCTGCCAACTCCAGGGTGTGATTCATCCAATTTTTGGGCTCCTGAGGCCAACTCCAGTGTATATTTGGGCTCCTGCTGCTGCTGCTGCTGCCAACTTCTGCCAACTCCAGGGTGTGATTCATCCAATTTTTGGGCTCCTGAGGCCAACTCCAGTGTATATTTGGGCTCCTGCTCCTGCTGCTGCCAACTTCTGCCAACTCCAGGGTGTGATTCATCCAATTTTTGGGCTCCTGAAGCCAACTCCAGTGTATATTTGGGCTCCTGCTGCTGCTGCCAACTTCTGCCAACTCCAGGGTGTGATTCATCCAATTTTTGGGCTCCTGAGGCCAACTCCAGTGTATATTTGGGCTCCTTCTGCCCCTCATAGTGATGCCACTTCAACTCTCTGCAATTGTGCCGCTCTGCGATTCTATTAGCGATGCCTCTGATCTGCATGTGATATTTCTTCAAAGTATTATTTAACAAACCCAGCACGCATCCTGTGCGTGTTACAGCAAGGCTGAATGGTTTACAACCCTATTGAGGCTGTAGGAGGCTCAGAAATAGCCGTTTTTAATAGCGATTCGTCGCGAATTTATTCGGGTCGAAACGATTTTTGTCGGAAAATTCGGCGAATCAGTCGAATCGAATTTTTCAAAAGTTCGCTCATCTCTAATTATAAATTCATGTAAAATAATCTGTGTCAATAAATGCCTTTAATAAAACCCTTTTGTTTTTTCTTGTTTTGTATCATATGATAAAATAACAAGATTAGATAGATTTAATCTTAAATGATAATAGATTTAATCTTATTATTTGTGTTTTCTAATGGATATTTCTTGAGCATATTTATCTGGATTTTTATCATTGGGCCATTTTTCGCAATAGTTCTCCTTTAGATACTTTCGACTCTCCCCTGAACTCTACTTTTATTTCTCTTTAGGAGACTCCAAGGTCTTATCTCACATCATTATTCCCAAATAAACTTTGATCAAAATATTATTCTGCCCCTGCACCTCTGCCTGTGTCCAGAAAATAAATAGAGTTGATTGAAACCAGTGTTCCAGATGGAGTACATCTTGGCATGGTGTTTGGCACCCAAAGTTAAATCAGCCGCTGGGCATATTTCCCTAAAACATTTAACAACTCACACAAGCTGCTTACATCATATGTTGTTGCTGAATTGCTGACGGGAGAGTTTTGATTCTTTTTGAAACACAAATTCAGGAGCCACATTTGCATTCAGAAGGGTGACACAGAACAATCTCCAGGGGGTGCTCCTGTGGGTCCCTTGCTCTTGAAGGGGAAGTACAAGCTTTTTTGTCAGCGCCGCAGGCACCCTTCCCTCCCCTCTGTACTAAGCTCAAATTGGACAACAAAATAATAAAACACAGCACTCAGCGGGAATAAAAACTCTTCTTTAAAATTCTTCATTCTTCACTAATTCACCTTTGGCGATCTATTAAAAAACCCAATCACCAGAATGTATTAAATAAACTTACCAGAAAATTCAGTATATCAAGCAGTTCAATTCAAGTCCTCTTGAAAGACAGACTCTTGAATCATTTATAAGCTTCACATACCATCTTCATAAAAGCGCTCCAAAAATAAGTGGTATAGAATTATGTGGAAATGAAATTCAAAACAGATACATAGCGTGATATAATTTAAAACAAAAGGCTAATAAGTCAGCTTTATTGTGCTTAACATTAAAATACTTGTGAATCTACGTATAAATAAAAATCCCAATACGGTAAAATATAGGGCGAGGTCGTATATCACTTCCTTAGCTAGGGCAGAAAGCTTTTATTATAAACTTAAAAGAATGTGCTAAGCGGCGCTGGTCTCCATTCCTCCGACCGCAGGTTACGGAGGCGCTCCCTTTACTGTTGCTTTTCTCGCCAGAGGAAAGATGCTGTAGAGAGATCCCACCTGACACGTATCATCACTGTGGACTTAATCAATGGACTGTAGGTATTCTGTGGCGTCATCAAGTTATGTTAAAGAGCCAGGTCATGTAATTTCCTGGGTTAACATTCGTGTTCTAATGTTTTGAGGCCATTTTAATAGACCTTTTATTATAGCAGTTTAAATGGCTCATGAAGTGGTTTTAACCTTTCCTTGCACACTACAAATGATTGTAGTCCAATCCCCCCCTATCGCCCTATTATTAGTGGTATCGGATCAATAGCTAGCAATTTGGGTAAATATTTGGACTGGTTACCAACAGGTTCTTACCTTGCTAGAAGAGCTGAAAATTACTGAAAACACCTTGTTAGTAACAATTGATGTTGTTTCCATACATACAAATATTCCCCATGAAAAGGGCTAGATGGCCCTGAGACATTACTTGATCCACTCCACTGAATTGTTAATTATACAAATAGTATAACTATTTTTGGTTTGAGGGGGAATACTCTATGCAGGTAAAAGGAGTGGCGATGGGAGGAAAATTTGCTCCCAGCCTAGCCAATTTAATTATGGGGTTATGGGAAGAAACCTTTATATATCGAATGAAAAGTAAAGGGTTAATATTATGTCCATAAATGAAAATGATTGGGGGATCTCTTTTACTGAAGAAATGAGTAAAGAGAATATCCATTTTTTGGATATAGAAATAGAACAGAAGGGAACAATATTGAATGCAAAAACCTTCTTTAAGGACACGGATAGAAACTCTTATGTACCAATATCCAGCTGCCATCACCCCAATTGACTTAATAACATTCCAAAGGGACAATTCTATCGTTTAAAAAAAAAAATTGCATGAACGATGAAGATTATATGGTTCAGGCAAGGGTTATAGGTGACCGGTTCATCAAAAAACAACCCAGAACTTATTCAGAAAGAAATTGAGAGGGTGGGCAAAATGGATAGAAGAAATATGTTAGGGGCGTTTTCTAGAGTTCTTCTTCTAAAGTAATTCAAGAAAATAACCCTGCTTAATTCACAATAATAACACAATTTGTGAGTAATTATAAGGGGTAAAAATACCATTTTGTGAATACTCACCTGTAAAATGGGTATTGTAAGTATGTCACACACCCCGCTTCAAGAAATTCATAACGTGTGGGTAATACTGACCTGTAGAGGGCGATATGCAGAGATGCCAGGAAAAAAGAGAGCCCCTCCCGGTCCATAAATACCTGGGACCTCCCACTTATTACTCAGTATAAGAACAGCAGTAAGGTAAGGGACCAGGAAGAGCCGAACACAAAGCATAACAACGCAAAGTTCACCATATAAAGGATCCAGAATACAAAAGGGCAGGGTGAAGCGGGGTGTGTGACATACTTACAATACCCATTTTACAGGTGAGTATTCACAAAATGGTATTATTCTAAGTATGTCACACACCCCGCTTCAAGAAATTCATAATGTGTGGGACATCCAACAGCAGTGTCCATAAAGGGTGGGGATCCAAAACAAGGCAACAAGGCACAACTTAAACCACTGCAGCTTGCAGAACTTTGCGGCCAAACACAGCATACGCTGAGGCCCGAACATCAACCTTGTAAAACTTGGAAAAAGTGTGAACAGAAGACCAAGTAGCAGCCTTACAAACTTGCTCAACAGAGGCCTGGTGCTGAAAAGCCCAGGACGCCCCAACCGCACGAGTAGAATGAGCAGTAACACGAAAAGGGGGTACCTTCCCTTTGGCAGAATAGGCCCCAACTATGGTCTGACGGATCCATTTACTAATGGAAGACTTGGCAGGCGCCAAGCCTTTTCGGGGCCCGGAGGGAACCACAAAAAAGGCATCCGTCTTACGAAAGGAAGACGTTACCTCCAAATAATACTTCACAACACGAACCACATCCAAAGAATGCAGGGCCCTCTCCTTGTCATTGCTGGGATTAGGACACAGAGAGGGCAGAACAATGTCTTGGTTTAGGTGAAAGGCAGAAACAACCTTAGGAAGGAAATCGGACTTGAAACTAAAAACCACCTTGTCCTGATGCCCCTCAAAGTACGAGGCTTGAATGGACAAAGCCGCCAACTCAGAGACACGCCTAACCGAAGTGATGGCTACCAAAAAGGCCACATTCTGCGTAAGTGAAGACAAAGCAATATCATTCAAGGGCTCAAAAGGAGAATCCTAAAGAGCAGAAAGAACCAAATTCAAATCCCAAACAGGGAGCAAAGGTTTTCTAGGAGGCCGCACGTGCGTGACTCCCTGGAAAAAAGTCTTAACCAAAGGATGTAGGGCAAATGACCTTTGAAAGAACACCGCCAGGGCAGAAACCTGCCCCTTCAGAGTACTAAGCTGGAGCCCCAGGTCCAGACCATGTTGAAGAAACTCCAGGATTCTGGAGATGGAAAATTCCCTACAAGGCAACGCCCTGATCTCACACCAATCAATATAAGACCTCCAAGTCCTATAGTAGATATTAGAGGAAGACCGCTTCCTAGCACTAATGAGAGTTCGAATCACAGCATCGGAAAGACCTTTCTCCTTCAAGATAGAGGTTTCAGCAGCCACGCCGTCAAAGCCAGCATTGGTAAATTGGGATAATGTAGTTGACCCTGGGTGAGCAGGTCTGGCAGCAGGGGCAGAACGAACTGATCCTCTGCTAACCTTACCACATCTGCGAACCAAACCTGTCTTGGCCACCTTGGAGCCACCAGAATTGCTGACGCACCCTCCAGGGCCAGCTTGCGCACCACTCTGGCCACCAAGGGAAACGGAGGGAACAGATACAGAAACCCCAGATCCCTCCAGTTCAGAGACATGGCATCCACTGCCAGAGCCAGTGGATCCCGTGAGAGAGACACAAATGTCGGAAGTATGTGATTGTGACGAGAGGCAAAGAGGTCCACCACGGGGACCCCCACCTGAGACAAATCAAGCAAAACACTTTGGGGCTGAGAGACCATTCCCCCCGGCGAGCTGAGAACCTGCTCAGAGAGTCCGCCTCCGTGTTCTCCGCTCCTGGAATGTAAACTGCTGAAATGCACGGGACGTGGGTCTCCGCCCAGGCCAGAATCAAAGACACTTCCTTGAGGGCACTCCTGCTGCGAGTCCCTCCCTGGTGATTGATGTAGGCGACCGCCGTCCGATTGTCCGACTGGACTTGAACCGGCAATCCTTGCAACTGATGAGTCAAGCGAAACTGAACCGTCTTGATGGGCCTCAATTCCAGAACATTGATGGACTCGTGAGCCTCCTGAGGCCCCCACAGTCCCTGAAACTGACGATCCTTCCAGAACCCCCCCCCATCCTGATAGACTGGCATCCGTGGTGACCGTATCCCAACAAGGGGCCAGAAAGGATCTGCCCCTCGACAGATTGATTGGATCCAGCCACCACTGAAGGGAGCACCGAACTCGGGGGGTCAACAGGAAGGACTGATCCAACGACAGTGGCGAACAACAGATGGAGCTGGAGTGTCCTTGTGTGGAACTGTGCAAAGGGAACCGCTTCGAAGGAGGCTACCATCAATCCCACCAGCCTCATCCCCAGTCTGATGGCCGGACGAGGGATAGACAGGAGAAACACCTTGGCCTGGGAAGTATCCAGGGACATTCCCAGAAAAGACACTAACCTGGACGGATTTGGGGTAGTTGATCACCCACCCGAATCTCTCCAGAGTGGACACCACAGTTCTGGTGTCCAATACAGCTTGGCTGAAGGAAGATGCCATAATGAGAAGGTTGTCCAGATAAGGGACAATGCGAATACCCTGGGCTCTGAGGAGAGCCATCACCCCGGCCAGCACCTTGGTGAAAACCCTTGGAGCCGAGGTAAGACCGAAAGGAAGTGCCACAAACTGAAAATGCCGATCCTCCACCACGAACCTGAGAAATCTCTGGTGCGCTGGGAAAATCGGCACATGCAGATAGGCGTCCTTGATGTCTACGGACGTCAGAAAGTCCCCCTGCCGAAGAGAATGGATAGCTGAACGCAGCGTTTCCATGCGAAATTTCCGCGGACGGACGAACCTGTTGAGGATCTTTAGATCCAGAATGGGTCGAACCGAGCCGTCCTTCTTGGGCACCGTGAACAGATTGGAATAAAAGCCCCAACCCCTGTCTGAGGGGGGCACTGGGCAAACAACTGCCATATCCAACAGACTCTTTACTGCCGCTTGGAGCTCCTGCGTGGCCAGAAGGTCCGAAGGCACCCGAGACCTGAGGAATCTGGGAGGGGGCCGGAGCTCGAACTCCAACTTGTAGCCGGAAGTCACCACTTCCCGGATCCATCTGTCCGAGACCTCCCGGTCCCAGACCTGGGAGAAGTGTTGTAGCCGTCCCCCCACCCACATGGGTGAGGGCGCCCCCTCATTGCTGAGCTGGCTTGGCAGCGGGTTTGGGCTTAGAGCCCCAGCTGTATCCTGGGCGGGTACGTCCTCTGCCCCTGTTCCAGGAATCTCCTCTGGCTGCGGGGAAAACAATTCCTCTGCCAGCTCTAGCCCCACGAAAGGAAGGAGCAAAGGAACCCGCCCCCCGAAAGGGACGACACTGTTTTCTGCATTGAGGTAACTTAACCTTGGCAACTGAATCCAACTTCTCACCAAAGAGCCGTAATCCCACAAAGGGAAGAGCGGTCAGCGACTTTTTAGACACAAAATCAGCCGCCCACTGGCGCAACCAAACCGAACGCCGAATAGTCACCAATAGAGCCGACGTTCTGCCACACATCATCAGTGTGTCATCCAAGGTGGCTAGTACAAATGACAAAAACAATTCACACCTTTTAAGGCCAAGGAACTCGTCACTATCTGGATCTAACCCGGAAGAAGTCAACAGGTCCCTGACCACCGACCTGGTAGCCACCACCAGCAGCGCTGAAGCACAAACCGGCCTCATGGCTGACCCAACACTGGCAAAACCATGACAAGCCATTTGGTCAATGCGTTTATCCTCACCATCTTTAAGTGTGGAGCAATCAGGAGAATTTAAAACAGTAGTGTTGGATAAACCCAGAATCTGAGCATCCACCTCGGGGGGGGGACGCCCAACGCTTAACCGTATCCAAGGGTAAGGGATATTTTTTTTTTTTTGTCCCAACCCTGAGGGACACCTGGGAACCGGGCAGGCCTCTCCCATTCCTTAGCAATAATCCCATCAAAATGCTTTTGGTTAGGAAATTCCAAGCGCGGCCTGGATTCTTCGAAAAATTCCCCCTTTTGCTGTGGAACCACCTCAGGAGGAGAAATAGCCAAAACCTCAAATATCTGAGCCAGAACATTAGGAGTATCCGAAGACCTCCCCAAGCCCCGCTCGGTATCAGCACCCACAAACTGCTGATCGTCTGAATTATCTGATTCTTCATATACCTCCTCTTCCTCAAGTTGGGAGTAATCAAACCAGTCCAGATTATCAAGATCATCCAAGTCGGCCGCCGGTGAAGATGGCGACAAGTGCTTTCTCTTAGCCGGAGCCTTTCTGGTGACCGTGCTGGAGAATAATTTTTCAAGATTGGCCAATCGGGCACACATCTCCGATTGCAACTGCCAGCCCATGACAACGTCAGACTGGGCACGGATCAAACTGGGAGGGGGGGAGGAGAGACCGGCGGCGCTGAACCAGACGCCTGGGGTCCGGACTGGTGCATAATAGTCTGCTGTGCGCATGGTATACACAGATATACATCATCGCCAGTAAGGGATGCCCCACACCCCATACACTTCCGGGATTGCCCCGAGGGGAGCCCAGTATCCGGGGATGCCTCCATAAGGTGAACTTATAGTTGGTACCCTAGGACCGGGAGAAACCCCCTAACACCACTGTAGGTTATATCTGAAAGACATAATAAAAAAGGCTAATAAGAAAAGCGGAGTATAATATATATATATATATATATATATATATATATATATATATGACATAAAAATATATAATTATAGGTGATGGGACAGAAGGGGGGCCCACCGGGCCACTCACTGTGGTCCTGAAGACAGCTTCCTCTCTCCATGAGGTAAAGAGCAGCTCTGAGGAGAGAAGGGGGCGTGGCCAGCTCCTTCTGAGGAAACAGGCACAGAGAAAAGCACCTCAGCGGTGCCTGGGACACAGGGGCGGGCCGCATCGCTGGAGAGCCCGGCCCCGCCCCCAAGAGTGAAAGCGTGAGGGGAGAAGCTCCCCTCCGCCATGACAATGCAAAAAGGCCGGCACCGCAGCCATGTGCGGCTGTGGCGCCGGTCTCAGAAGAGACAGAAGGAGGGGAGCGGGCCGTGGCTTTGACCCTGACGCCCGGCCCCGCTCCTCGCTCAGAATCCAAGCCGCATCAGCACCAAATAGAAGGGTGGGGGCCGCGGCTCGCGCCTAAAGCCCGGCCCCGCCCCTTTTACCTCAGGGAGAAAGCCTGCATAAAAATGGCGGCCACAGCGCCGTTTTGACAGAGAAATACACGCTGTTATGAAGTAATAAATAAGTTAATACATATTGGGAGGATAATTTAATAAATTAATACATTAAAACATTATTAAGAATTAATGATTACAAAATTTGGACCTAACACCGAATAATGGGCCCTGCTCTTACCCTCCGCTATCCTGCTAGAGAGAGGGGCATTACCCAAAGGGGGGGACCACCCAAAGTGTAAGGCCAAGGGACGGGGCATCCCAAACCAGGGTCACCGTCCCGGATGACCGCCTACCCTCTTATATAGGGTCTCACGGGAGAGCATTTGCTCTTAAGCACCAAGGGTGCTTTTCTACCCTCACCCGGACCGTCAGCCTAGGCTGGGAGGCATGAGGTAACAGAAAAAAAGATCCAGGCGGAAATAGATAACTAAAGGGCCGGGAGTCATCCCTGCTACCTGAAATCCCCCTGTGCAAGGAGGAGACCACATCTTCTGACTTGCTCGCCGTCTGCAGAGATGAAGACTGGGTAATGAGTGGGAGGTCCCAGGTATTTATGGACCGGGAGGGGCTCTCTTTTTTCCTGGCATCTCTGCATATCGCCCTCTACAGGTCAGTATTACCCACACGTTATGAATTTCTTGAAGCGGGGTGTGTGATATACTTAGAATAAAAAGTTTTGGATAAACATTGGCACATTTTAAAAAGTGATTACGTTTTGGGTCCATTTTTACCAGACCAACCAAGGGTTATTCACCGTAAACCCCAGACTTTAACCATGAAGTTAGTGAATAGTTATGTCGAACCCCCTAAAAAAGGAGGAATTTCCAATATGGAAGGATTCTACAGTTGTAGAAAATGTATGGCATGTAAGGTTCCTGGGGTATCCCATTTTAGGAATTGTAAAAAGTTTGTGTCTAAAACTACAGGAGAGTGTTTTAAGAGTAAACAGTTTTTAACTTGTAATAGTACCAATGTGATTTATCTTTTGGAGTGTTCATGTGGGAAACAGTACGTGGGGAGAACTAGCAGACCCCTGAAGATAAGAATTAGAGAACATCTGTATAACATTAGGAGAGCATATGAAGCACATAAGGCTCGATTCAGAGGCACATTCGTCTGGACTTCCGTAACTGTCTGTGAAACTTTTTGTGTGTGTTTGTCATTTTTTTGTTTTTTTCATTCGTACGAACGTTCGGGCAAATGCGTATATGCGCTTTCGATGAACGGAAGCAAATCGGAACATTTGCGTTACAGTATTTTTGCCATATAAGACGCACTTATTTTTCCCCAAAAATGGGGGAAAAAATGTCCATGTGTCTTAACGGGCGAATGTAAAAAAAAAAGAAGTACATTCCATAAATCCCCCGCAGCCTTGGTAGTCGCCTCTGCCTGTCTGCCTCCTCCTTCATCTGGTTCCGGCCCCTGGGTAGGGCGTGGCCTGTGACGCTGACAGGCGTCACAGGCCATGCCCACCCAGAAGCTGGAGCCGACCCGCTGTGAACTTGTGGCTGGCTGCCGCTTCCCATCGCCGCTCCCCACCGCCTCTGTAAGAGTGTAAGAGGCGGTGGGAGTGGCGACGGGGAGCGACAGTTAGCCGCAAGTTCACAGCGAGCACAGTGAGCTGATATCGGGCCTGGGTGGACGTGGCCTGTGTCTCCTACCAGCGTGACGCCACCCTGGGCGGGAATCGGCCCGCTCTGAACCTGCGGCGGGGAGCAACAAGAACGGGGAGTACATGTTAAGTTTTTTTTTTTGTTTGTTTTTTTAATGCACATTGGGGATGCCTGCACACTATTTGGGATGCCATTGGGGATGCCTGCACACTATTTGGGATGCCATTGGGGATGCCTGCGCACTATTTGGGATGCCATTGGGGATGCCTGCACACTATTTGGGATGCCTGCACACTATTTGGGATGCCGTTGGGGATGCCTGCACACTATTTGGGATGCCTGCACACTGTATTGGGGATGCCTGCACACTGTATTGGGGGTGCCTGCACACTGCCTGCATTTGGGGATGCCTGCCCACTGCCTGTGTTGGAGATGCCTGCACACTGCCTGTATTGGGGATGCTTGCACACTGCCTGTATTGGGGATGCCTGCACACTGCCTGTATTGGGGATGGCTGCACACTGCCTGTATTGGGGATGGCTGCACACTGCCTGTATTGGGGATGGCTGCACACTGCCTGTATTGGGGATGCCTGCCCACTGCCTGTATTGGGGATGACTGCCCACTGCCTGTATTGGGGATGCCTGCCCACTGCCTGTATTGGGGATGCCTGCCCACTGCCTGTATTGGGGATGCCTGCACACTGCCTGTATTGGGGATACCTGCACACTGCCTGTATTAGGGAAGCCTGCACACTGCCTGTAATTTGGGATGCCCCTCACTGTCTGTAATTTGGGATGCCGCTCACTGCCTGTAATGTGGGATGCCCCTTCCTGCCTTCAATGTGGAATACTGCTTACTGCCTGTAATGTGGGGTCTGTAATGGTGTGATTGGGTGTGCGAATTCTGCACACTGTCTATAATGGGGTGTTTGGTAGGGGGTATTTGGTTCAGAATATTTTTTTTTATTTTTATCTACCAAATCCAGGGTGCGTCTTATAGGCAGGTGCAAGAATTTTGTAAAAGAACCAGCACTCCAGTGCAAAGGTAAAAGTAAATGAGCTTATATTTGTAATTCAAACACCATAAATCGTGCAAAACAAGGATTGGTTTCTGGTCGACGTTTCGGGGTGCACTGTGGCCCCCTTCCTCAGGACCAACCACATACATCCAGAACAGACAGTGAATAGCCATTATATACAAAAAGGGGGCCTACTGGCCCATAACCATTCAAAAATTTGCGCCTGACGTCATCAATGACGTCACCGGCGCTCGGAAATTAGCATATCAATAAGAATGTAAATTAATGCTGTAAATGACAATCGAGGGGCCCTTTGAGGTCCCGGCTTACCTCTGCTATGCGCCCCTGCCAATAGAATCTGCAGGGCACCGCCGCTATTGTCAGCAGGGGGTTGCCAAGCAACCCCATGCTGTCCCCCAATCAGGGAAGGTCAGGCGTGATGTCACAGGTCCCGTGAAATCTGCCCGTAACCGATGACGCTGCCCAGGAGCCAATTGATTGGCTCTCGGGTGTAGCAGAGCTAGCACTCTATCTAAAGCAAAAGCTTTGCTGGAGGCAGAGCATCAGCTTCTGCACCCGACCCCAGTGCGGTGGTGTCTTAAAGAAGAACGCAACTGCAGGAAATTGAAGAAAATATTCACAAAATAAACATATAACAATTGGGAATAAAAATTTGAAAAATAATAATGTGAGAAACTTATCCTACATAAGGAGAAAAGCCCTTAGGGATGGAAATGGACACCAATGATTTGCTTGGACTGGAGAATTGGGGTACATACAGTCAGTCCTAAAAATAGGGGGAAGGTTAATTAATCTGAAAAGGGGGGGAAGGAAAATGTTAGTTCATCTGGAAATGGGGGGGAAAAAAGTCAGTTCATCTGAAATTGGGGAGAAAAAAGGTTCATCTAGTATCCAAGAAGCTGCTGAATCCAAATGATGTATTGAGTCCTCGTGGAGCAACAGTGTCCAGTCTATGGATCCAGTAAGTTTCACGTTGGAGCAGGTGACGATTCCTATCACCCCCCCTCGGTGGTCTGGGGATGTGTTCAATCACCATGCCCTTTAGTTCATGTGTCTGATAGCCATGTATATAAAAATGTACAGCTACAGGTTTTTCCATGTCCACCGGTTCTTCATTTCTTGCTTTCTCCTGATGAACTCGTACATCACTTTTGTGTTTTTGGAAGCGTTTTTTGAAAGGGCCGATCGTCTTTCCCACATATAGGAGACCACAGGGGCATTTTAAGATATATACACAGAAATCCGTGTTGCAGTTGTAGTAGCCTCTGAGAACCCTGAAGTGTCAAAGGACTATGTCACATTTCTAGATGTGGCACTTCACAAGGACTCCACAGGCCGAATTAAGACGGGCCTGTTCACTAAACCAACGGACAGAAATACTCTCTTGAAATATGAGAGTTCACACCCCAGACATCTGGTTGACAATTTGCCCATTTCACATTTCTTAAGAGTCCTTCGGATACACTCTGATAGTGAAACACTGGAGGAGCAACTTAAAGCCATGTATAACAAATTTAGAGAACGAGGGTATCCCAAACAGATCTTGACCGCAGCCATAACAAAAGCTCGCCACATCTTCAATAATGAGAATCCTAAACAGAAAAAGGAAGAACATATTCCGTTTACGCCATACCTCGGCATATATTGAACGTATTATACGCAGACATCACAAGATTCTTACAGCAGATAAGACCCTGACACCCATGGTCAGAAGACCACCTCTGAGAGTTTATAACCGTAGCCGTAATCTGAGGGACTTACTCATAAGAGCGGATCCTGTGGAGAAATACAATCCACAATATCTATTGGCAGGGGCACATAGCAGAGGTAAGCCGGGACCTCAAGGGGCCCTTCAATTGTCATTTACAGCATTAATTTACATTCTTATTGATATGCTAATTTCCGAGCGCCGGTGACATCATTGATGACGTCAGGCGCAAATTTTTGAATGGTTATGGGCCAGTAGGCCCCCTTTTTGTATATAATGGCTATTCACTGTCTGTTCTGGATGTATGTGGTTGAGGAAGGGGGCCACAGTGCACCCCGAAACGTCGACCAGAAACCAATCCTTGTTTTGCACGATTTATGGTGTTTGAATTGCAAATATAAGCTCATTTACTTTTACCTTTGCACTGGAGTGCTGGTTCTTTTACAAAATTCTTGGACTTTGGCGGTGTCTCCGCGGACCGCGCACCCACCCGACATGGGATACATATGAGTAAGAGTGCGACAGCCACTAGAAAATTTATAGGCAGGTGCGTCTTATAGGGCGAAAAATACGGTAGTTCGGATCATTTTCCCACCCAAATCTGATCTGTTTCGTTCGTTCAGATAATTTACGTTATTGGTATGGGCTTGCGTCTCATTCTGAGAGGTGATTGCCGACAGACCACCATCCTATAAACCCGTTTCCTTTGCGATCCCCTTTTGGGACCATTTTGACCTTGAGACTAGCAGCTATGGACAACTTTAGTGCATTTGAGGAGCATGAGGATCTGCAGCTCATGGGCATTGAAATTGTCCGGAGTGCCGAGACCAGATTGCACCGGTGACGCATGCACATCGATGGCATGCATGACGTTGAGCTGTTTGAGCTCACCAAACTTAATCGCGCTTCCCTCCATAAGTTGTATAGTGAGCTGAGGCCATGGTTAGCCCGCACCACAAGAAAGGGGCAAGAAATTTCAGGTATGACCAAGCTTGGCTGCCTGCAATTTTTGGCGAAAGGCTCGTTCCAGAGGCTGGGTGCCCTCTCCGTGGGGATCTCCCAGCCTATGTTGAGCCACGCGCTATCCAAGTTTTTGGAAGGCATGGCTACCATTAGTCAGAAATATATATTTTTTCCTGACGACATGGTAGCCTGGAACGCGCTTAAGCTGGCATTTTATAATATCGCCGACATGCCCAATGTCATGGGTGCCATTGATTGCACCCACGTTGCCTTGGTGCCTCCGGCAGCCGACGAGTACATCTATAGGCAAGTTCTTTTTTGGGGGGGGGATATAGTTGTCATAAATGGTATTTTCAATTTACTATATCTCTTAATCCCTCCTTGTAAAATCCCTCCTTGTAACTAGTCCCTGTGAAATAGCTGACTCTGTATATCTCTTAATCCCTCCTTGAAAAATTCCTCCTCGTAACTAGTCCCTGTGAAATAGCTGACTCTGTATATCTCTTAATCCCTCCTTGTAAATTCCCTCCTTGTAACTCGTCCCTGTGAAACATTGGAGTGTATTTAGCTTATACAATGTTTTTCATGTCGCACAAAGGAAAACATTTTCATGTGGTCCTTAAATACTTAAATAGGCAATTTGCAGTTAATCTTTACTTGATGCAACATACCTCTCCTTTTTTGGGGTGAAAAATACTTATGTATTTAGTTATTGTTATTTGGATTGGGCAACATTTTTTTGGGAGGGTGTTAGGAGTTAGTGTTTGAGTAGTTTACCTTGCCTTGCTAATTTTGTTTTTCTTTTCCTTTTCTCCCAGGAAACGCAAAATGGACCACTCACTGAATGTCCAAGCAGTGGTGGCCCCGGACATGCGGTTCCTTAGTGTTCTCGCCGGGTTTCCAGGCTCATCCCATGACGCGTACATCTTGCGTAGATCTGGATTGTACCGTCGGTTTGAGTCTGGAGAATTCTCAGGTGGATGGCTCCTTGGTAAGTTGACGCAAATAACGTCATTCACTTTTCAATGTACGCCTATGAATATAGTTTATGACCCATGTCTGAAACTATGGCTGGTTTTACCCCTTGATTACATGTGAAACCGTACCTTAACCATTATATTTAGCAAACCACAAAACCTTTACAAATGTTTGACCAGCATTTCAAAATTAGAAATGTCAACTTTCTAGTAAATTACTTATTATTCTTCCCCACACTCGGCTGCAATTCTGTTCTTGCCTTTCTGATAGGGTCTGCGCCATCTTTGCTTAGAAGCATGACACTTACTGAGTAGAGGAGAGCAGGATAAAGTGCAGGGGGCGGGTTAGAGGTGTGCTTGTCTCAGACAAAGTAGATCTGGGTTCCTGAAAAGGTAAGACATCCAAGAATGCTGAGCAGCACAGCTGTAAACCAATACCTGTTAGCAGTCTGCTTGATTTGCCCTCATCCGCCATCTTGGCCTTTTTAATGGTCCGAACATGCATTAGATGGTGTTAGGCTGTTTTTTAATCAGAGCAATATGTATATTCAGGTGGTCTCTCAAATATTACATAGCCTCTTAGTCATGGTGATGGCCCGTTTTTTTGTTTACATTTTGGGAGTAATGTGGACTTTGTTATTTGTTATTTTTGATTTATTTTTTCTGGGGATTCCAGCTATCCACTGCTTCCCTGGCTGCTGACGCCCGTCCGGCCACAGAATGCGCCACAGGACGCCTACAATCGGGCCCACAGGAAGACCAGGGCCGTGGTGGAGAGGGCATTTGGCCTGTTAAAAACCCGCTTTCGTTGTTTGGACCATACCGGGGGCGCTACAGTATGACCCCAAGAAGGTCATAGATAAAATTCTAGCATGTTGTGTGTTACATAACTTTGCCATAATGCAGCGTGTCCCCTGGTATTTGGATCTGCCCCCCTCTCCACCCAGCCAGGACCCAGATGAACAATACCGTGGCACACCTAGTGCCTCTGGCCAAGCAGTTCGGGCCAATTTGATTTCTACACATTTTTCTTAATTTTTGGGTCCTGTGTTTGTTTTGTGTATGTAATGTTCTTATTTGACTATAATTTGGATTAGTGAATCTGGATGTTTTTGTTTGTTTAACAACTAGTAATGATTTAAATACTAAACATTTCACACATGATCTGAGAGTAATGTATTTTTTTGGGCCCTGTTGTTTTTGTAAATTCATTGTCATTGCTAAAATTCAACAAAACATTAATGCATCAATGACGTCAACAACAGTTAAAGTCACATTCAATATATTTATTACAAATATGTACATTTGTAGTTTAAGGGCACTTGCATAATTCATGTACATACATCGGACCACATAAATTAAAAATTTCGGCAAATCATGTCACCTAGCAATTGTACACATCCCGGACTTTAAAAGTCATGCACTCCAGGGCAAAGTATTTTTGCCCAAAAAAACATACAGACATAGGGAGCAAGCATTTGCATGTCAATATTGGCCCAGTAATACATAGGGCCACATACACACCCTCTCCTGCTTGATCACATTTGACACAGGCACAGGTGTAAAGCAGCCATACCTATGCCCCATCTACGCCTGTAAGTCAGTGGCCCACCCAAACAAGAAGCCCCAGTCCAAATCCAAGTCCAGTCCAATCTCTGCCAGGGTTTAAGGTATTAGCTTGCCAGGCCAAAATGTCCCCCAATCATGCCTACAAACCGGATGAGCCAGAAGCAATGTAATTAGGCCCAAGCCTGCAGCGCAACAGCTTGAGTGGCAGGTTCAGTGAGGCTTGAGCTCAGGCATTGGCTAGTGGGCTATCTCAGCACTCTAATGAGCTATATGGCCGCAAATCCAAAGCATACAAGGCAAGCCATACCAAAAGGCAATATAGGTAGGGCTCGCCAGACAGGTCAATACAGTGGGGATGTAGAGCAAAGATGTGTAGCAGATACAGGGCAAATAGGGGTTAATATGGTTGATGCCCAAAAAACCCTAGTTGTGGGCCTTGGAGGTGGCCCATCACCTGGGCATGTGTGGCATTCATAATCTGCAACTGTTGCAACATGTTTCTATTGTTTGTTCGAATTTCATCCAGCATGGCACTGAAATTACTACTTAAGGTGGCCATGTGGGTGTTGCTAGTTCGAACTTCCTCAAGCATGGCTGTGAAATTTGTGGCTAAGGTGGCCATGTGGCTGTTGGTCGATCTGAATTCTGTCAGCATGGTGTTTAAGGTATTATTTAAGGTCTCTAATTGTGCATGATGCTGCTCGTTGTTCCTTTGATTTTGTTGGCGAAATAAACGCCTCTGATGGTGCCATGCTGACTCCATCGGCACGCGCCTTCCCTGGGAAACTGGGCGACGTAGCAGAATATGCCTCCCAATTTCCTGTGTTGGGGCACGTGCAGATGATGCTCCTCTAGTTCTACCAACAGCCACAGATGTGCTTGGCAAATCCTCTGCAGCAGACATACCACTGGGGACTGTAGGCTCAGTCTCTGCATGCTGCCCACGATGGGCTGGCAGCATGCGGCCAGCTTCAGTCTGCTGCAGAGGATTTGGTGTTCCAGGGGGGTCTGTTCTGAAGGTCCCATCAAGGTGCCATCCTCCTCCAGCTCCTGGATTTCCTCCATCAGTGTGTGGGTCTGTTGGGACATGTAAAAAAAAGGTTCAGTTTGGGTCCTAAATATTTTTGTTGTGCAAATTATTCATGTAAATTCACATGCATCAGCAGATTCTGAAAAATACACTCACCGTATATATCGGATCCTGGCTCCTAGGCAGCACGGAAGTTGACGGCGTGGTCAAACTGGCTGAGGCTTCCACACTGATGCTGGCCTGTATTGTTTACAAAAAAGCATGTAAACACACAAATATGCCTTGGTGATCTGTATTACTACATATGCGTCACTAAAACACGTGGCCAAGCAGGAATGGCAACACCCCGAAAGGGCCAAGTTGGGCTTCACTATGAATGTCATTATCTGTTAGATGAATTAAGCAACATGTACATACACATTGGTCACCTTAAATGAGGCTTCACACATCCCTAAAGGGCCATTAGGGGCCCTTTTACTCAGTTTACAAATAGCATTTGGCTTAAGAATATGCTGGTTGCCATTCTTCCTAGGTAGACCTTTCCCTGACCCCAGATCAAGTATTTGAGACCAAAGCACAGCTCAAACCCAAGTGGTCTAAAGACATAGATGGAAGTGTGGGATCTGATTGACTCGAATCACATAACAGGCAGTCCTTTACTAATGTAAAGACTTTTATAGTGTCCATAAATACTCTCCAAGCTCATGTATGGCCAAGCTAATTAGAAAATTAACATTCCACAGACATTACACACCCTGCTAAAACTGTAACCTCCACTACAAGGCTTTCCCTAGGGGCATGTGTTCATATATGCCTTTGAGCCTCATTTTACACGTTGAAAACATTTCACATACACACTAACATTACTAACCTGCAGGAATAGTAGGGATGTCCGTGTCCCGTCGCCCCGAGTGTCCCTCTAAGGCCACGGGATGTATCAGGCCCAGCACCATCTCCTCAGCTCTGGAAATTGTAATTTAGTGGGAAAGCCTCCCCCAGTTTGTAAGCTGAAAAAGATAGTTTGGCAAATGTAGGAAAATGTGGACAAAACAAGAAGCAGACAAATCCACAAAGCAGATATGTACCTGTAATTTCGTTTTTTATTTTCTTTCTTCCGTGCTGCATACTTTAGGTCTGATATTTTGCATTGAATCTGCTCCACATCTTTGAGCTCATCCCCCGCTGCATTGACCTGTCTGGTGAGCTCCTCTAAAATTTCTGCTTTGTGTATTTTGCTGGTTGCTTTGGATCTGCGGCCATATACCGTATTTGCCGGCGTATAAGACGACTTTCTGCCCCTGAAAAACCTGCCTTCAAGTGGGGGGTCGTCTTATACGGCGGGTGCACGACACGACACTGTTACCTGCGGGGCAGCTAGGATTCTGGGGCGGCCGGGAGGGAAGGCAGCGCGCAAGCCGGAGACGAGAAGAAAGGCGGGGCCGGCGGCCGGGTGGAGGGGAAGGCAGTGGGCGGGGTCCGAGACCATGACGGAGGCAGTGGGCGGGGCCGTCGGCCAGGATGGAAGGCAGCGGGCGGGGCCGGCCGCCCGGGAGGAAAGACGGCGGGCGGGAGGAAAGACAGCAGGTGGGTGATGTATGGAGGAGCGGCCGGCTCAGCTGTCTGCTTCGATCGCAGGAGGCTGAGCAGCGCTCAATTAAGTTCTGCAATGCACTGCTTAATATCCTCCGGGCAGCAACAAGCAGGACTATGCATTAGTTTGGCCTTGCATAGTTCTGTTTGCAGCTGCCCAGCGGATATAAAACAGTGCATGAAGCAGGACGTTTATGAGCCTCCTGGGATAGTTGCAGATGACTGAACCTTTTATCGACAGTCAGCTTTTCCCTGGGGCATCCTGAATCGGGATGCCCCCACTGTGTGAACCCCCCCCCGGGCACCTGTAAAAACCCACCTTTCCCTGCTTCAATTCTCTTTTCTTAGCTCTGTCCCATCCCATCTCTGTTCCCAGCTTTGTCCCATGATTCCCATCCCATCTCTCTATTCCCAGCTCTGTCCCATCCCATCCCATCTCTCTTTTCCCAGCTCTGTCCCATCCCATCTCTCTATTCCCAGCTCTGTCCCATCCCATCTCTCTATTCCCAGCTCTGTCCCATCCCATCTCTCAATTCCCAGCTCTGTCTCATCCCATCTCTCTATTCCCAGCTCTGTCCCATCCCATCTCTCTATTATCGCAGCTCTGTCCCATCCCATCTCTCTATTATCCCAGCTCTGTCCCATCCCATCTCTCTTTTCCCAGCTCTGTCCCATCCCATCTCTCTATTCCCAGCTCTGTCCCATCCCATCTCTGTTCCCAGCTTTGTCCCATGATTCCCATCCCATCTCTCTATTCCCAGCTCTGTCCCATCCCATCCCATCTCTCTATTCCCAGCTCTGTCCCATCCCATCTCTCTATTCCCAGCTCTGTCCCATCCCATCTCTCTATTATACCAGCTCTGTCCCATCCCATCTCTCTATTCCCAGCTCTGTCCCATCCCATCTCTCTATTATCCCAGCTCTGTCCCATCCAATCTCTCTATTATCCCAGCTCTGTCCCATCCCATCTCTGTTCCCAGCTTTGTCCCATGATTCCCATCCCATCTCTCTATTCCCAGCTCTGTCCCATCCCATCCCATCTCTCTATTCCCAGCTCTGTCCCATCCCATCCCATCTCTCTATTCCCAGCTCTGTCCCATCCCATCTCTCTATTCCCAGCTCTGTCCCATCCCATGTCTCTATTCCCAGCTCTGTCACATCCCATCTCTCTATTCCCAGCTCTGTCCCATCCCATCTCTCTATTATCCCAGCTCTGTCCCATCCCATCTCTCTATTATCCCAGCTCTGTCCCATCCCATCTCTCTTTTCCCAGCTCTGTCCCATCCCATCTCTCTATTCCCAGCTCTGTCCCATCCCATCTCTCTATTCCCAGCTCTGTCCCATCCCATCTCTCTATTCCCAGCTCTGTCCCATCCCCTCTCTCTATTATCCCATCTCTGCTAACATGCTCAGGTTGTTTTTTTGGTTGTTTATTTGGTGTGTGGAAGGTGTGCGGAAGAGGGAGTAGTCTTATACGGCGAGTATATAACAAATTCTATATTTTGAGTGGAAATGTTGGGGGGGTCGTCTTATAAGCCCAGTCGTCTTATACGCCGGCAAATACGGTAGTTCATCATAATGTAAGGAGAGCCCACTAGCCAATGCCAGAGTTTGGGCCTCCCCAAACCTACCACTCAAGTGGTCTCGGCACAATGTGCACCCTGTTGCTTGATGTTCTGACTCATCAGTGGTTGCAGGCAAATTGGGGGACATTCTGGCCTGGCTGTGTTAGGGAGAAATGTAGGACAGGTTGCTGGCTTCAGATTGAACTGGACTTGGATATGGACTTGGGGTTCTTGGCTGGGTGGCCACTGAACTAGCAGGTGTAGCTGTGGCATATGGAGAGTGCTTTGCCACCTGTGCCGGTGCCAAATGTGGGCGCGGAGGAGAGGGTGTGGTGGATGATGTTGGGCTTCTTGCCCTGTGTCTCTGTGGCCCCTTCACACTTTCATGCCCCTGGGAGGTTGTTGGACGTGGGTGGGGTGATGGTGAGCTCTGGCTGCTGGGGCTTCGGGCCCGATGGGTTGGCCTCTTGCCATGGTAGCTTGGGCCACGTGGGTGGGGTGATGGTGAGCTCTGGCTGCTGGGGCTTCGGGCCCGGTGGGTTGGCCTCTTGCCATGGTAGCTTGGGCCACATGGGTGGGGTGATGGTGAGCTCTGGCTGCTGGGGCTTCGGGCCCGGTGGGTTGGCCTCTTGCCATGGTAGCTTGGGCCACGTGGGTGGGGTGATGGTGAGCTCTGGCTGCTGGGGCTTCGGGCCCGGTGGGTTGGCCTCTTGCCATGGGAGCTTGGGCCACGTGGATCGGGTGATGCTGACCTGGGCTTCTCACCCTCTTGGTGTGCTTTTTAGGGGCGGTACCTGTGTGCTTGCTGGCCTGGGCCTTCTTCTTTGGCACTGGCTCCTTTGTTTTGGTGCTTGTTGGTGCCTTTGTGGTTGTGGTTGCCTTGGCCTGCCCACTGCGGGTTTCCCGCAGCTTAGCCTTTGGCATTTTTGAGCGAGTGGTGGGGCCTGCAGAAGCCTCCTCACACTTCTCTGCCTTTTTGCTGCTGCCTTCCTTTGCTGCTTTGGCCTTAGCGCCGGCTTTTTTGGGTGCCATAATGTTGAGACTCTGAAAGAGAATGAGCTGTGGGTCCAGGACCCTTTAAATACTAATGCGGGGGTATGACGTTTACGCGTACGCGTGCGTACGGCCGTTCGTCCGGCCGTGCAGAACCCGGAAACCACTGGGGCATTACTTATCTGCTGCAGACAAGAGGCAAGATGGCGCCCACAATCTTCACCCGCCAACAACAAGAGATCATCGTGCTTGTAAGTGTTTTTTAATGCCTTTGATTTGCCATCTAAATGCATGCCTAGTCCTTAAAGCGGACCTTTACTCTGAATAAGAGTCTATCTTATATGTTTCCCGCACCCTGTACATACAGATTGTCCACATTAAAAATCATCCTACCTGCATCTACTGCATGTTATGAGCCTTTAAACATCCAAGATGGCGGCTTATGGAAGCCGCCATCTTATCAGGCAGCCTGCAAACAGAAAGTGCCTTCTGACTGTGCGGCTCTGCATTCTGGGACTGCTGACCGTTACCTGACCCCAGCTCTGCTCTGTCTGAGCAAAGCGCAGCTATAACCCGCCCCCCTGTACCTTATCCCACTCTCCTCTCCTCAGTAAGTGTGATGCTTCTGAGTCAAGATGGCGGCGCCCGTATCCTAAATTCCTGAACAGAGCTGCAGCCCAGTGGGGGAAAGCATAATAAGTTAGTGACTAAAAACGTAAAATATATTAATTTTAGATGCTGGGGAACCGTTTTTCAAGACTTTGGGCTTTTCATTAAATCACGCTGAAGGTCCGGTTTAAGGAAGCGCAGGAGTCTAAAACTCCGTGCCAAAGAAAAGTTAGGGCCCACACGTGCGAACAAAGACTTATGGCAGCTACAAGGATTGTATTAGGCTAGAAATGTGTCTGTTATTGTCATTTAGTCAAATGATCGATTTGTGAGAGATATTTGTATGCAGTTTGATCTAAATCCTATGTTTCTTTAGTGTTTTGTAGACGATGCTGGAGCGCAGGTACGACTACCTGCCCAACTCATTTGAGAAGCGGACCGTCGCCCTGGACATAGTTTCAAGAATCCAACATCAGACGGACACCACCTTCACCCACACTCAGATCATGCAGCATTGGTCGGACCTGAAACGGCTGCACATGCCCCGGGTGCGGCGTTTTTCGGACTCCATTTCCCTAGTAAGTACATAGCGATTGCATGCAAGATGTAACTAATACAGAAGGTAGGCCTTTAGTTATAATTGCTTTTCTTTTCTAGCGTTGGAAATGGAGTACCAAATCCGCCGCACCCGGAGGCGCACAGGCCGACCAGTGCTGCATGAATCTGCAGCTGGAAGTGAAGGTGGTGGTTCTACCCCTCCTCTGTTGGGTCCTCCGACCATCCTCTAGACTTTTCCACAGAGGAGGGGCGGCACGGTGTGGGCAGGCAGTCGTACCCAGCGACGCAGGCGGGAGCCTCTGGTATGTGACATGCTATTTACTACAAAGCTAATTCCCTTAATCTGTTTTTCTAGATGCTTCTAGAGTGGGTGAAGATGTGCAGTCTGCAGCAGATCTCGCCCAGGAGGCACAGGGAGAAGGTGAGTGATGTGACACACACATTGAAATTGACATTTGATGACTGTTGACTAAGACATTATAAGTGACCCTATTTGACATGTCTCTACCGCCTCTACTTCACACCAGTGGCAGGGCCCAGGACGGAGGGTTGTCCCCAACGAGGCAGGCGTCGGCCACCAACCAAGTAAGTTGTAATGTCATTCTTTGTAGTATGTGGTAATTGACATGATCACCCAGATACATCAAGCCATAGTCAATGGCATTAGCAGAATGACCTCTGCCCACTTCCTTAGATTAATGACTTAGCAGAATGACCTCTGCCCACTTCCTTAGATTAATGACTTAGCAGAATGACATCTGCCCACTTCCTTAGATTAACCCTTCTAGTGCCAGCTACGTGAGACTCACATAGCTGACTATAGAGCCCCATAAAAAGAAAAGTAAAAAAGATACAGACATACCTGACCCATCATTTGAAAGTGCCAGCGAGTCTCTTGAAGTCCCCGGGGCCCCCGGGGCTCTGATCTTCAGGAGGGGGCCCGGAATAGCCCCCCCCCCCCGCACCATCTGAAAGAAAAAAAAAATTAAAAATGACACAAACTCACCTTACAGCCCGATCGCTCTCCCCGGGTCTTCTTTTCACCAGGGGGGGCTCCGATCCCCCCCCCCTGGACTTACCACTCTTCGGGTGAGGACCCAGCAACGGCCCTCACCGTCCTCTTCGGCCGGCGTTGGCCCCGCCCCTAGCCCCACCCACTTGTGGGAGGAGCGGGATGACATCATCCCGCTCTTCATAGTGTCACACCCGGCTCCGATCTGTCACTTGTCAGTAGCGATCGGAGCAGGGAGGGTGGGAGGCAGGCAGGCTCTGATCTCCCTGCCTCCCACCCTCCCTGCTCCGATCACTACCGACAAGTGTCATCTGCAGCGGCGTGGGACACGGGATCAGAGGTAAGTATAAGTGAAAAAAAAATAAATAAAGAATTTTTTGTCTGGTGTCTTTTTTTTTACTTAACCCTTTGTGAACTGGTAAGGGGTCCATGAGACCCCTTATACCAGTTCACAAGGCTCTGGGGCTGGCAATCACCTGTGGCTAGTGGGTGACTTGCCATAACCCCCAGCCCCCCATTACCTGCCTCCCCAACGGCCGGGGGGGCAGAAGGGCCCTGGACACTTAGTGTCTATGTGGGCTAGTAGTCTGCAGGGCCAGGGGCCACCAACGCTGGCCCCTGCGCCCTGTTCTACAAGCCCCCCATAGCTGGTCCGGGTTGGTAATGCTGGGTAAGGGGGACCCTACGTCATTTTGGGGGGGATTTTAAGGGTTTTTAACCCTTAAAATTCCCCCCAAAAAAATTAGGTCCCCACCCTGGGAGGGGGGACCCTATGTCATTTTTTTTTTAAGTTAACCCCTTACAACTATGCAATCATATTGCATAGTTGTATCCTATCTGAAATCTCATAAACTGCTGTTTCAGTTTGGGGGAGTTTCCTGGGCAGGAAAGGGTGTATACCAATACATATGTGGTACAGTTGTAACCGGAAGAAATAGGGCTTTCACACACAATATTATTTTATTAACAAATTGTGTAACTGTAAAAATGTATAGCGCAAAAACATGAAAAGTAGTGTGACAAAAAATCTAGGTAGGCTGGCACTTAAAGGGTTAATGACTTAGCAGAATGACATATGTTGTCATGTTTTAAGTTGCCAGCTAACAAACATTCCATCCACAGGTGAGAAACATGTACTTGTCTCAAAATAATGATTATTTTTAAGTTTTATACAGGGACCACACGAGCAAAGAGTTGAAGAAATGAATAGAAGGGTCCTTGGGTTGGTGGTCGATATGCAGCAGCTGGTTGACTCGTTGGGGACAACAGAAGAAGACTAGTGTTCTGGGTCCTGCCACTGTGTTGTATATATGTATATATTTAAAATATTTTACATTTTTACAAATTGTTAATGTTTTTATGTAAAAAAAAATTTAAAAAAGCCAAATTAAAAATGGCCTTCTGCTATTAAAAAAAAAAAAGAATTCAGTGCCATTTAAAAAAAAAAATACATTAACACCAAACAAAGGGTGAAATAAATATTTAGAGATAAAGATTCAGATGGCCGTGAAGTGATTTGGGTAAGTTTTAGGGGCCTAAAATGGAAGAAGAACCTAACCGCAAAGTGATTTGGGTACGTTTTAGGGGCCTAAAGTGGAAGAAGAACCTAACCGAGAAGTGATTTGGGTAAGTTTTACGGGCCTAAAATGGAAGAAGAACCTAACCGCGAAGTGATTTGGGTAAGTTTTAGGGGCCTAAAATGGAAGAAATCCCTAACCGCTAAGTGATTTGGGTAAGTTGTAGGAGTGAAACATGAAAGATGTAGGAAAGCGCAAAGTGGTTTAGCTAAGCATTGTAGTAGAAGTGAGTGAGCCAAATATGTAGACGAGCACTTTAATGAGTTAAGTTTGTAGTGCACAGGAGCAAGATCGTAAGGATTTATGTCCGGACGATTATTTATTGAAAAAGGGAAACAGAATGTAACGGGAAACGTAAAGGATTCGTGGGAGGAGACGATGGAAAAAGGGCAAAAATGAAAGCCTACGTTGTAACATGAGAAAATGAAACGGAAAAGTCACGCTGGAAAATGACATCCTCGTAATCTGCCGTACGAACGGACAAAAACTTTACAGAAGGATAGCAATGCATGCACAGAATTGCCCGTACACTCATACGAGAGTGGGAACATTTAAAAAAAAAATAAAACAGATCGGCACAAAAACAAAAGTCTTTTTTTGTCTCTCTGAATCAACCCTAATGTGATGACAGCAGAGGAAGTAAGAACAGAAGAGAAAATCGACTCTAGTCAACCATCATCTGTAACTTCTGAACAAACAGTTGAAGTGAGTGCAGAACCTACCAGTACTGAAGAGCAGACACAAGCGAGCTCAGACACAGATCCAAGACACTCAACTAGAGAAAACTGAGGTAAACCACATGTACATCTTTCATACAAGGCAAGCACTGCCAGTACCATCAAACCTGTAACTTGAGAAGACATGTCTCAGCTTTCAGAAGGGGAAGCCAGTAAATGGATAAAAGCTGCAAAGGAAGAGATAAAATCCATGCATGACACTAAAACATAGATGCTTACAGAACTACCACCTGGAAGGAAAGCCATAGGTTGTAAATGGACTTTTAAAGTGAAGCACAATGCAGACAGCACAGTGGAGCGATACAAAGCAAGACTCGTAGCCAAGGAATATTCACTAAAAATATGGAGAGGACTATGATGGGACTTTTGCTACAGTAGTTAAACATGCTACAATACGGACTTTGTTGACAGCAGCCACCACAAGGAAAATGCAAGTGAAACACTTTGATGTGAAAACGGCATTTTTACATGGCGCGTTATCAGAAGACATCTACATGGAACAACCACCAGGGTTCAAAGATGAACAAAGGCCAGACCTAGTATGCAAACTTCAGAGGAGTATATACAGTCTAATTATATTGGAAAAACCCGCGCTTAAACCTTATCAATAAAAGATTTCAAAAAGTTAGGTACAATGCTCAACGTGTGTAGACCTATTATCCCTCTAGGTTGCATAAACATATGAAAATAAATAAACACAGAGCAAACTTATAACAATCGTGGTTAAAGTCCAAGGCAATAGATCATCCACTGTCTGTTCTCTAACAGTGTAATGTCAAAAGGCTTCCATCTAAGTCCAAAGTGGGTATCCCAAAATGCATGCACTGGTACTGTGCTGTTGGTAGTAGCTACAATTACTCCACTTCAATTTTCCACCACGTGCCCACCACCTGTTTAAATTACTCTTACCAGATGGTATGCGGAGTAAAATACTCCAAATGAAGCTTTGGTTCTGCTGCTGTGTAGATTTCCTTCTTTCCACAACATTTAATCCTTATCCAGCAATATTGCCTTGAAAAAGTTGCTGATAGCAATGAAACGTTGACGGCGGCTGGGCGGTTTTATCATTGCAGCAATCTTCTTTTAAACAGTGTCAGCGGACAGCCTCTTCCCCCCCATATAGCATCACTGGCCAGGACGCAAAGGGAGCAGGATGAAGGCTGTTGCCTAAACACTGAATAGAAGCTGTATTTTAATCAACTGAAATGTGAGTGCACACTTTTAACAACTTTTTAAGAAAATATATTAAAACGGTGTTACACTAGATATCTTTTATGCTTTTATTTTTATGGCAATACGCCTTGATCTTCTTACACTAACCACGTTTGGGAGCAATATTGCTGGATAAGGATTAAATGTTGTGGAAAGAAGGAAATCTACACAGCAGCAGAACCAAAGCTTCATTTGGAGTATTTTACTCCGCATACCATCTGGTAAGAGTAATTTAAACAGGTGGTGGGCACGTGGTGGAAAATTGAAGTGGAGTAATTGTAGCTACTACCAACAGCACAGTACCAGTGCATGCATTTTGGGATACCCACTTTGGACTTAGATGGAAGCCTTTTGACATTACACTGTTAGAGAACAGACAGTGGATGATCTATTGCCTTGGACTTTAACCACGATTGTTATAAGTTTGCTCTGTGTTTATTTATTTTCATATATATACAGTCTAAAGCAAGCCGCCAGAGCATGAAATATGAAAATAAATGAAGTTCTTACACATGAGGGCATTCAGAGGAGTAAAGCAGACCCCTGCTTATACACAAAGAAATTGGCAAACAGATGGATCTATGTGCTTGATTATTTGGATGATATCCTGATTTATTTTTAGCAAGAAGGGGATGAAGCAGAGATACTGCAAACCCTAAATCAGCACTTTGAGACCAAAGATCTGGGAAACATAAAGAATTACCTCGGCATTCATATTGAGAGGAAAATGGCAGCTTTCTTCTGAACAAAAAAAAACCTAAATACAAGAAATAATTGAGACATTTGGAATGGAAGATGCCAAACCAGTTAAATCTCCTATGGAAACCAACTACCTGAAGGAGATAAACAGACAAGATACGCCACTACCAACTAACACTCAGTACAGGAAAGCAATAGGGAAATTGCTGTACATAACCACCGTTACAAGGCCTGACATTGCAGCATCTATTGGAATCCTATGCAGAAAGGTTTCAAAGTCAGATGGACTATCTTAAAGGGACCTTACATTACAAGCTAAAGTTGCCAGCAAGTGATGAAAGCATCCTGGCAGAATATGTGGATGCCAACTGGGCTGGAGACACCAGTGACAGAAATTCTACCACTGGTTACTTGTTTCTTCTATCAGGCGGTGCTATCAGTTGGACTAGCAGAAAGCAGCTTTTTTGTTACACTTTCATCTACCGAAGCAGAGTACGTTGCAGCAGCGCAGGCAAGCCAAGAAGTTATATGGCTGAGACAACTGTTAACAGACTTGGGTCAACCACAGTTGGAACCAACAAAAAACACAATTCTGTGAGGTACTCACCTGTAGAATTGGTTTTTCTGGGAATCCATTCCAGGCACTCCTTACTCCTGGGTTTCCTCCTCCTCGCTGAGCATGTGACTGCAAGAAAGAAAACAGGTGCGGCCCTCCCGGCCCATAAGTAGCAGCCACCCCTTAATCAAATCAGTTTACTTAAACAGCAGTAAAAAAAATCTAGAAACAGGTCGGGAGGCCATAAAGAGTCCATGTTACTACACATCAAACTCAAAAAATGCTCTCAAAAAGTAAGATAAATTAAATCTTTTCTCTTTTTTTTTTTTTTAACTTAATACATATATATGCCATGAATAATAAAAAATAAATGGCTTTAACACCAACAGAGAAGCGTCAGAAGATAACATGACCCAAAAAAAACGGGTGGGCCGGAGTGCCTGGAATGGATTCCTAGAAAAACCAATTCTACAGGTGAGTACCTCACAGAATTGTGTTTTTTCTTCCAATCCATTCCAGGCACTCCTTACTCCTGGGACCTCCAAAAGCAGTGCCATCTATGGGCGGGATCCCCTGACGCAGAACAGCAGGCAGTTCACTTCACCACTGCCTGAAGAATCTTCCGACCAACAACAGCATCAGCTGAGGCTCTAACATCCACCTTGTAAAACTTGGTGAATGTATGAACCGAAGACCAGGTGGCAGCTTTGCGGACCTGTTCCACCGAAGCTTGATGCTGAAAAGCCCAAGAAGCCCCAACAGCCCTAGTGGAATGGGCCGTGACCCGAAAAGGGGGTTCCTTCCCCTTGGCCGAGTAGGCTCTAATCACTGCCTGCCTAATCCACTTGCTGACAGTGGCTTTAGCCAGTGGAAGTCCCTTTCTGGGTCCTTCTGAAACAACAAAAAGAAGATCCGTCTTGCAGAAGGCATCTGTAGCTGCCAAATAATACCTTATGGCTCTAACCACGTCCAAGGAATGAAGTGCCCTTTCCTTAGCATTAGCCGGACTTGGGCATAAGGAGGGTAAAACTACCTCCTGATTAAGATGAAAAGGAGAAACTACCTTAGGCAAAAAATCTGGCTTAAACCGAAAAACCACCTTGTCTTTGTGTAACTCAAAATAAGGAGATTTCATACATAAAGCGGCTAACTCCGAAACGCGCCGCACAGAAGTGATTGCCACTAAAAATACCACCTTAAGTGTCAAAATGCTAATTGGAGCGTCGACCATAGGTTCAAAAGGAGCCCCCTGTAGAGCCGTCAACACCAAATTCAAGTCCCATACTGGTAAGATAGACTTGCGCGGTGGACGGACATGAGTGACTCCCTGAAAAAATGTCTTAATGAGTCTATTACAAGCACTTCTGGAAAAAAAAAGATAAGGCCGACACCTGCCCTCTTAGGATGCTTAGTCGTAGGCCCATCTCTAAGCCATCCTGCAGAAATTCTAGGATCCTAGATATCGAATACTTTCTACATGAAAAATTCCTAGCCTCACACCAAGATATAAAGGATCTCCAGACCCTGTAGTAAATCATGGAAGAAGACTTCTTCCGAGCCTGAATCATGGTATGAATAACCTTGGCTGACAAACCTTTGGCTGCTAGGACCGAGGTCTCAATAGCCAAGCGGTCAAAGCCAGCATCTGTAAATTCGGGTGCCGAAGCGCCCCCTGAGTGAGAAGATCCGGCTCGACCGGTAGGCGCCAACTATCTACCGCCATCCTTGTTATGTCCGAAAACCAACTTCTTCTTGGCCAATGAGGAGCTACTAGAATGACAGGTACCCCCTCTTGAATTATCTTTCTTAGAACCCGACTCAGAAGCGGAAACGGGGGAAAAATGTACAGAAGTTTGAACCCTACCCAAGGGACTGACAGGGCGTCCGTGGCTATGGCCAGAGGATCCCTCGACAGGGACATGAATACTGGCAGCTTGTGATTGTGTCTGGATGCAAAGAGATCCACATCCGGACGCCCCCAGCGAAGACAAAGGGCTTGAAAAACCTGCCGACTGAGGGACCATTCTCCCCGACGCAGCACCTTCCTGCTCAGCGCGTCGGCTTCCTGGTTTACTACCCCCGGGATATAAACCGCCGAAATGCAGGGAACATTCTCCTCTGCCCATGTCAGAACCCGACTTACTTCCTCCAGAGCACCCTTGCTCCGGGTACCCCCCTGATGGTTGATATAGGCTACCGCTGTCCGATTGTCCGACTGGACCTGGACTGCCTGCCCCTTTAAGCTGGGGGTCAGATATAGGAGTACTAGCCGGATAGCTCTTAACTCTAAAACATTTATGGGAAGCTGATTCTCCCCCGGTCCCCACTGACCCTGGATCTTCTGAGATTGCCAGATGCCGCCCCACCCTGTGAGACTGGCATCCGTGGCAACGATCTGCCACTGTGGTGTCAAGAAGGTTCTGCCTACCAACAGATGCAGAGGGTCCATCCACCACAGAAGAGAATGTCTGGTCAAGGGGGACAGAACAAAGACCTGGTCCAGCGACTGCGGAGTCCGGTCCCAGCTTGCCAATAAATTCCATTGAAGGGGCCTCATGTGAAACTGGGCAAAAGGTACCGCCTCGAAGCAGGCTACCATCAGGCCTACTACCCTCATTCCCAGCCGTCGGCTGCCGGCAAGCCAGAAGGCACTCTACCTGATTTTGAATTAGCCGAGCCTTCTGCTCTGGCAGATAAACTTTGACCTGGACGGTGTCCAGAGTCATGCCCAAGAAGTTTCTTACTGGCGCCGGAGTGATATGAGACTTCGGGTAGTTGATCACCCAGCCGAATTCTTCCAGAGACGACCGAACCGTCTGTGTGCCCTTTAAAATCTGCTGATGCGAACTGGCTGAAATTAGGAGATCGTCCAAATAAGGGATGATACATATCCCTTGCCTCCTGAAGATTGCCATAAGGCCCGCCAAGACCTTGGTGAATACTCTTGGAGCCAAGGATATCCCGAACGGAAGGGCCACAAACTGGAAATGTTGGTCTTCTAGGGCAAACCTCAGGAATTTTTGATGCCCCTGAAATATCGGCACATGCAGATACGCGTCCCTTATGTCTATGGTAGTCATAAGATCTCCGGGTCGAACTACTGGTAAAGCTGACCTCAACGTCTCCATGCGGAAATGCTTCACGCGGATATATCTGTTGAGATCTTTCAGATCTAAAATGGGACGAATCGACCCGTCCTTTTTGGGGATTGTAAAAAGGTTGGAATAAAACCCCTGACCTTCTTCCTGAAGGGGTACTCGACAAATCACCCCTTTTTGAAGGAGGTGCCGAACTGCGGACCTCAGGGCCACTAGTTTTAACTGGTTCCGGGATGCCCCTGATCGCAGGAACCTTGCGGGCGGTCTGGCTGCAAACTCGATTTTGTAACCTGAAGACACCACTTCCAGGATCCATTGATCCGCTACATAGCGCCTCCAGATATGAGCAAAAAGTAAAAGCCGTCCCCCCACCCGCTCGGGTGAGGGCGCCCCCTCATGCTGTAGTGGATTTGGCTGGAGGTTTAGGCCTATTTCTCCAGGCCCCTTCTCCCCTATTCCGCGCTCTTCCTCTACCCCAAAAATCTCGACGGGAGCAAGGCTGGAAGGCTCCTCTGCCTCTCCGAAAAGGCCGAAATGACGAAGACCTCTGAAAAGGTCGAGTCGACCTCCTCCTTTGAGGCAGTTTGCCATCTTTCACCATACCGTCCAGCCTCTCACCGAAAAGTCTGTTCCCTAAAAAGGGTAAATCTGTAAGCGCCTTCTTAGCGGCGGCGTCCGCAGACCACTGCTTGAGCCACAACGAGCGACGCAAAGCCACAAGGAGAGAAGAGGTTCTCGCCGCCAACCTGACCGCATCTTCCGTTGCAGTAATAGCGAATGCATTAAAGTCCAAACAGTTCTTAAGGTCCTTGGACTCCTGGGCCAGCCTGCGAGACTTAGCCCTAACTAAGCTCCTTTTCATCTTTTTCCTCGTAGCCAGAGACACAATGGCGTGGCACACACGGGGCGGAGCAAAGAACCTATCATGGCAAAAGCATGGCGGGCCAATTGATCCATACGCCTCTCTGTGGGATCTCTAAGGGAACCCATAGTAGCGGACAGCATCACCGAAGTGTTAGACAAGCCTGCAACCGGGGAGTCCACCTCAGGCGGATAGGACCACAGTTTAATCATGTCCGCTGGAAAAGGATACCTAGAATCTAGGATCTTCTGAACAGCTGGTAACTTATTAGGATTTTCCCATTCCTTAAGTATCATTTTGGAAAAATGTGGCTGTTCTGGAAACACCTGCCTTTGCCTGACAGGCTTAAACAGGTCATCCTTCTTTCTCTTCGCTACCTCAGGCGGAGAGATATTCAAGGTGTCAAACACCACAGACAACAGACCTTCTGTTTCATCCACGAGGAGAGGATCTGCATCAGACGAGAATAAGATAGAATTACTATCTTCTTCTGACCGCAGCTCGCCCTCAGAGAGCTGCTCATCCAGATACTCCTCGTCCTCCTCTTCTCCAAAGGAGGCAAACATATCCTCTTCCTCCGCAACCGGTTCCAAATGCCTTCTTTTAAAGGTGGCTTTCTTAGGAAGCACAAGAGACAACTGCCTCTCCAGATTATCCAATCTGTGAACAAGTTCCGTCTGCACCTCACTGCCTTCTCCCCCTTTAGGGGAAGCAGGAGACGGCTGAACCGTAATGCCCTCGGCATCAGCCGGCCCGGAAACTTTGTCAGCCGGTCTGTTATGGTCTAGGCCAATCCTTACGGCGCAGGCAGAGCAAACCGTCCCAAAACTGCCCAGGGGATCCTGCATAAAGGGCAAACCCTGCCCTGCTCAAGAGGGATGCCAGTGTTGCTATCCCCTGATGCCTCCCTCATGGTGTTTTATCAAAATAATACTTTGTAAAAATATATATATATATTTTTTTTTTTATATATATTGGCCTCTGACCCAAAGGGCCCTGAGCCTGAACCAATCCCCCAAAAAAAGGGACCGGGAGGAACCGCAACCCTGCTTTCTATCCTTCTTCCAATCTAAGAAATAAAAGGGAAAAAGAGAAAAAGATTTAATATCTACAACTTTTAGCTCCACAGGGGAATAAATAGACAGCTGAAAATTATTATTTAAAACTTTTTTTTTTTAACTAAAAATATTAAAAATTTTTAAAAATGTTAAAACAATGTGATAAATCCACCTTATAATAAACACATTGAGGATATAATAGAAATGTAACCATCCAATATAATATAAAAATATAATATAATTTATATATTATAATAATAATATAATATAATAATAATAATAATCATCATCATTCAAGCAAGCTAATAACTTAAAAAATACCACAATCTTTTAGTATTTTATTAACATGAAAAAATATATTCTCCCAATAAGCTTGATTAAAAACCTCCAAGGGCTAGATAATACAACAAACTATAACACGGAAGAAAGAATCAGAAGATCCACTCACCACAGCCGTCTGTCTTCACCCTGGGGAGACAAGATCAACCTTCAGCATAAACAATCACCATCATCAAGCCCCGCTGCTGCCTTCATTTTTGCGCTCCCAGAAAAATAAGAGTACCAACAAAAACAAACCACTGCCCCCTCCCTACCTGCCGCCGCAGCCGGAATCAGCGCCGGTGACGCGGCTAGCCCCAGAAGGGGACCGCACGAGCCGGTCTCCGCCGCCGGAGACACAAGCCAGCTTTCCAGCGTGCTGTGGAAGAGAGAGGAGGGGCTGGGCGGAAAAGGAGACTGGGAGGACGCGAAGGGATAGGAGGAAGCGTGGAGGGCTGAAGCCCCTGGCCCCAGCTCAACCCGCAGGACAGGCACCGAGCGCAGCACGAGGAGGGAGAGGGGATGTCAGGGAGAGGCCGTAGCTCTTACATTCATGTTGCCGAGACTCCGGAGAGTGCCCATACACCTCTCTGGCGCGAAGGGCTGAGGAAGTGGAGGGCTGGGAGGAAGCGATCTCCTCCCCAGTAATTGTACCACCTGGCCTGAGCCTACGCCCAGCGTGACGTCAGCACTGCTCTTAAAGCCACACAACAAGGGAAAAAACTCTTTTGTGAAACAAGTAAAAAAGAATATAATAAGCATTTCCTCACTCATTTTTTCCCCTTTTTTTTTTTTTTTTTTTTAGAATAAGTCATCCTTGCGCAGGGCTGTAACCTTTTCGGTATGCCCACTTATGCTGCTTTTCCTCTTTCCATTTCCTTTTTTTTTTTTCAAAAATGAAACAAAAACCTGCCTGGCGGAAGAAGGAAGGGTTGGGTTAAATAATCCTCAGCAGGTACACCAGAGAAAAAACCTGCGGCTGACTTGCCTTTCAAAAAGGCCTGCAGCCCAGAGCATACACACTCTATAAGCGCCCAAAGACCCCGGTGCTTCACCTTACCTTCACGACCCCAAAACAGCCAATGCTGTGGAGGCATAAACTCGGGTCTTGAGGGGGCCACGGGAGTAAGGCTACGCAGCGAGCTGACAGGGTTCAGTCTCCCGCTTACTGCCAACAACCTTGAGAGTGAACTCTAACCTTCACACAGTCATCTTGCCACTGCAAGAAAGAAAACTGATTTGATTAAGGGGTGGCTGCTACTTATGGGCCGGGAGGGCCGCACCTGTTTTCTTTCTTGCAGTCACATGCTCAGTGAGGAGGAGGAAACCCAGGAGTAAGGAGTGCCTGGAATGGATTGGAAGAAAAATCTTTGAGGACAATCAAGGATGCCTTGCACTTGCGAAGATGGAAAGAGTTAGCTCGAGAACCAGGCACATTCATGTGAAATACCACTTTCTGAGGGTTCTTCAAGAACAAGGACTTCTTGAGTTACATTATTGCCCTACTGAGGATATGACAGCGGACATCCTTACTAAGCCCTTGACAGCTGAAATACATTCGAGGCTCACAAGGAAGATGGGTTTTATAGACTAAGCTTCAGCTGTTGAGAAGGGGTGTTGGAGAAACTGTACAACAGACTTACAGCTTAGTCTATGCTAGAATGACTTTTGCTATGTTTTATTGTAGTTTGCAGCTATTGCAGGTTATGACACTAGATTTTACTTATGTGCAACTGTATTTTTCTACTCTATTGTTATTTCCTGCAGATCGAGCTGTACTCTATCACGGCAAGTGCTTCTCTTCCTGTCTTGTTGTTTTTCTTAAGCCACCATGTAAGGTGACATTCTCTTACTGCATTCATGCTGAGTAAAGCCAGTTCCTGTTATACCACTATTGTCTATCTGGACTACAACTGCGCTGCAGCCAGCACCCAGCACTCACACTCTGCAACAATAACCCCCCCTGCCCTGCCCCAACACCAGGGGCAGGTGGTATTTAAGAGACTGGACTTTCACTTTAAATCTCCAAAAAGAGCCCATGAACAAAAAAAAATAGCTATATGAGGATGAATTGGGAAAAAAAGTTTTGGGCTGGATAAGGCCTGAAAAAGATTTTTAAAAAACTCCTTATGTTTTTTACAACCCCCGCTCAGCTCAAGGGGAGGGTGGCAGACCAGGGTAGGGGAGTTACATTTAGACTAGAAATCTACTTTAAAGGCAGAGTAGCTTTGTGTAAGAACATTCAATTCTGGAAGCTATTGTGCCTTTTTGCATTTTTCGATCTCTCATGCAAAACCCAAATAACCTTTGATGAAAATGTTATTCTGCCCCCGCACCTCTGCCTGTGCCCATTAACCCCATAGAAGAAAATAAAGATAGATACCTGCTCTTTGGCCAGGCTGGCAAACACCACACAGGAGGTAAATGAAGTTGATTAAGACCTGTGTTCTTGCTGGAGTGCAGCTTGGCATGGTGCCTGGAACCCAATGTTAAATCAGACACTGAGCAGGCAATAAATGAAATACTGTTTCACTGCTTGCATCATGTGTAACTTTGTAACCAGATTATTATTATCTGAATTGCTGACAGGGGAAGGATACCCACGTTTGATTTTTTTTTAATGGAATACAGATTTAGGAGCCCAGTAGAACAGCAAATTTGCATTCAGACTGGAGGGGCACTAGGCTTCTAACATACTGACATACTTACTATGTTTAGGAGGGGAAAACAATAAACTACACTACACTTAAAACAGTATTTTTGTTACAGCAGCATGTGTGTAGAAAAGCAAGAGCAATATAGGCAGGTGGGTGTGAGCTGTAACACTAACTAGGCTTGCAAGGCCTGGGCATAAAACCAAATGCAAACACACTGTCAGATGGCCTTAAATAGGATGCCCCTGGTCAGAGTTAAATGCACTACAGCAAGATTTAAAACGTGGTTTTGGTAGAAAAGCAAGAGCAATATAGGCAGGTACTCTTGATAAAACCAAATGCAAACACACTGTCAGATGGCCTGAAATGGGATGCCCCTGGTCAGAGTTAAATGCACTACAGCAAGCTTTAAAACATGGTTTTGGTAGAAAAGCAAGAGCACTATAGTCATGTGTGTGTGACCTGTAGTAACACTAAATAGGCTTGAAATACCTGGGCATAAAACCAAATGCAAACATACTGTACACTGTCTCTCTCTGTCTCTTTCTTTGCCTCTCTCTTTCTCGCCCTGTATGTTTCTTTCACTGTCTTTTTCTCTCCTTGGCTCTACCTCTCCCTGGCTCTATCTCTCGCTGACCTGTTCTCACCACAACACACCGCTAAAATGAGCGCCCGCAAGATGGCCACCGCTTATATATGGCTGTGACATCACTGGCGAAACTGGCTGCTGATAGGCTGCATGTGATGCCTACCCAAGATTTTTTGCCCCATGGGACATTACCTGACATGTGGATCCACCATTTTAGATGGCCTGGACCGCACTGGAGTTTAAGGAAGCGTTTCGAGCGATTGAATCAAAGCGATATTCAGATTCGTCTAGAATTGAATTTCTCTTGAAATTCATAACAAATTTAGATTTATCAGATTCGATTCGCTCATCCGTATAGTATATAGTATAGTATATATAGTATATCCATATAGTAGTCAGAATACATAGCAAGAAGTCATGGGCTGGCAGGAAAATTGTCAAACAAAGGCCCCCAAGGAAAGTCGTGGGCAGATGGCAAGAGGTGTAATCCCAAATCCAAGTAAAGGCCAGCGGTGAGTAAGTAAAATCAAGAACAAGGTTCTTTTGAAAATAGGAAAAAAAACTCCCTATTTAAATGCTGTTGCACATGTGCAGTTGTTCACGTGCTCACATAGGCACATAAGTCCGTGCATGCAAAGGTTCCCACAATGGTATTGTGTGCAGATGTTCGAACAGAAGCTCGTACCCCTGCACTGAACCCTTGCCTGTGCATAAGCAGATTAACAGTAACATAACATCTATTTGCCCTTTTTTCAGGAGGGGGCTCCTGCCCACTTGTTACATCTTATTGCTTGAGGCAACGGCACAGGTTTTAGGACTGTATGTATGTTGGTTGTTAACATCTAAAACTTGGAGTTGCAAAATGCACTCTTAAAGTCATACTTCAGTCAAACATAAAAATTACAGTATACTCACCTCTCATCCCGTGCAGGCTATTGCTGCTAGCAGGAAGCTAAGACACTTACTAGATCGCCCCATTCGAGTCCTGCTGCCCGCACTTGCTTCGTATGTGACATTAAGAATGCTATGCAGAGGGGCGCACTCTGCTCCCTCTTCACAGGAACTATGGCACACCCTCTCCAATCGCTTCACTGTGTCAGAGTGCATGAGGGGAGTCCAAGCTTTTTAGGAGACCGTATAATATTGTATTTTATGTATTTTGGGTTTGGGGCAATTATGAATAATTAATAAAGCTTTATAGATATTTCCAATACTTTGAAGTGTGTCCCGGGTATGAGTCAACCACCTGTTTTTGTGTTTTTTACTCAGGCTTCCATAAATGCAGCAACAGGTAAGCCCCTATTGGAATCAATTAGGATATTTATGTAAGGGGGCTCAATAAAAAAAGCAAAAATATGAACTGTACAATGTAGGAGTTTTATATTTAGGGTCAGATTCGGTGACAGAGGTACTTCAAGGTTACAGGCTTTCTTCATATTCAGTGTTAGCCTTACACTTTTATTGATGTATCACATCACATTAATCAGGATCTAGGCCAGGAATGGGAGGGCCGATTCCAATGTCAATAACATTTAAAAAATATCACCTGTGGCCAGAAGTTTACCTTAGTTAGCTCTGTACTATGTACTGTACACGCTCTGTGTTGCTTTTTGCACAGTGTTGCACAACTTCTCTATTACATTCAAGTTCCTTGTAGTTGTAACAGACTTAATATGTATTATAATCTTCCTAGGGTGTGCTTCCCTGTTTAGTTTCATAACAGAACTACATTTTTTTAAAGCCATCTCCCCTCAGTGATTCAATAAATGCTATACGCACTTACAGCAGGGGAAATAAGTCAATATATTTTTAAAGGCGCTTTTGACACAAAATTCTCACCAGATATCGGTAACCACCCACCCAATCTACACATGCAATGAACTCAAACCATAGATGTCGATGTGTGATAGTGAGAAACTTCACAGAGAAAATATTAAAACGTGAGACACACAAAAGGCCACGGCAAGTCATGACACCAGCTGAAATTTGTTTCCTGACACTTACTGCAAATTAAGCTGGTCTCCTTACCAAGGTTCCACACAAGAATGATCTCATGATGGGTAAAACCAGTGAGCTCTCTCAAGACCTTCACAACCTTATTGTTGCAAAACATACTGATGGCATTGGTTATTGGAGAATTTATAAACTCAAGGTACCAGTGAGCACTATTGGGGCCACAATTCAGAAGTAGAAAGGTACAACATATCACCATAAACTGGCCACAACCAGGTGCTCCTTGCAAGATTTCAGGCAGAGCAGTGAAAATAATAATTAATAGAGTTGTCCAAGAACCAAGAACCACCTGTGGAAAGATACAGAAAGACCTAGAATAAGCAGGTACAATTGTTTCAAAGAAAACAATAAGTAATGCACTAAACCTTCATGGACTGTATGCATGCTCACCATGCAAGACTCGATTGCTGGAAAAAAAGCATGCTGAAGTGTGTTTAAAGTTTGGTCAAAAATTCTGGAAAAATAGGGTCATATGAGATTAATATAGATGCTTTTTGGATGCTATAATGCGCATCATGTTTGGAGGTCAAAGGGAACTGCATATCACCCAAAAACACTATACCAACAGTGATGTTTGGTGGAGGGCTAATTTCAGTATATGGCACTTGCATGCTTCATATAATTGAAGGAATGATGAATGGACAAATGTACCAAGACATTCTTGATGAAAAAAATCTGATGCTATCGTCCAGGATTATGAAGACGAAATGAGGGTAGACATTTCAGAAAGACAATCCCCTCGATTCAAAGAGAAAAAGTTAATTGATTTCGGATCGAGAATCGTAAGTTTGGGTGGGTGTTTGTCATTTTTTCCTTTTTTTTTGGCCATTTCGTATTCGCACAAACGTTCGCGCATAGACGTATATGAACATACGCTTTCCGGACGTCAATCGTATATTTTGCGTTAGTTCGTGTGTTTTTCCCGTCCAAATCGTATTTTTTAGGTCCGATCCTATTTTTTACGTGCTTCACATGGGCTTGCGACCAATTCAGAGAGGTGATTGCTAATTGTTTTGAAGCCCATTAAAGAGCTGCTTCCCGAAATGTTTGCCGGCAGCTATTTGGCCTCGGGAGTAGGATGGAGAGGAGCGAGTTTGTGGCACATCAAGGGCTTATGCTTTTTGGCATCGATTTGATCCGGATGTCTGAGAGCAGATTGCCCCTGCGTCGTCGCATGAACATCGATAGCATGAATGATGTTGAGCTGTTTGAGCTGACCAGGCTTAATCGCGCTTCCCTCCATAAATTATATAGTGAGCTGCGGCCATGGTTAGCCCGCACCACAAGGAAGGGGCATGCAATTTCAGGTATGACCAAGATGCTTGGCTGCCTGCAATTTTTGGCGAACGGCTCGTTCCAGAGGCTGGGTGCCCTCTCCGTGGGGATGTCCCAGCCTACGCTGAGCCGCGCACTCTCTAAATTTTTGGAAGGCATGGCTGCCATAACTCCAAAATATATTTTTTTCCCGGATGATATGGCAGCCAGAAACGCCATTAAGCTTGGTTTTTATAATGTGGCCGACATGCCCAACGTAATTGGTGCTGTTGACTGCACACATGTGGCACTCGTACCTAGGGCATCCGACGAATATATATATAGGTATATATTTTGGGTTTGGGTTATTATGGGGCCCAACGTGTAATGTAACCTATTTTCCTTGGCGGCAGCATATTTTTGTTTGGCCTTTTGTGTACATGCTTTATTTAGGCTTCTCATTTGTTGTTTGAATTTGTGTGCAGACATGTTTTTTTTTCTAAATGTTTTTTGCCCTTATCACTTACCCTTTATTTTTGTTTTTGCCTTAAGGAATCGAAAAATGGGACACTCCCTTAATGTCCAGGCCGTGGTGGGGCCGGACATGCGTTTCCTGAGTGTCCTTGCCGGCTACCATGGATCGTCGCACGACTCCTATATCCTGAGACGATCTGGTTTGTTTAGGAGATTTGAGTCTGGGGAATTTTCGGGTGCATGGCTGCTTGGTAAGTGTGTCCTATTTTTGGTTACCGATTTTTCACAGGAATCTGTATTGTTTGGCTATTTTAGCTTTATAATTCTTGTCAGAAAAACGAACCAGCATTTTTTGGGGGGGGCTTTTGTGGATTGTATTTTGTTTTTCAACCAAACGCTTTGCTCCCTTTGTGCTTCTGTTTTTTTTATAACTTTGGTTAGGATGTCTGTAACTTCCATGTCCCCAAATATATTGGGTAGCAGATTGTCCCGAAGTATCTGCTATTTTTTGGGCCTTTTGTAGTATTGGTCTTGCAACGCCAAAGTGGACTTAAACTGCATACAGTGCATTCTTTATCGAAATGGTGTGGGCCCCTCAGCAGCATCCTAATTGTAACATTTGCGAAGCCAGAATCAAAAACATATTTCTAAACAGCCTTGTCCGTGCAGATGTTTTTTCATTCTTGGCTTTATTTAAGCTGCATTTTTAGTTATGTACTACATTTGGCACAATAGTGTTTTTTCTAATGTACCCTGGGTGTCTTTTTTGGCCCTTTAGCTTACCTCATTTTGATATATGTCAAATTGTTTGTGTTTGTTGTCTTGCAATGTGTTAATTTTTGTTATTTAATTGTCTTGTTAAGGTGATTCCGGTTACCCACTTCTCCCCTGGCTCATGACGCCTGTGCTGCGGCCCCAGGATGCCTCTCAGGAAGCCTATAATCGTGCGCACCGCAAGACCAGGGCTGTTGTTGAGAGGGCATTTGGACTGTTGAAGACACGTTTTCGTTGTTTGGACCATACCGGGGGCGCCCTGCAATATGCTCCTAACAAAGTTATAGACATCATAATGGCATGTGCTGTTCTTCATAATTTTGCCATTCAAGAACGTGTCCCCCGTTATGTGGATGTTCTGCCCTCTACAGCCCGAGAAGATGATGGTGAAAATTATGTGGGCCCACCCAGTGAGTCTGGCCAATCAGTGAGAGCAAATTTGATATTGCAGCATTTTAGTTAAAGCCTTTTTTTGTCTTGCCATTCTGTGTGTGTGTATTTTCAAATATTTGTTTGGCCGTAATGTGGCATTACCTTAGATAAATACACAATTTCCCTTAATTGTTGCCTAATGTTTTTCCTGGTGTTTACTTAGATTGATCTTTGCATTTTTACACCTCTTAACCAAAAATGTATCTGCTTTAGCCCAAGGTGATGTTAAATGTGTTTCAACCCAAAACGCAACAAGTATTGTAAGTTTGAATTTTTTTTACTTTTTGCACTTTGATTGGTGGTGCATAACAAATAAAAATCCACATACAACTGTGGCTCAAAAACAAATAAGGTATTAACATTAAATCTACCACATCTACACCTGGAAGAGAGTGGCACAACCAAACAAGGACACCCAGTCCAAAGGCCAGCCTAGTCCAGTCATTAATATTGCCTGTGCCAAGGGATATTTGGGCATGGCCATAATGTCACACAAACATGTCTGCAAACAGGAGGAGCACAAACCAAACAAATGTCAAAAGCCATAATTGGTACATGATAGTTGCCAACTAGACAGCACATAGACCTATGGCATTGGCTAGTGGCCTTAATCATTACTCTAAGGAGCTCTATGGGAGCAAATACAAAACACAACCTGCATGTGAAACACAAAATGGATTGTTTGAAACCTCAAAGGACAAGTAAATACAGTGGGGGGGAAGAGAAAAGATGTCCCACACATTCATGGATTAATAGGGTGGCTGCCCATAAAACCCAGGTGGAGGTCCGTGGGGATGGGACCTAACCTGGGCCATGGTTGCATTGTGAATTTGCAACTGCTCCATAATGTTTCTCTGCATATTGGTCATCTCAGCCATGGCTGACTGGATGCCATTACTTGCATTGACCATGTTGCTGTTGAGGGTGCGAAACTCCGCGAGGATGCCCTGTAAGGTGGTAGTTAGGTTGACCATATCGGCATGCCTTTCCTCCCGCTCAGTTACGAGCTGTGCCTCAAAAGAGTCCCTCTCTTGGTTCCATAAATCAAGCAGGGCACTGTGCCTCCCCTGGGAAATTGTGCGGCGGCGTAATGGAGTCCGCCGCACAATTACCCTGGCTCTTGGGCGTGCCCTGCCGCGTTGTGTCGTCCCCTCAACAGCAACAGGCATGCTTGGCAAATCCTCAGCAGCAGAGTGAACACTGGGGACTGTTGTGTCAGTCTCCCCATGTGCATGCACAATGGATGCAGATTCACTCTGCTGCTGAGGATTGGCCAGAGAAACATTAGGGAGCAGTTGCAGATTGGGACCCAGGGGGAGGTCATCGGACGTGGCCAGCAGGGATACATCATCTTCCTCCATTTCCTGGATCTCTTCCATGAGTGTGTGGGTCTGTAGGGACATAGAAAAAAAAAGGTTAAGTTGGCGTCCCAAATTAGGATTACATCAGTTTAACACATGCTTAAGCACTTGGTAGTATTTTGGGTACTAAATAAACTTACCGGAAAACTCGGATCTGGGCTCCTATGCTGTACGGACCTGGTAGGCATAATCAAACTGGGAGGTGAGTTTACACTTGCTGAGGGGTCATGCTGGGCTGAAGAAGAGAAAACAAAACAAGGTAAACACACACATAAGCATTGTTTGGGTACGTACTAAAACAAGCCACTATTTATAATATTAAGCAACTCTACAGCAATGGGTCCAATTGGTAAAATACACTCAATTTAACATATGTGCAATGGATCGAGTAAACTGCTAACTGACCTCAGTTTGAAGTCAGGAAGTGTACCCAGTCAGCATACAACTTGCAGAGCAACTATTTTGAGTTTGACTACCATTCTCTAGGTCAGGGGTACTCAACCACTTCTTGTAAAGGTCCATTTAAAGGTATCCGGTGAGAGGTGAAGGTCCGGGCATGGGGCTGTCGCAGGGGGTGTCTAGTTAGAAATCAGCACACTGGGGGAGGGGCTAGAGATTGCCAAGTGCAAACTAATAAAGGCTGCTTGCCCTTGCTGGGCTGGATGGGGCAGAGCTGAGGGGACAGGGATTGGATGGCTAAAGCTGGGAGGACAGGAATGGATGTTGATGGGATGGATGGAGCAAATCTGTTAGGAATGGATGGGGCTGATGTGGGGGGGGCAGATGGTGGGACAGGGGCAGATGGGGCAGAGCTGGGGCAGCGGAACAGGATTGGACAAAGAGAATGATGCACCAAGTTAGTGTGTACCTTGCAATGCCACTTCCTGTGCAGTACTTCATATTGCAATGCTAGGTTTCATGGAGCCATGACATTGGCCAGGAGACCAACCACTACATCGCCGATCAAGGGGGCAGCTCTGAGCACGTCAACACAGAAGTAACTGAGTGCAGGGCTGTCTGGGCAGGGGTCTGGTAATCTGGTGGCAAGGTCCGCATTGTCTCGCTGCTCTAGGTCAGATATGTTTGGGGGTGTTGAATTAAATTGTTACCTCAAACACAACTCACACAACAAATAGCCAACACATCCCTAATGATGTGTGTTTTGTGATTGAGTCAAAATATATCACTTTTCTTCATAAACTTCGTTCCTTCACACATAATTAGTGTTAATTGTTCTTTTACATAATGTATGTGTTCCAAAATGCATGATTCACAGGGACCAAAACAGGACACAAACAGGCACAGTAGAGCGAGGCCAAGCAAGCCACACCATAGGGCCATACCGTCATCTTGGTACTAGTGAACTTTAATTTTCTGGGCAAACAGGCAAACATGCAGATTAAGAGTACTCACCTTGTGTACGGGTCGGTGAGTCTGTGTCCCTTAGACCCGCATGGCCACCGACCGCGACAGGATGGAGAAGGCCCAGCACAATCTCCTCAGCAGGTGTAAACTCCAGTTTGGTTGGAAAGCCACCTCCAGTTTTCATGCTGAAATGAAAAAATAGTTTGGTACCCAGAAAAGGTGCATACAGTACATCCTAATCATTACATTTGGAGACATCATTTATTTACCTGTAATTATGCCTTTTAATTTCTTTTTGACGTACAGCATATTTGAGATCCGAAATTTTCTTCTGGATTTGTCCAACATCTTTCCTCTCTTCCCCCGCTGCATTTACTTGTCGTAGGATGGTTTCAAACAATTCCATCTTGCGCTGCTTAGTGGTGTGTTTTGATTTGCTCCCATAGAGCTCGTCATAGTATAATGTAAGGCCACTAGCCAATGCCATATTGTGGTCATGGGAGAATCTCCCACTCAAATGTCCGCGCCGCAATGTGCGGACAGATGGTTGGCTTGGGTGCTCCTCCATGTGTGCAGACACATGTGGTGACATTATGGCCTGGGGCTGGGTAGGGGAATGGAAGGATTGCTGGCTTCCCAATGACTGGACTGGACTGGCCAAGGGACTGGGTGTTCTTGCGTGGCTGGCCACCGAACTTCCAGGTGTAGATGTGGTCCGGATGATGTCCATTCTTTGGCCTCTTGGGGGGCTCTGTTCCCGGCTGGTGCCAGGTCGGGGGCTCTGTTCCCGGCTGGTGCCAGGTCTTGGGCTTCGGGCCCTGCTGCGCGGCCTTGATGGTCTTCGGGCCCTGCTGCGGGGCCTGGATGGTCTTCGGGGCCTGCTGCAGGGCCTTGATGGGCTTCGGGCCCTGCTGCGGGGCCTGGATGGTCTTCAGGGCCTGCTGCGGGGCCTTGATGGGCTTCGGGCCCTGCTGCGCGGCCTTGATGGGCTTCGGGCCCTGCTGCGGGGCCTGGATGGTCTTCGGGGCCTGCTGCGGGGCCTTGATGGGCTTCGGGCCCTGCTGTGGTGCCTTGATGGGCTTGTGGCCCTGCTGCGGGGCCTGGATGGTCTTCGGGGCCTGCTGCGGGGCCTTGATGGGCTTCGGGCCCTGCTGCGCGGCCTTGATGGTCTTCGGGCCCTGCTGCGGGGCCTGGATGGTCTTCGGGGCCTGCTGCGGGGCCTTGATGGGCTTCGGGCCCTGCTGCGGGGCCTGGATGGGCTTCTGGCCCTGCTGCGGGGCCTGGATGGGCTTCTGGGCCTGCTGCGGGGCCTGGGTTGGCTAAGTGCCCGGCTTGAAAGCATGGGTGGTGTGGGCTCCCTTGGGCGGCCTCTTCTGGGGGCAGAGGTGGTGGTGGCTGCTGTGGCCTGTTTTTTGGCCGCAGGGGCACGTGCCTTTGGGGCCCTTTTTTGGGAAAGGGAGGGTCCAGTGTCCCTTGGTGGGGCCGAGGTGGTACTTGCCTTCTGGGACCTTAGCTTCTTGGGGCCTTGCTGGGACCTGGTGGTTGGGCCCTCAGAGGTCTGCCTTGGCTGTGCGCGTTTAGCTGCTGCCTTTTTGGGTGCCATTTTCGCAAAAAGCTCAAAGAGAATGAGCTTTGGGTGCAGGGACCTTTAAATCATGCGCCCAGCGTCTGACGCCTATGCGCACGACTACGCGCTCGTACGGACGTACGTTCGTGCGGAACCAGGAAACCGCTGGGGTTTCACTTATCTGCTGCCTTGAAGAAGCATAAAGATGGCCCCCACTATCTTCACCCGTCAACAGGAAGAGATCCTCATGCTGGTAAGTGCCTTGCTCTGCCTTTTAAGCTAATACTGACTGATGTACTAAATGTAAATGATGCGATTGGAACTAGTTTTGGGGATCTTAATGTTTTAGAACAGGCTCCTCACACTTCATCCTCAAGGGCCGAGACAGGCCACGTTTTCACCTCTCTATGCTGATGTCCTAATTAGGGCAATTGCTCTGGCTTAGCAACAGTTAATTAACCTGTGGAGTAGCGTGGCTAGCTGTCAAACCTGGCCTGTCTCGGACCTTGATGCGGATGTTTGAGGACCACTGTTTGCCTAAGACATCAAAACACAACGGCAAGCCACACACGCGGGCAAAAAGACAGAAACCGGGCCTTCAGCGTGATTGACTAAAAAGCAATAAAACCTAAAAAACCAGTACACAGCCTATGACATTTCCAAATGGGCCATTTGAAGCCAATAACTTATTAGTCTTGCCTCCACTGGCCTGAAACTCTGCTCAAGAATTTAAGAGATGCGCGCAGCCATCTGTACTCAGAAGCATCACACTTACTGAGGAGAGGTGAGTGGGATAAGGTACAGGGGGGTGGGTTATAGCTGTGCTTTGTTCAGACACAGCAGAGCTGTGGTCATGGGAAGGTCATCAGTCCAAGAATGCCGAGCAGCACACACACTTACAGTTTGCATGAACTTCCTGTTTGCAGGCTGCCTGCAAAGAAGGCATTTTACATAAGCCGACATCTTGGAGGTTCAAACCATCATAACATGCCAGGCAGGTGGCCTGATTTGTAATGTTGGCTATCTGTATGTACATGGTGTGTGAAACATATAACATAAGACCAGACTGAATCAGAGTGAACGTCCGCTTTAAGGCACTCCCCAAAAATGGCTGGCACTCTAAATGTGTGTGTTAATGACATGACATTCGCAACTTGTGATGCAACACATATGGCTCTGTGTGTAAAAGTAAAAGCTCTGTGTCCATTATGTTTTTCAGATCATGCTTCAGCGCCGGTATGACTTCGCGCCCAATGTGTGCGAAAAAAGGGACATCGCCCGGGAGATCATCGCGGAAATACACCGTGTCACCAGCACCACCTTCACTCACACCCAGATAATGCAGCATTGGTCGGACCTGAAACGTCTGCACATGCCCCGGGTGCGGAGGTTTTTTGGGATCCATTTCCCAAGTAAGTACAAAGCAATTGCATGGTATATGTTCCAAATGTATAAGTTATGCCTTTATTAATAATGACTTTTCTTTGTTAGTGTTGGAAATGGATTTCAGAATTCGCCGCACCCGGAGGCGCACAGGCCGACCAGTGCTGCATGATTCTGCATCTGTGAGTGAAGGTGGTGGATCTCCCGGGCGACGGACCTACCCCTCCTCTGTGGCCTCCTCAGACCAGCCCCTGGACCTTACCACAGAGGAGGGGCCCAACCACGTGGGCGTGGAGTCATGCCCGGCCAGGCATGGGGAAGGCTCTGGTATGTCACTCTTCATGTATATGCACAAAGATATACATGCAAGGCCAAAAACTAAGTGCTCCTTTATTATGTATTTCTAGATGCTTCTGGAGCGGGTGAGATAGTGGAGGAGGAGGCAGCAGAGATGCTGGAAGTTGATCCTGGCGAAGGTGAGTGATGTCAGGCAGACTGGGAGCCAGATATGTTGGGAATAGTGACTCTATACAACTACTAACCAAATGTCACATGTTTCTCCAGGGACTTCTTCACAGCATAGCCAGGACCAAGGGCATCCTGTTGGCCCCAACCAGCCATCTGTCGGCCACCAACAAAGTAAGTAGCCATGCCATTATTAATATTTATGTGTTTTTTGCTAAGAACACACACATAACTAAAGGCCTAGCCAATGTATAGTTAACACTTTCATGTGGGCACTTCGTTAGCTTAAAGCGGACCCTAACTCGTATTAAGAGCCTAGCTAATAAGTATCCCACACACTGTACATACAGATTGCGAACATTCCAAAACAGGCTACCGGCATCTACTGCATGTTAGGAGCCTTTAAACATCCAAGATGGCGGCATATGGAATGCGCCATATTTACAGGCAGCATGGCATCCAGATTTAACAAAGTAAGGTGCTGCCATGCATTGTGGGACTGCTGACCTTTCCCTGAACCCAGCTATGCTCTGTATTACCAAAGCACAACTGTAACCTGCTCCCCTGTACTTTATCCCACTCTCCTCTCCTCATTAAGTGTTATGCTTCTGAGTCCAGATGGCGGCGCAGTAATAAAAAATGCACCAAAATGTACTTTTAACGGGTGCAGAATCATTTGGAAAGAGTTTTTGATTTTCGTTAAATCATGTTGAAGGTCCGGTTTAAGGAGTTTCAATACTTACCAGTGGGAAATGCATTTACTTTATCCCTTGGAAGAATGACATATGTCATGCATTTACATGTATTTGATTAACCCAAAATCTATTCCCAGCATATAAACCGGTCTGGTACTACTATTTATGTTTATTTCTCTATTGGTTACAGGGATGATCCCAAAAACCTTGGAGGCCAAAAAAAAAAGGATCAAGGAGTTGGTGGCCGAGCTGCTGGCCATACAGGCGACGTTGGGGCCAACAGAAGAAGAAGAGGAGGAGGATTAGTGCCCTTGGTCCTGGCTAATTTTGTAAAATAGTTTTACAGTTGTTATGTTCCCAAATTTTAGACTTTTTAAAAAAAAAAAAATTTTTTAATTTTAATAGGTTTTTAAAAACCCAAAGCAAAAAAAAACAAAAAATTTTTAAAATAAATTATATTTTAAGGCTTTAGAAATGTGTCATTTCTAATATGCGCCAAAAAAGACATTTACACAAACACGAAAATACATGGTTATAAACATATAGACATATGTACATTATGTGGTTTGGGTAAGTTTTACGGGCGTCCAAATGAAGAAGGATGCAAGCGCTAAGGGGTTTGGGTAAGTTTTAGGGTCCGAGAAATGAAGAAGGATGCAAGCGCTAAGGGGTTTGGGTAAGTTTTATGGGCGTCCAAATGAAGAAGGATGCAAGCGCTAAGGGGTTTGGGTAAGTTTTATGGGCGTCCAAATGAAGAAGGATGCAAGCGCTAAGGGGTTTGGGTAAGTTTTAGGGTCCGAGAAATGAAGAAGGATGCAAGCGCTAAGGGGTTTGGGTAAGTTTTAGGGTCCGAGAAATGAAGAAGGATGCAAGCGCTAAGGGGTTTGGGTAAGTTTTAGGGTCCGAGAAATGAAGAAGGATGCAAGCGCTAAGGGGTTTGGGTAAGTTTTAGGGTCCGAGAAATGAAGAAGGATGCAAGCGCTAAGGGGTTTGGGTAAGTTTTAGGGTCCGAGAAATGAAGAAGGATGCAAGCGCTAAGGGGTTTGGGTAAGTTTTATGGGCGTCCAAATGAAGAAGGATGCAAGCGCTAAGGGGTTTGGGTAAGTTTTAGGGTCCGAGAAATGAAGAAGGATGCAAGCGCTAAGGGGTTTGGGTAAGTTTTAGGGTCCGAGAAATGAAGAAGGATGCAAGCGCTAAGGGGTTTGGGTAAGTTTTATGGTTCCTAAAGGTAGGTGGTAGCCTGGCGCGAGGCAGTAGTGGTGAGATTGGTAGTGTCAGATAGGGCCCACATTGGTTTGTGGAGTGTAGCTTGGATCGCGCATGCGCAAGACCTTATATACATACGAACGAACGAAGATAAGAGGCCAAAAACCATTGAAAACCAGAGGCAAACGCAAGTAATTGGAAGAGGTGGACGATGGAAGCGGCCGAAAAAACAGGCTGCCGCCGCAACAAGTGATCACATCAACGTGTTTTTTACGATTGACAACTGACTGAGGCAAGTTCGGGAGATAACATACGAACGGACGTATATTTTAGGATAGAAACGTATTTGCTTATAGAATCACTCGCAAGTTCATACGAACGCACGAGCGGACGTGAAAAATAGGATGATCGGCACCCAAATCCAAGCTGTTACATGTTTCTTTGAATCAACCCTAATGTTTCCAAACACACAGTCAAAGAAACTTAGAGGCCGATTCATTAATAGCGGCAGGTAGCGACAGTTGAGCGACTGTAGCGGCATTTTCAGAGCGCCCACTAGTAGTCGCTGTGCTTGCCCGTTGTTCGGTAGTTGATAGCGACTCAGTCGGTTTGCCGTAATGTTGAATATTGGGTGAGGAGTCGCTATTTGACAGGTTCCGCGCTGTATGGGAGCGCATGATAGTGACTGGTCAGAGCGACCGGCTTCCACCATATTCATTATCAAATCAAGCTCAAAAAATTCTTGCGCTGTAAAATGCATGTTTAAACCCCAGAGCGCTGGCGGCGATGGGTTAAAAGTAGTTTTTTAACCCCCAAACAACCATATTTTTGGAAACCAAAAAAAACAAGTTTTTTAAATAATTTTGTAATATGAATACATTAATATCAGACCTGTAATATCAATTCTGTACTTTTTTTATTTTTGTTATTTTTTTTACCTTAAAAAAATTATTAAAAATGGCAGAAGTGGTCACAGAATTTTTCACATTTAAAAAAAAAAAAACAATTAATAACAATTAATTATGAATATTTAAAGATTGTTCCATTGAAATGCATTGGAGAGTGCCAGGTAGCGAGAGGTCATACCTGTCGCTGTTCAAGGTCGCTCGCTGGCGCTGTGGGGTGAGGCTGGAATAATGATGAATGAGTCGCTATCTGGCGCTATCTCAGTCGCTAAGCAGGATTGCCTTGAGCCGGCGTTCTCGTGGCGGGGCCCGTCATTACCGGCCGCTCACCAGTCGCTACCTGTCGCTATCCCTTGTTAAATAAGGGCCTTAGTTGGTTTCAGAGAAGGAAAATAAAGCTTCTAGAATGAATCAAGTGACCTGAATCCAAGTGAACTGAATCCAATTAATATGTAGAGAGCAAAAGCTTACAAGAGCTAGAAGGAGCCCATGGAATCTTTAGTAATGTGTGGAAGAATAGGTCAAAAACATACCTGAGCAATGTGACTAGTTTCTCCATACATGAGGTATTTGATGCTTTTATCACCTATAAAGGCTTTTGTATAAGATATTAATTACATTCCAGTAAGCCTGTTAAGTACTTTTTCCCCTGTGTTATTTCTCATTATTTGACACAATCTAATGTATGGACATCTATGGTTTGATTTTTTTTTTGTATGTGTGGATTGGATGAGTTGTTACTGCCATGCGGTGAGATTTTCATGTCAATAACATCTTTAAAAATATATTTACTAAGAAAATAAGTGCTGTGTTCAGTGCTTTTAACTCACTGTACATAATAGATTTAAAAGAGACTGATCCATCAAGTTTATTTTTTTATATATTTGGACAGTTGGCCATTGTATACTTGAGAACACATCAGAATTTTTCCTTCCCATTTAAACCATCCATGCAGGGATTCCAGGAGCGGTGGGTTGTCCTGGCAAAGCTGCCCGGGGAGCAGTTTGGGAGGTTATTTGCCTTGGTCAAGAGCATTTCTGTCATGTCCCTGTCGGACCTGCTGCTCACAGGCCGCTGCCTTAACAACTAGGCCATGACTTCCCCTTGCTATAACACTTATAGCAACCCCTTACATTTATATCTAGTAGATTTGGAGGCAAATCAAAATCCCTTCAGAAAATTGTTGGTAACTTTCTACAGGGTAATCGGGTATCTGGACTAAAAGATTCAAAGCATTTTTTTTAAATATAATTTTAAAGGCCTGGAGTTCTTGTGAGTTCTGATGTTAATCCAGTTGTCTGCTGAATTTACGTTCAATATGTTTATCTGTCAGTTCCTCGTATTAGCCTCGTATTGATAAGCTCCCCATCACAGGTGTCTCACTTACAAAATAACAGTGAGGGTCATGCTATTTATTTTGTGAAGTAGGTTTAACTTTGGGTTCAATTTTGGGTGTGAACTGAAGCTTACATTTGAGTAGGGTTGTAACCTGGACGGTATTATTATTTTACTTTACTGGCCACTGGCCTGGAGGTGCCAGTATTTGTCGTTCTATTGGTAATTGTAATTGCGGGAATACTTTTCCCATCCTCTATTACCAGTAAAGAAAAACATACCATCATCGCCAAACCAGTGGCCAATAAAGTAAAAGAAAAATACCGGCCATGTGACAACGCTACAAATAAGTAAGCTTTATTTACTTTAGTGGAATAAAAAATGATAATTTTCATTTTTCCAAAGAGGTAAGGATCTTATCTTGGAAACAACAGCCCCCTTTAGCGTACGGTAAAGAATTTCCATTTTTTTTGTACTCCCCATATTGTGTCACTGTACCCAAAACTAAAAGAAATAACCTTGTATCACTGGAAAAAATGATTTACCCCCTCTGGAAAAATGCCATATCACGGACATATGTGATATTTTAGAGAAAAATTAGAACTGTTTTTATTGCCCTTTTGTCTGTTAAAGTAGAAACAACTCACTCAGATGTAAGTTTCAGTTCCCAGCGTTGCCCTAGCTTCTCACAATGCCTCATTTCATGGCACAGCCCAGGCATCAGCCAGGAGAGAGTAGACTCTCTTGCAGATTAGATAGATTAGTGTGCCATGACAGACAATACAGATTCTTTTTTGGGAATGATGCCTACAGTTCAACAGAAGAGTGGAGAAATGGGTGGCGTGAGAAAACTTGACCGTGCTAAATTCTCTGTCCCTGAGGTATGTTAAAAGGAAAAAAAACACTTTCATAAACATTCCTATCAGACTTCAAGGGTGCATTGGGCCGCGAGGCTTCCCTGCTTATTTTTCACTCACTCCTGTTGCACTCATCGTGCTCGGTATCTGAAGCCATGTTCCATGTGAATGAGAGACATAATGTACTTCTTCTTATTTTCACATGCCAGCCCTGATAATACCAATGTAACAATTATATGTAATAAAATATAATATATTTACCTCAGATCAATCCTTAAAACAAGGCTTACTTATTTAATTACATTACATATTTTAGGCTAAGGCTAGTGTGTAAGGTAAAGGCAAGGTAAAAATTAAGAGGGTGTATTCATACAATAGTGCAACTCTTTAAAGTGGACCAACACCCAGGGGGATCTTATAGATTCCCGGGCCGATCGGATCCCTCCCCGCGGGGCATCCGAAATCGGGATGTCCGGCGGGGTGAAACCCCCCAGGAAGCCCACAATCCTACCTTTTCCACGTTCCAGTGGCGCATGCGCGTCCGCTGCTGCCGCCTCCCGCGCGTCCCTCTAGCAGGGCGCGCTCCCGCGCTGGCCGTTTGTGAATTGCCGGTGCGGGTGCTCTTCCTGTAAGAGGGACGCGCGGGAGGCGGCGGTGGACGCACTCTGCTTGTCCGGCGCTGCCTCTCTCTTGTCCGCCGGCGGGGATTGGCTGCAGCGGTCACGTGGGAGCGAGGAGAGGTGAGTTTTCGGGGCTTTCTGGGGGGTTTCACACAGCGGGGCACCCCCGATCGGGGTGCCCCACCGAAGTGGACCAAAATCCAGGATAGTGAAAATCCTGGGTGTTGGTCCACTTTAAATGGCTAAATCATATATCGCCTGCGAAAAGTTGTTTTTGTGGCACTTTTGGGACACTGAAAGGAGGTTAACAATGTCTGTTTCAGTCTAAATACAAACTTTTGCTTTTGACTACTATAGTGATCTGAACTCCAAAGAATTTACCTGGTGGATGTATTCTTGATAAAGGACGGGGTAAGCACTTGTTGTCATTTTGTAAAATGCTCTGTACATTTGGTAACCAGTAACTAATGCCAAACTCTCCCCCCCCAAAGCATTTACCCAGAGGGGGAATCAAGGCCCCCAAACAAACCAGTAGCACCAGGGTAACAATAAAAAATCATTGTTTTATTAATATTGCCAAACACATATACACCCCTCCAAGAACCACATAATAGGTAAGGTGCAGAGTCCCTCACTTACAGGCAGCGTGGCATTCTTCTCCCATTCCCATAGTCAGTGTGGCATTCCCCCCCCCTCCTATTCTCCATAAGTAGTGTGGCATTTACCTTACCCATTTCCCATAGGCAGTGTGGCATTCCCCGCCCCAATCCCATAGGCAGTGTGGCATTCCCGCTCATCTCCCATAGGCAGCGTGGCATTTCCCCCTCCCATTCCCATAGGCAGTGTGGCATTCACCCCTCCCAGGTCCTATAGTCAGTGTGGCATCCCCCCCTTCCTATTCTCCATAAGTAGTGTGGCATTTACCTTACCCATTTCAAATAGGCAGTGTGGCATTCCCCGCCCCAACCCCATAGGCAGTGTGGCATTCCCGCTCATCTCCCATAGGCAGCGTGGCATTTCCCCCTCCCATTCCCATAGGCAGTGTGGCATTCACCCCTCCCAGGTCCCATAGTCAGACAAACTCCAATAAAAAACACAATAGAAATGCTCTTACTACAATAAGAATGTGTACAAAAACTACAGAATGAATGTTCTATGGTAACATACACAGAGAAGAACCTTAATCAATATCATACCATGTGCACTGCAAAGTGCAAGTACAACAAACAGCAAATGAACCCACTAAATGGCCTTGAAAAACATTAAGATAAGGAGTATGGGGCTAAATATCTAAAGGACAACTATCAATAAAACCTCTAAAAATGTTATGTTTTTATATTATAGTCCTTTAAGTGCCAGCCTACCTAGAGATTTTGTCATCTTCTGTTGTCAATATTTTCAATATTTTGCGCTATACAAGTTCAACTGTGATTTTTGAAGAGATTTCCCAGGAAAATTATGAATTGTTTTTATCAGAAGAGCCTGGACTTTAACATGAAATGTCTTGTTTGTCTTTTATTTATTGTTTTCCCAATATTTGTGGGTGAAATATGTACATTTTTATTTTACATTAAAAAATCTATTGTACAATTTATAGTATTTTTTGTAATAAAAATATAGGTTTTTCATTCAATCTTATTGCTTGTAAAAGCCCCATTTCTCCCAGTTACTGCAGTGCCACATATTTATTGGTAGACACCCTTTCCTGCCCAGGAGACTCCCCCAAACTTTTTCAGATAAAATACAACTGCTATGGGCACCTTGTAGTTTTTAAAAAAAAAACACCCTCAAAGTGGACCAAGACCCAGGATTTTGACTATTCTGGGTTTCCGTCCTTTCCCCGGGAGCACCCCGATTGGGGGTGCCCCCCCTGTGTGAAGCGGTCATATCACTCAAACCTAGCTCACCTCTTCCTGGCCCTATGGCACATCTAAAAGCAGCGGCTCTGATGGCCGCACCCTCCGCTTCCCTCTAACAGGGAGCTTACCAGTGCCAGCCATTTGTTAATAGCCAGCACGGGCACTCTCCCTGTCAGAGGGAGGCGGAGGATGTGGCCATCAGACGCGCCGTGGGACAGGGATAAGGTGAGCTGGCCTCGGCATCCTGGGGGGTCTTACACAGCGTGGAACCCCCGATCGGGGTGCCCCCGGGGAAAGGACCAAAACCCAGGATAGTCAAAAACTAACATTTGAAATACCCCCCACGAAATACCTCCCACAGATTATATATTTTCTGGAAGTATACACATCAAGCTTTCTAGGCATACCAGGCTTGATGACATGGATGCAGTTTTCTGGATCCCTCGATGACTTCCTTGGTTGCACTGGGTTTCCTTAAAAAAGAATAAAAAGGCATAATTAAAGTGATATTTTCCTAAAAAGAACAATATGCAAAGAAGAAAAAACGAGTTAAATTTGAGAAAATCAATGTCCCAAGAACAAAACAATATCCAACATGCATAGGTACTATAAAGGGAAGAGTTGCCAAACACCCCAAAGTAAAACATGCACGTGAGCATAATATTTCAGAATTTTAGCTCTTCAGACAAGGTGCGCACCTTACGCTTTTTCAACCTAAACAACATTTACATTTGGAATATCCCTCACAAATATATTCTCTGAAAGTACACACATTAAGCTTTCTAAGTGTATCCAGCTTGTTGTAGTGGGTGCATCTTTCTGGAAGTAATCCCTCGACTAATTCTTTGGTTGCACAGGTGGTTTCCCTTAAAAAAATTACAAAAAAGCAGAATAAAAAGCACATTTTCCTAAAATATCAATATGCAACAAAAAGAAAAAACAAGCTGAATATGAAATCGCAAGGTCCCCCGAACAGTACAATATGCAACATGCATAGGTACTTATAAACATTGTAACTGCCAGCCTACTTGAGTTTTTGTCATTCTCTGTTGACAGGTTATTTTTGACCATTTTGTGCTATGCTTAACTGTGATTTTTGCAGGAATTTCCAGGATAATTGTATATTTTTTCATCAGAGTTTGACTTTAATATGAAATGTCTTGTTTGTAATTTTTCCAGTGTTTTTTAAAAATATTTTTTAGTTAAAAAGGGAAGAAAAAATAATTTATTATATATATTTATTAATATTTAAGAAAACCATATTGCATGTGAAAGCCCTATTTCTCCTGATTACAACGGTACCACATATGTATTGGTAGCCCCCCGTTCCTGTCCAGGAGACCCCTCAAACTGAAAAAAGCACTTTACAAACAAAGTACAACTAGTATCCACACTATAAAGGGTTAAATTAAAAAATTGGTGTGGGGTTCCACTCCCCAGAGGGGGGGGGGAAAGTTTTTTTTTATTTTTAAGGGTTAAAAAACAAAATGATGTGAGGCCCCCCTTCCCAGCATAACCAGCCGGGCACTAACTATGGGGGGCTTGTAGACCAGGACACGGAGGCCAGCTACGGTGGCCCCCAGCCCTGAAAGCTATATGCTTGCGTAGCCTTCAGCCTTCACGGCCCTGGGCATCTCTTGCCCCCCTAAAATAAAGACATGCTGCAGAGAAAAATTTCATTTATTAAAGTTTTTTTTTTCTTGAGCTTACCTTGAGCTCCGCAATACCCAATGTCCCTTGCTGATCACCACTGTCACTGACAGCCGGTAATGATCTGTGGAAAGGGGTCGAGGTATCAGAGTCCCCTGCCCCTCCACAGATCATTAACACCTCTAAAAGGCGGGGCTAGCGGTGGCAGCAGAAGTGTCGGAATGGGGGCTATTTTGGGCCCTCTCCTGAGGGAACAAGTGCCCCAGGGGGGAGCCCTCCTCCAGATAAAGAGAGGACCCGACATTATTGAACGTGAGTCTCACGTAGCTGGCACTAAACGGTTGGAGGGGCAGCTACGTGTGACTCACACACATGACAATTCCTCACGCGTCATAAGTGCCAGTTCTGTGCAAACCATTTACAGTGATTTCTGCAGATTTTTTGGATTTCCAAAAGGGATAAAAGTACAGAAGGAAATATTCTTTTTAATTATATTGTTCATTTTTCTAAGGTCTATAATATAAGAACATAACATTTTTCAGAGGCTTTAAACAACAGTTATCTCAAGATGCAGCGGGGAGGGGGGCCCTGGAGTGAAGGGCTGCTGACAACCACCTTGTATATATAATGTCAACAATGACCTAATTCAGTAATTAGAAGATTAGTTATATACTGTACTTTTGCTATTTTCTTGTATAAATAAAAAAAAATGCATGTTTATATGCATAAAAAGTTTTTTTTTACTTGTGTGCTGCTAAATTTTATTTATTTTTAAAATATATGGGGTGTATTCAGAGCCAGGCGAGAAAACTCATTCCTAAAACAGCAGTGAGTTTTCTCCCATGGCTTTGAATCACCCCCATGTTTGGCACTTCATTATCAAAAATGCCTGTAGGAACATTTCTGTGATATATCACAGCTAGCAATCATGAAACGAGGTTTTCACACAAAGGGTTCAAAATACAAATGTGTTTAAACATGGTAGGCGTCAGAATCCTGGCTTAGCCTTCTGTGTTTGCCCTTGGATGAAAGCAATGCCATACTAGTTATTTGAGTTTGCTGGGTGTGCCAACCTAGAGCAATGCTTGGAGCATGAACTATTTGAATGTTGAAAGATAGGAGTGGTAACTGGAAAAGGTGATTGCTCAGACGAAGCAACATATAGGAGGAAAAGCAGAAAGATTTTAGTTCAGACTATCACCTTAAATACTAAAAAAAATAATGAATGACAGCCACAAAACCCAACCCAGGCACTGATATTTCCACAAGCATTACCTTAAACGGTCTAACGGTCTAACACATCTCACCCATGGTTAAAGTGGATCAATCACCCCTGTGGTCAGCCTTGGAGTCTAAAGGACTCCTGGGCTGTACAACTAGGCCCCCTTGGAACACTAGTTTGGGATGTTCCACTATGTGAGTCCCCCCACATGGCCCACAAACCCCTTACCTTTCCGCCGGACCTTCGCCGTGTGACAGAAAGCTTCTGTGACTGTGTCTCTCACTCTGCCACCTTATTTGAGTGCTCTTTCCCCTTTTCTTTATCTGCCCCCTCTTTTTCCCATTTCTGCTTCCTTTTCTCCTGCAACTATATAAATCCCCCTCTTCTTCCTATCTGGTCCCCCCTTTGCACAGTCTTTCTTACCACTTCTACCTCTCTGTTTACCTGTGACCCTTCCAAATCCCACTTCCTCTCTTCCAGTCAAGTCAAGAATTTAGGTCCACTTAACCCCTTTCCTTACAAGGCATTCCTCTTTGTCTCACGCATATCCAGCCAGGCTTGTTTCTTTATTTTAATAGAAAGAGCTGTCTGTCCCCGCTCTGGCTTACGGCGCCGCCACTGGCTCCCGAGCGCGCTGAAACAAACACCTGGCTGTCAGTGTCCGCCGGCACCAAAAGCCAGAGCGGGGACAGCGGGCACCAGTCAGATGTAGGTATACTTTTTTTCACTTTTTTTCTTTTCACATTCACCTAATAAGACGCACTGACACCACCACCACTTTTGGGGAAAAATAGTGCATCTTATAGTGTGAATAATACGGTAGGTGCCTGTTTCTTACCTTATTTGGTGCTGAAAAGTATCAAATAGTGCAATGCCTTGGACAAGGTAAGAAAACATTAGATAGTTCAGGAAAACTTAAGTGTAATCATCGTACTGTGAATAGATTTGTGGCTTATTCAGAGCACAGATGGGTTCATGCAAAGACATAAGGAGGAAGGTTTCTGCCAGACAAATTAATTGTGTCAGGACAGAAGCTGCTAAAATGCCATTGCAAAGTAGCAAGTAGGTATTTGAAGCTGTGGGTGCCTCTGGAGACCCAAAAACTTGAAGGTGTAGGATCCTCCAGAGTACAAATTGCAGCCTGCATTGTCAGTTGCGGCCCCCAGCACAACAGGGCAATGTGTTGCTAATTCCCTAAAGCACCAATGAACCGCTCTGTAGAGGTGGGTGACACACATGTGCTACTGGTGTGTTTGTGGTCTGTGCGTCTGAAGATGCCTGTGTGGACCATGTGTTTTAAAGTGGAGGTCTAGTCTTGGGTCACCACCCCTGCCCTTTCTCCCTCTCCTGGTGCTGAGTCAGGAGAATGAGGTGACAAAAAAACTAGCCCAGATCCCATGCCATTTCCATAGGCACAGGCAGTGGCCGTACAGACAGTGCAAGAAGCAGCATCCTCTGCTCTGTGCATGCTTCCATCTGCCCATTTAAATGACTGAGTGGGCTGGGCCATGCACAGAGAGGGGTAAAATCATTGGCTGCTTTTTTTTTTTCAAGATGGAGGCACCCAGGACAGAAGAGCTGAGTGAATGGCACTGGTGAGGTAAGTGCTTATTTTTCCTTATCTACCCCCACCCTGCCTCTCACCAGGGGGGTCCTCTCTAGAGACCGACATAGGATAGTGCTATCAGTCTAGAGAGTTGTGGACTGGATCAGAAGCCAGACTGAGGGCTAGCAGAGCAGGCAAGGACAGTGAGAAGAGGAAACTGATGCACACATAATACTAGAAGCAGATTAGCAAAGACAGACAGTGACTAGAAACTGGTGCACATCACTGGAGGCACAACTGGAAGCAGATTAGCAGAGATAAGCTTGGACTAAAAACAGATGCACCCAAATGCAGCTGACTGCTTGTGGCATGGGACGTCCAGTACTTACCAATCTACATCTTCAGCAGAGCTCCCGATGGTACAGGGTACACTAGGCATCAGACACATACTAGGGAAAGGGAAAACAGAGGGCAGACATTACACAGTTGTCAAAAGCTGGGGGGGGGGGGGGGGGGGGCAAATGGATGACCTAAGCCTAGTATGGCCCCAGTACAGACAATGGAGGGTTTGGGGCGTACAAACAACTGTTTGGTACTGGTACACTGTGACAAAGACACAGAACATTAAATGAAGCAAGATAACGAGTACCTAACACAGAACAGGCAAACAGGAAATGTACAGGACTGACACTAGAAGGCCACAGGGGCCACAAGACTGGAAGGCTGCTGGAGACACACAAGATTGGAGTATCACAGTGAGGCTGGTGGTGAGCTGCAGGGTGACAGGCCTGAGGCGGATTCACACAGGCGCTTATGAAGGGTAGAGCAGGAAGCTAACAACCAGCACCTGGGTGTGGGAGGAATCTACAGACAGCTCAGGAGGCTGGGAAATAATATAGGCCAGGCAGAAGGCAGAGTATCCCGGCAATCCTTACAATATATTTTCATTGAGAAATGTTAAAACCAGCTGTCTAACCTTTGAGCTCTAGTGTAACCTCCATTTTGGACACTGCAGACAATCTGCATGTTATTGCTAGCTGTCCAAGCTCTTTCCAGCTCACCTTCACTCACTAGGGATGAGCAAACCCGAAAAGTTTGGGTTTGTGCTGAACTTTGTGAGCTCGGGTCTCCATACCCAAACACGAAATTCAGCAAGAAGTCCATGTACGGGTTTGGCATTCTGCCGATCCTGGGTAGCTTTCAGCACCCAGCAACTACAGCAAGCCCATACTGAGCATGGCTGTGATTGGCCAGGTGAGACACATGATCCCACTGCAAGAGGTGGGGACATACATCCCTGGGCTGTCAGAGCTCTCTGCATTAGGTAGGGAGAGGTTGTGTAGGGAAGTATAGATAGGGAGTTTGTGGGAAAAAAATTGTCCTTTTCAGGGCAGTTAGGTAGAGACAGTTGGCATCTGAAGTGAGGAACAGTGAGGGTCATTGTAGTTCAGGCTACTTGCACAGACAGTTTTGTAATAAAGAAAAAATGTTTTGATTGTCCAGTGGTTCAGGCCACTTGCACAGACAGTTCTGTGTAATAAACACATTTTTTCTATTGGTCAGGTCAGTTGCACGGGCAGTTTTATGTAATAATACATTTTTTTACTGTCCAAGGATTCAGGCCACCTGCACGTACAGTTTTGTGTAATACATTTTTTTCATTGTCCAGTGGTTTGGGCCACTTGCACCAACAGTTTTGTGTAATATTTTTTTTTATTTGTCCAGTAGTTCAGGCCAATTGCAAGGACAGTTTTGTGCAAAAAAAGTTTTGATTGTCCAGTGGTTAAGGCATTTGCACAGTTTTGTGTAATATTTTTTTGATTGTCCAGTGGTTCAGGCCACTTGCACAGACAGTTTTGTGTAATAACATTTTATGGGGGGATTGTCCAGTGGTTCAGGCCACTTGATAGGCAGTTATCTGCTACTAAAAATGAGTTGAGTGTCTACCAGTTCGGGCCACTTAACGTGCAGTTATCTGTTAATAAAAAAATGTGTGGAGTTTACAGCAGTTCAGGCCACTTGATGTGCAGTTTCTGTTGATGAAAAAAATTGTGTACATTAATACATTTACACGCCAACCCACTTTTAAAAGACATTTTTCATGTAGAACAGGAGAATATCAATGTTATATCCAAAGAGGTTGGAAATGGTGAAGACAGTGACACTTGCAATCTTCTGACCCCTCTCTACCATCTAGGCACACTCCTGATAAACATGTACCAGTCATGATGCACCCTGAGAAATTAGATACTTGGTATTCTATCCAGTGCAAGTCCGTGACCCCAATCGAATATCTTCAAGAACTTCTAGAACGTGATTCAGTAGAATTTTCCAACCATATATCTAAACAAAACTTCAAAGATAATCTCCAAGTAATAGAGGGCTGCCCAAATAGAATGTGAGGAAAAGAAACCAAGTTATACAAGTCGTATTGGATGTTATCTATGGAATAATCTGAATACTTTACAAGTTAATGTTTGAGGGCATTTAGAAGCAATTCCTGTGGAATACACAAATAAAGTCACATCTGTGGTGCAACATATTCTAATAGTTGGCCATTCAGGGCTACCTAAAATTTGCAGGATATTTTTGGTATCTCTGATAATAGCTGGTAATCTAAATAAAGCCACTTATATCTCCTTAGTGGAATCTGTTTTAATCTCTTATAGGTATCACTGTCCACCAATTGCCTTAATACCTCACTTATGTAATAATTTTAATCAAACAGAACAATAGCCCCCCCCCTTTATCTGCTCCTCTTATTACAAAATTATCATTTTTCATTACCATTACTTCACTGTCAACTTTCTACCTCCAGAGATGCTTGTATGGGTTCGCCCTCCTCACCGTCCCTTGCTAATTTATACATTGGGTTGGTGGAAGGAGTGTAGCATCTCTGGGCATGGACACCCCTTTGATGACTCTGCCTTTATGATCTGCTAGCTACTGCTCCCCTATCTCCACCCTGCTCCCCTATCACTGACCTGCTACTCACTGCTCCACCATCTCCATTCTACTCCCCTATCACTGACTTGCTACCCACTGCTCCCCCATCTCTGTCCTGCTCTGCATCTCTTACTTGCTGTCCCCCATCTCTGTCCCGTGCCCCCATCTCTTACTTGGTGTCCCCCATCTCTGCCCCACACCATCTCTTATATGCTGCCCCACATCTCTGCCCCGCACCCCCATCTCTAGCTCACTGTCCCGCATCTCTGCCCCGCACCCCATCTCTTACATGCTGCCACCATCTCTGCCCCCCACCCTGCACCCCATCTCTTACTTGCTGCCCCCATCTCTGCCTCTGCACCCCATCTATCACTTGCGGCCCCTATCTTTGCCCCACACACCATGCAACCACCATCTCTCACTTGCTGCCACAATCTCTGCTCCGCATACCGAATTCTCACCTGCTGCCCCCATTTCTGCTTCACACCCTCTGTACTCCACCTCTCACGTGCAGCCCTTATCTCTGCCCAACAAACCCTGCACCCTATCTCCAACTTGCTGCCCCCTATCTCTGCCCCGCACCCCATCTCTTACTTGCTTCCCTAATCTCTGCCCTGCACACCATCTCTTATATACTACCCCCATCTCTGCCTCGCACCCCCTGCACCCCCTGTTCTCTCACTTGCTGCCCTCATCTTTGCCCCACACACCGTGCACCCCACCTCTTTTTTGCTGCACCCATTTCTGCCCCACACCCCATCTCTTCCCCGCACTCCCTTTTTTACTTGCTGCCCCATTCCTACACCCTGCACCCCCATCTCTCACTTGCTGCAACCATTTCTGCTCCGCACTCCCTGCACTCCATCTCTTACATGCAGCCCTTATCTCTTCCCCGTACATCCTGCACCCCATCTCTCACTTGATGCCCCCCATCCCTGCTCTACACACCCTGCACCCAATCTCTCTTGCTGCCCCTACCCAATTCTTACTTGATGCCCCCCATATCGGCTCTGCACCCACTTTACGTGCAGCCCCTATCTTTGTCCTGCACATCCTGCACCCCATCTCTTACTTGCTGCCCCCATTTCTGTGCCGCACCCACATCTCTTACTTGCTACCCCCATCTCTGCCCTGCACCACCTCCTACATGCTGCCCCCATCTCTGTCCCGATCCCCCTACAGCCCAACTCTTACTTGCTGCCCCAGAACATACAGTATACACATAAGGGCAGACTAGATGGACCGTATGGTCTCCTTCTGCCGTCAACCTTCTATGTTTCTATGTTTCTATGTTTCTTACGTGCAGCCCTTATCTCTGCCCCATACACCCTGCACCCCAACTCATACTTGCTGCCCCCATCTCTGCACCACACACCCAATTCTCAATTGATGCCCCCATCTCTGCCCCATATCCCCTGCACCCCATCTCTTACCTGCAGCTCCTATCTCTGCCCCTTTTACTTGCTGCCCTGCATCTCTCCTCCACAAACTCACAATCTCATATTTGCTGCCGCCCATCTATGCGCCGCACCCCCTGCACCCCCATCTATTACGTGCTGCCCCCATTTCTGCCCCGCCCACCCTGCAGCCCCATCTTTTACTTGCTGCCCCCATCTCTGCCTCACACACCCTGCACCCCATTTCTTGCTGCCCCTTTCTCTGCCCAGCACCTCCCCACAAATACACACCTCATGCTTATAGATGACAAACATGAAGTGAAGGGCTACAGCAAAATGGCTTCCTCATTTACTAATCCTCCCTACAGGTGCCCCAGTTACAGACCTAGGGTTCTCAGATTCTCAACAACTGTTGTAGGATGAGGATGCAGACAGAGGACCATCGCAGCACACCTATGAGGAGGATGAAACCCAAGTGCTGACTGCAGCAACTTTCTGCAATGAGGAGGCTGAGAATGAGGCTAGCGGGGTGGAGTGGGTGGAAGACCTTGAGGGGGTGAAGATGAAGTCCTAGACCTAACATGGACTGAATTCAATCATTCCCGAGGAAAAGATGGGGGTCTCCCAGCCCAAGGCGGCCAGCAGTAGGGTAAAAACCCTCATTGGTCAACCCTTTGCAACTACTGCCCACCAAGCCCAGGGACTGAGCAAAGCAGGCTTAAATGATCTTACCAGTGTGGGATTCTTTCAAACAGTGCACAGATGACAAGGCACACATCATTTGCACGCTAAATAATCTCTGCACTATGTCCATGACCAGGCACCTGCAATCCAAACATGAGCTGCAGTGGTAGAAACACCTAAAAAACATTTAAACACTCTCTGCTACTTCAGTTGTCTCAGCCTAATCTGGGAGGCATGGTAGGGGACCTGGAATTACATATATGCAGCGATGTGCGTGCTCTCGTCTACGCGAGTTTGTATACACATGGTCGCGTCCCTTGGGTGTTTCTGTTTGGTTGGTACGCTGCCAGAGCTGGTCTGTGCATGCCCGATGGCCCCTGGACTTGGCTTGTGTGCACAGGTTTCTACACATGTGCACCGCTATCCACGGAGCGCTCTTCATGCACAGCAGGCACTTCTGGGCCCCAAACATCCTTTAAAAAGGGGCCTGTGGCCCTGGAAAGTTGCCTGCAGTTACTCCTGTGTGTTTTCCTGTGTGCATGCGGTTGACTTTGGCTCTTACTTATGGCTTTGGATATGGACCCTGCTCTGGCTCCCACTCTCTGGCTTTAGACATGTACCTCGCTCTGGCTCTTAACTCCCGGCTTGGATGACTACCTGCTTTGGCTCCCTATTGGTAACAGTAAGGGGACCCCAGATTGTCTTCAATGCAGTCTGACCCTCCTTGCGGAAGGCTCAAGTGTAACCAGTGCGCGGTGTGGCACTTCATCAGTTGCTCATTGCTGGGTCCCTCCAAATACAGTCAGCCTTAACTCTCTATTGCCTTCCCGATCTTCCTCTGCTTCTGCCTGCTGTTCGTGCCTCATCCTCACACTTGACACTCTGGCCCTCCCTTCTGCTGAGTTTCCATAGTATCCACTCTCTGGGGAGGCCGCAGTCGGTATTGATGGGAGCTGTCTGTATCTACCTCGGCCGAGTCTCCATGCAGGTATGTGACAGTATCTGCAGGCTGGCAAACTCTGGGATGAGATCGAGATCTACGTCATCCCCCTGCTAATCCTAATGCCTCCTCCTCTGCTAAAGTCACTCTGTCCTGCTCCGTGTTCACACACTTTTGGCATTCACACCCTTCTTCTGCTTGCCGATCTGCAATACAGAGGAGCTTTGAATGTCCCACCCCCATCTCATATGTGATTTGCTAACCAGGGGGAACTTCACATTGCATATGTTGTCACTAGTTAAAATCCAGCTACAAAATGCCCGGATGAGTTGAATTGCAGACCAGTGCACTGTACTGACGGAGTTCCCAGTTGACTTTGAGGGCTCATTGGTGGCACAAGGAGGAGGAGGAAGTCACCAAATGCAGAAGGGGCACCGGCACCACCTTACAAAGAAGGGTAAGCATGGCCCCAATGTGGAACACCTTTTTCAATTGGCCACCACATCCACCACCAGCCCATACTACCAGGAGGCAGACTTTGACTGACATGATGGATGACTATCTAACTTAATGTATTTCATTTTTATGTTTTATGTTATTATTTGGAATTTGAGTTTTTGAGTTACTTTCCCTACCCCCTTTTCATGCAGCTCTTTACCCCTTACTACCTCAATTTTACACCCATTTTGTGGTCTCCAAGTTTGGGTCACCATTGACTTCAATGGGGGTAAAGTTTGGGTACCCAAACCCCACTTTTATGCCGAGTTAAATTCTTATGTGGCATATATATATATATATATATATATATATATATATATATATAAAATGTGGTATATATTGGCACATATAACATACAGGCGCAGCTATTTTTATATTTTTTGCTCTTTTTTTTTTACATTTTCCTTTTAAATGTATTTATTTAGGCAGTAATAAAAACATTTTTAATGCTCATCATATGTGTAAGGTTGTGAATACTTTACACCTGGCTTACCTTTTATTTAACTGTTGCAAATGGGGCAATAGTCACCAAGAGGCTGAGCCTATAATCTTGGTCGCCCTGCCTGCAAGTAGAGATTTTCTGCCAAGAATCTCAGAAGCCCGGACACAATGCTAGTGTGAACAACTGAGATAACCTCTACTCAGAATGCTAGTGTGAACAACTGAGATAACCTCTACTCAGAAGTGGCAGACTACCTGTGTTTTACTCCAGCGATTTCACTGAAACTGCACTAAAGTCACTAAAAAACCTAGGAATGATCAGTTTTAAAGTGGGCCAATCAGTGCCCTTGGGGCATCCCAATTCAGAATGCTCACTGTGTGAACCCCTCCTGTGACCAATGATCGTTTACCTTTTCTGACAACCCCTCACCATAATTGCAGACCAGGGACAAATCTGCGACACCTCTGCAGCTGGAGTGCACTCCCTCGTCCAGATATTTAATTAGACTGGGTGCAGGAGCATGTACACTCCTGCAGGAAAACCAGGGATGTGGCTGCCCCCACTCCACATGCCGATACTCAGTTCTTACCAACGCTTTATGCTGTGCATTAGCATGAACCCATAAAGTGTAACTGGACAAGAGCTGCACATGTGTCCTTGGAACATTGTGTGCTGTGATGGGGGGGGGGAGTGGGGGAGTTCACACAGCAGATCAGAGGACCAATAGACGGGATAGTCAAAATCCTGGTGATTGGTTCACTTTAAAGATACGGCTCAGTTTTGGTCCCCCACTATCTATCATTCATCCCTATAGTCTTGGCTTCTCTGATTGTAATGTCCTAATGTCACATACTAAGATATTTCTCACTTTTTGAGCCTAGCTCTACATTTTTTATTCATGTCCTTTTATTCTCTTAAAGGCATCTGTAAGCTTAGCTTGAATAAATTTAGTGTTAGCTACACATCTGTGTGTAGTTGGTTTACTGCTCTAGAACATGTCTGCTGTACTGATATAAACTTATGGAAACAAAGGGTTCTTTTCCACAGCGAAGGGTACTCACAATTCCAAGGGTACTCACAATTCCACTTCCACAGGGAAGGGTCCTTCTATTGCAGACATTAACTAAATAATATATACACACTTATTACCCAGCGAGTTCGCTGCTGGCCTCAAGTACTAGTGAAATAGGGTGTGTTGTTCAAATATTACAGAATGTAAACGCTTTCCATTAAACAAATTGTGTGTACTGTTACACAGGTGTGTTCCACAACTATATTGAGTTAAACCGTATTAATGCACAACTACATCACATTTGTGGAGGACCTGTACCCAGAGGTTGGATTCGGACAGTGTTCTCCAGATCTCTCCAGTTAGAACAGATTGTGGAAACTGCAGCCAGTTCTCAGAACCAGAGGGTAGCATTGCCACATCACCAGTTCTTTATTAAATGCAGAGTTTGGCCTCTTTCACACCTGGCTGTTTGCCTTGCATTGGAGTAAAAATACTCCAACATGTCAAAAAGGCAAAAAAATGTAGCTCATTGTATTCTGACTCACCAGATGGCAGCAAATGGAATCCTGTAGATAGCTCCACGTTCTTTGTGTGTGTCTGCGCTGAATGTTTTCTTCATTCCATAGGGCTCGGCAGATAGCTCACTCACTTGTTGGTTAGACCAGTGATACGTTTTCAAAAGCTTTATTTCGGTACAGAATCTTGGTACAGGAGACATGTACTTTCAATGTAGCTGGAAACTTGTGGTGAAATCTAACAGGGGAAAGAACTATAGCTGAAGAAGGTAGCCGCAGCTGTGCACTACTTGGATGTCAGAGTAAGAATGGCCACCAGGGAGAGGAAGAAGGAAGGAGTTACTTACATCAGAGCAAGACTAAGGGAGTCTGGAGGAGACAAATAAACATATATAAATCGTTACCCTAGGTAAATAAAATGTAAGTCGTGGGACATGACACATTGAAATAAAATCAGTGTGCCGCAGTTAGCAAAACGTTGCCCTTAGAGTTCTATGGGCACTGCAAGTAAATCACATGTATTGTGGTTGACCTGCAGTGCGAGGCCATACTCATCACTAGGGGTGAACATAGGTTCTCTGCTGCCTGAGATGAACTATAGAATCCCCCCAGCCCCGTGTAAAACTCTGCACAGAGAAGTCACAGTATAAAATGTACCCAAAAAAAACTCACAGTATAAGTCATACCCAAAGAGACCACAGAACAAACCAGATCCAGAGAAATTACAGCATAAACCGCAATCAGATACAATGACGTGGATACATTGCGCCGCATGTTTTACGTTTTGCAGAGCCAAGTATCAAACGTTCCCAGTCTACTGGGAACCGCAGTGTACACGCTGCCATTTTTTAAGCGCAGGGCATCTAAAATCCGGCTGCCCTCTAGGAATCTTTAAATGAGCTCAGAATGAAGTGTGTGCTGACACCAACATCCCCGCACAAAATTCTGGCTCGGTTAAAGGCCCCCGCTAAAGGTTGGGTTGTGGCCACAGCTGAGAGTGCAGCATGGGACCGCTGCAGAGGTATGTGTTTCCGGGGTTTTACACAGTGGGAATTCCCCAATCCGTGACATTCCATAACAAGGAGGACCACCGGCCTTAAAGGCACCTCTTTAAACTCCCCCCGCTCTCACAGTTACACACACCTGTTCAAGTGGACCAAAACCCAGGCTTTTGAACATCCTGTGTTTTGGTCTATTTCCCTGGGACATCCTTGGGATGCTCTGCCAGGAGGAACCCCCAGAATATCCAAGTATTCCAAACAGAGCTCCAGCATAGCAAAAGGGGAGTTGCCGCATCCCTGGCCTCAGTGTGCACATCCTGGCCATTGGGGGATGCAGGAAAAGGGATCGGGGGGTATAGGCAAGCCACCCACCAGCATGTTAGACAAATGGCTTGCCGACCCCCTGCCCCCTGAACTGGAATACCAAGGAATAAAGTGAAGAAAATGGACCACCAAAAATACTTTTATTAAACTAAATTTGACTATACTTGTCTCCTGCCAGAGAAGGAACCTGTTATACCACAGAGATAAGGCCTCTGTGGAATCTCCCCCCGCCTCATGTGACAATCTACATCACTGGAACAGTGGCATGAAGGGGGACACTCCAAGAGTAGCCCCCCGATTTTGCTTTTATCTGGGATGCGGCAGACTAGACTGAATCAAGAAGATGTGGGTCATATCTAGCTTCAGCTCGGATCCAAAGCCCATCACTACATGTAACACAGTGTGTCAACGTTTTAGGCTCTGCAGCGACATATTTTCCTTTATCACAATTAGGCCTGATTCGAGTCAGTTATACACATGTATTCATATGTAGAGTACAAGCCCTTAAAGGGTCACTCCAGCCCCTTTCTGTAAAAAAAAACATAACCCCTGCCCTGCCCCCTCCCCAGCCACTCCAGCCCCTTCCTGAAAAAAAAACATAACCCCTGCCCTGCCCCCTCCCCAGCCACTCCAGCCCCTTCCTGAAAAAAACATAACCCGTGCCCTGCCCCCTCCCCAGCCACTCCAGCCCCTTCCTGAAAAAAAACATAACCCCTGCCCTGCCCCCTCCCCAGCCACTCCAGCCCCTTCCTGAAAAAAACATAACCCCTGCCCTGCCCCCTCCATCCCCTTCCTGAAAAAACATAACCCCTGCCCTGCCCCCTCCCCAGCCACTCCAGCCCCTTTCTGAAAATAAAAACATAACCCCTGCCCTGCCCCCTCCATCCCCTTCCTGAAAAAACATAACCCCTGTCCTGCCCCCTCCCCAGCCCCTTTCTGAAAAAAAAACATAACCCCTGCCCTGCCATCCCTTGTTCGGTGCTGCCAGCTGCAGCACCACTGACTTCGGGGGCTGGATTCGGAGTGAAGGTGAATTTCTTTTTTTTCTATTATTACATCAGTAGGATCGATATTTGGAGGGGGAAGGGCGGGGGCTGGATGTTTTTTTCAGGAAGGGGCTGTAGTGGCCCTTTAAATGTAAACCTTGTAATGTAATGTATAACTTAGGGGTAATAGGTGGAATGCCTCTATATGAGGAAATGTGAGAAACAAATTTCCTGGGGGGATAGAATCCTTTAAGGAATATATGGGTGTCACAAACGTTGCCACTAAGTGGGTAGATCCTCCTTTTTAGTGTGTTTAATGAAGCAGAGAATATCATACTGTAATAATCTGTGTGGAGCATTTTCGGTCCCCTCTGTAATGAAGTGCACAATATGCCTTATAACACCCCTTTGCAATTCGAATGGACATACATGAGTTTTCCCACAACAAGGGTTAAATGTCAAATAACGTTGGCGGTTAGGCTACAATACAATGGCGGACGCTGAATGTGTGAGCTTCGCTTTTTGCTAAACAAGGGTCCTTGGCAAAATGGCGAGGCTCCAAAGAAATGGCGCCGCCAGAGAGACAGGGCACCGAACCAGCGACGCACCCCGTCATTTCCGGCGGAAGCCGGATACCGGGGTAGATGCGCTCCAGGTGTCTGGAGCGCATAAAACGAGCGTCGCTGGCGCGGTGGCAGGTAAGCATCCGGAGCGGACAATAGACAGCAGGGAGACGTCTGGGGAGCGGGGACCACCGCGGGAAATTAATAGCACAGCGGCTATACAGCATCACAAATACCACAGCCACCTGATTACAAATACCGCAGCCAACTGGACTTCCTGCCACCGCAATTGCTCCACATATGTTAGAAACTGATCCCAAAAAGTAAGTCTGCTTTAATTTGATTACTTAAAACACCTGTGTTAGTACAACATTAAATAAACGCCCCCCTTTTGGCATTCCCCCTATATATAGGGACCACAGTCACCGTGTTTGGCCCAACAAAATGATTTCCTGGTTTAAAGAGGAACATAACTATTCCAGGTATGGGGGAATAAATGAATAATGATATTGCCCGTACATAATATATATGGAAACTAATTGGAATAAGCTCTAATAACAGGAGAGCGCATACCACCGGCTCACTTTGTGGAATGTTGAACATGCACAGCAATTAATCTCTTTAACACTTGGAATCATCAGAAACAGGTACTATTCTATTCTATCTCCCTGTGCTCCTAATTGTTCAATAATATAATTATTAACTTCAATACTAATATACTAATCATGTTATTAACATTGTGATAGATCTGTCTGTTTTGTCACATGATAGGGCATTGAAAAAGCCAGGAATGGTGAAACATGATACATGTCTGCCCGTTACAAAAACATGAATGTAATGTAATGGTTTTAATACGTGATGATCCAAAGCTGTAATTGATGCATGATAACAGACAGAATTATTAATGTACAATTAGCTGTTTACAGCAACTGCTTTTATTGATACCAAATAAATGTATTTACAAAATTACAAGCATTAAGTGGTGTGGTTACAGGGCTGAGCCCATAAACGATTTCCAGGGTAACCTAGCCCTGGATACGGCAACCTTGTAATGTGTCTTAACATTTTGTACACACTTATGATTCACCCAACACTCCCTTATCAATTTGCTGTACACCATTCACTGGCACAAATTGAACCTTGACCGCCACAGGTCATTCAGGTTTTATTTGGCATGATCTTGAAGCTGACAGTACTTCACACTTACCTCCCCAGCACTTTAAAATCACAATGCATTTTTACTTGCAGATTTTCAGAGCAACATCCCGTGTTACATTTTGCAGTATTTAAAATGGCACAACCACCATGGCATACAACACATCACTCACTACATATTTATGCAGATAGATGTGTATATAGCCCATCACTATATATATATATATATATATATATATATATATATATATATATATAGGGTTGAGCTGAAAGCAAGCGCACTGATTGGCTGAACGTCCCACTCAGCCAATCAGCACGCTTGCCATCACTCAGCTCCATTCGGTGCCGCGGACGGCTAAGCCAAAGCGAACCGAGTGCACTGCCAGCCGCATCCCATTCAGCTCATTCAGAAAGGCCGGGTGGATGCATGCACAGCCAGAGGTGTGCGGGCATGGGGCCGCAGTGCCGTGACAAGGGCTCAGGAGAAGGTGAGTGGATCTGGGCATCTGGGGGGTTTCACACTGTGGGGCATCCCAATTCGAGAAGCCCCAAGGACAGGAACTTGGATGGGACAGGAGTCTTTTAGACTCCCGGGCCTCCGAAGTTCCTCTTTAAAATAGAATATTTCCTTCACTACTGTTTCCCACTTAAAAGTCACAAAACTTGCTGAGTCAGCAGAAATCAGTACAAATGCTATGCACAGAACTGTAAAATAAGAAAAAAATATTCTAAACCAAATGTTGTGCTAAAACACCCCATTACAGGCAGTGTGGCACCCCCCCACCCTATTCTCCGTAGACAGTGTGGGATTCCCCCATCCCATTCCCATAGGCAGTGTGGTATCCCCCCACCCTATTCTCCATGGGCAGTGTGGCATTCCCCCCTAATCCATTCCCTATGGGCAGTGTGGAATTCCTCCCATCTCATTCCCTATAGGCAGTGTGGCATTCCTCCCTCCCATGGTCAGTGTGGCATTTCCCCCTCCTATTCCCCATAGACACTGTGGCATTCCCCCCTCCCATAGACAGTGTGGCATTCCCCCCTCCCATAGGCAACGTGGCATCCCCCCATCCCATTATTCAGTGTGGCATGTTACCTGAGAGGCAGTGGCCGCCCCGGAAGCCAAAGCAGGGACAGTGGGTGCCAGACTCATGTAAGTATCTGTTTTTTTTGGCATTCACCCAATAAGACACACTGACATCTCCCCCCACACACTTTTGGGGAAAGATAGTGCGTCAGGCCGGTCATGCCCGACAGGATGCAATATGTATCTGCTCACAAATATTTCAAGCACAGTGCTGTATCTTTAGACGCACTGTAAGGAACTTACCTGCGGGCCGTTCCCACGGCGCTGCTCCGGGCGTCCGGCAGCCACGTGGGGCAGCTGCCTCCCTCCTGTCCGTCCGTGCTGGGGCTCCGGGTTCCGCCTCCTCTCCTGAGGCGTCGGCGGCGCTGCTTCGACCGGTGCGTCCTCCCCCTCTTCCTCCTCGGGGGGCGCGCCTGGCAGGGTCTTCTGTGCTCGCGCGCGAGCACGTATCAGTTATGTCCCCTGGCGGCGCTGCTCCCAGCGCATTCGCCGGGGGCAGGTTTGATTGGACCTATGGGTCCAGGAGGGGGGTCCCGTGGGGATTAGGAACCCAGGGACTGGACAGCCTGGCTGGTCAGGGCGGTCCAGTCCCTGGGGGGCTCCTATCAGGAGCAGGTTCTATGTTGCACCAATCACCAGTCTTGCACCAATCACACAAACACCCCTTCCCCCCTGCCCATTGGCCAGTTCCCCTTTTAAAAGTGTCCTTGCCCTGCCCATCAGTGCCCGTTATAGCCATTATTAGCTTGGGTGTGCTGTTGGATTTGCGTTAGTGTGTTTTGATCTGGCTCCTTCTTTGACCATTCCTGCCCGCTGCCCGCACCGACCATCTGCCTGTCTGACCTCGTCTCTGCCTTACCCCTTTGATACCGCGCTTTGGTGACCACCCGGCTTTTGACCCCTGCCTGTATTGACCATTCTTGCCTAACCTGCTTGTGCCCTGTGACCACCCGGCTTTGACCCCTGCTCGTCTCGACCATTCTTGCCTAACGTGCTGGACTCAACGTTTCGGACTCAGCCTGCTTGAACTTCCGAATTGGGATACCCTGCCGTTCACCTATCTTCACCATAAGCCAGCAATCTTTGCGCCAGTAAGTCCTGGGGGCAACCAAGTCTGGAGAGGCATAACCCGTGTCTTCAGCAAGCGGGTGCTTGTCTATAGGCAGAGGCGGTGGAGATTGGGGATTGCTTGGCTTATGAAAGAAGGGTGTCCGGCGATCCCTGACACGCACACTTCGTCAACGCTCACCCACCATAAGTGCCAGTTCTGTGCTTACCACTTATAGTGATTTCTGCTGACTTCGTTAATAAAATTTATTGGTGAAAGTTTTTTCTTCTAAGGTCTATAATAAAGAAATATATATTTTTTTCATATATTTCTAACAATACTTATCCTTTTAAGAGAATTGAGAAACAGAAAGAATTGGAATTAAAAGAGGGGACAGTTTCTCCAAATCAGGAGGGTTGGGAGCAATGAATAAGTATTTGTTATGAAAATGTGTTTATTGTGCTTGCCCAACCTAAGCCATTGAGATGTCCATTAGGCACAATGTTTTGTTACGATTTAGAGAGGTCATATCTGAATGTTACCACTAGAGGGCTTGTAATGTTGTGGTGGAAAAAAATCATATTGTTTGGTGGGAAACATTCCTGATAGGAGACGTCAGCATAATAGGGAGTGTTGCGAACTTTATAAGGAAGCACTGACAGTGTCCCTGCATAGTTCTTCTGATCTGCAGGAGAGCAGATAGACAGGTATGAATTTCTTTGCATTGAGACAATAAGGCAAGTGCACTGTTAGCATTCATCATTTAGATTGATTATAAATGCACAGTACAGCTTTGCATGTTCTACATTAGATAGAATCCTATCTAGCTTCTGCTACTGCTGCTAAATTTTTATCCACTATGCATTGTAACATAGGGCATGTAAGGTCATTGAGTGAGGACTAAAACTGGGAAGGCAGGCAGGATTATATAGTGATAATATACAATGCACACACATACGCTGTACACACTTGTGTGAAACATTTGTACTGTATCTCACCTGTATTGCTACGCAGAAAAATAGTTTAAATGTAATAGCTAAACAGCATACTGTATAACTGGTGATGAATGATACGTGATCATTTTTAAATGTATTTTTATTTTGAATTTCTTGCATCACTACATGCTAAACACAAAATATTACACATCACAAAATAAAGTCTGAAAAATTCAGTGATTTTTTATTTTTTATTTTTTGCCCACATCTGTCTGGTTTAGCTGGCCCCTGTCGCTGTGTTATGTAACTTGGGGTACACAGCGCCTTAGTGTTTAAAATAATTAATCTTGTTCACCAGCCAAGGAATTTTTTTGGAGGGGGACAGCTCTGTTCTAACTGTGCAGACTCTGTCTCTCTCTAAGTTAGGATCCACAGTGCCTCTTTGTTAAATACAGTTTAAGGAAAAAACAAGATTTTTCACCTGCCAAAATGTAATTTTGTGGGGCAGCTCTGTCTTAGCTGTGCAGACCCTGTCTCTAAGTTGGGGTCCACAGTGCCTCTTTGTTAAATACAGTTTAGAAAAAAACAAGGGGGTCAGCCCTGTTTTAAGTTTGTAGGCTCCGTCTCTCTATAGGTTTGGGTCCACGGCGCCTCTTTGTTAAATACAATTTTACAGAAACAATTTTCTTTCACCTGCCAAGATTTTTTTTTTTGGGGGGGGTGGCTCTGGTTTAGATGTGCAGGTTCTGTCTCTCTCTAAGTTTGGGTCCCAGTGCCTCTTTGTTAAATACAGTTTAAAACAAAACAAGGGGGCAGTTCTTTGTTATGTGTGCAGGCTCTGTCTCTCTCTAAGTTAGGGTCCGCACTGCCTCCTTGTGTCCAGTTTAATCTGCTTCTGTTTAATTTACAAAAGTTTTTAGGCCAGTCATGCCTGACAGGAAGATTGTGCGCAATATGTATCTGCTCACAAATATTTCAAGCAAAGTTCTGTGTCTTTAGACGCACACATGGCAATCCCTCACCCACTATAATTGTCAGTCCTGTGCATACCATTTATAGTGATTTCTGCTGACTCTGCGAGTTTTTTGACTTTCAAGTAGGAAAAAAGTACTGAACAGAAGATTTATTTAAAATAAAGTTTATTGGTGAAAGTTTTTTTCTAAGGTCTATAACAAAAACAATATAGCATTTTCAGAGGTTTCTAACGATAGTTATCCTTTAAGGAGAATTGAGGAACAGGATGAATTGAATTTAAAAGAAGGGACAGTTTCTCCTAATCAGGAGGTTTGGGAGCTATGAATAAGTATTTATCATGTAAATGTGTTTATTGTGCTTGCCCAGTCTAAGCCGTTGAGATGTCCATTAGGCACAATGTTCTGTTTTAATATATGGAGATCATATCTGAATGTTACCACTAGAGGGCTTGTAATGTTGTGGTGAAAAACAAAAGATTGTTTGGTGGGGAACATTCCTGATAGGAGACGTCAGCGGAATAGGAAGTGTTCCAAACTTTATAAGAAACACTGATAGTATTCCTATTTAGTTCTTCTGATCTGCAGGAGAGCAGATAGACAGGTATGAATTTCTTTGCCTTGAGACAATAAGGCAAGTGTTAGCATTCATCATTTAGACTGATAATAAATGCACAGTACAGCTTTGCATTTTCCACATTAGATAGAATCATATCTAGCTGCTGAGAAACAAGACGTCCCACTATGCATTGTAACATAGGGCATGTAAGGTCATTAAGTGGCTAAATATGGGAAGGCAGGCAGGACTATATAGTGATAATATACAAGTACACATACACAGGCTGTACACACTTGTACCAACACTGTGGTCAGCAGTCAAAGTGGCACCAGCCATTTGCCTAGGCCCAGTAAAAGTGGCACCATCCATTTGCCTAGGCCCACCATCGCTCAAAGTAGCATCAGCAGTAATGTACGTGGTAGTAGTAGCAGCATCAGCAAGCAAAAGTTGTCAACTTCCTCCAGTGGGTGTATTATTTCGGACAATGCATCCATTGTGGACTGGTTGACCCGCTCTTGCTCATCTCAGGAGGAGGAAGACTCTGTTGCAATGACAAAGCCAGGTTTCAGTGGATTCTTCCTCCACTACAGCTGCACATCACAGTAAGTGACAGCAAGTTATATCTTCCATTATCTTCCTCTTAACTGCCCTCGCCCAGTGGGGCACCAGCTTTTCTTAGCAGCCCGTTGGCTTAGATAGTGATGAGGAGAATTTGATGACAGTCAGCCTTTGGAGTGTGTTGCGGAGGTGGAAGCAGTGCCCTAGACGCATAGCTGTGGCAGTGAGGATGGTGGTAGACATGAACATACTGGCAGTTATGAAGGTGGTTGTGGTGTGGAGGAGGCAAGTTGACCATGATGAAACATCAGAACATGGGCACATTTTTCAAGACATGTGAAAAGCCATTGTTTTGTCTTCTTCAACTAAATTATCAAGATGCCAATCCAGCTGCTACCCCCCTTTACAAATGGGATTACTTTTTGAGGCCTTGCCTGCTACTGCCAGGGATACACAAATGCAGGTCTACCCCCTGTGTTGCCCAAAATGGGTACATTTTTCAGCGCTTGTGAAAAGCCATTGCTTCTTCTTCAGCTAAAATTTAAGAGTGCCAATCCTGCTGCTACCCTGTTACAAATGGATTTTTTTTTAGGCCTTGCCCGCTGATTCTAGGCCTACACAACCTCCACAGGTTTTCTGTGCTACAGCCTTGTCTTTCTTCGAAATCTGCAGCCTCTGCTAATGCTGCTACTACTAATACTACCAACAGCACCTCCGCTGCCAATCTGCCACCCTCCACTACTGCCAGGCCAACACTACCACAGTTTAACTCTGTGATGCACAAAATGCGTAACTTATTTAGCGCTTGTAAAAAGCCATTGCTTTTTCTTCAGCTAAAGTTTAAGGGTGCCAATCCTGCTGCTACCCCCCTAAAAATGGGATCATTTTTTGAGGGCTTTCTCGCTACTGCCAGGCCTACACAACTGCAGGTCTACCCCCTGTAATGCCCAAAATGGGTATATTTCTCAAGGCTTGTAAAAAGACATTACTTCTTTTCATCTTCCAGGAACGCCAACCCTGTTGCTTCTTCCTATTTATTTTATCAAACTATCAAAGACAGACACGGGCTGTTGGAGTGCTAATTAGTCCACTAAAGCATGTTTTTATACAGCCTTGGGTGACTTCAGAGTGCTATCATAGTGCTATCATTTTTATTCATGGTTTATTTGCATTTTTTGTAAATATTGGTTGATATGTACTTATCTTTTTTATACTTGATTTAAGCCCTTTAGAGTGGTGGTGTGCATCTATACATTCCTAAGGCTTCCTGTAACTGTGTAAGGGGCAAATTTGAAGGAATGCCCCTGCATACAATAGCACCCACGTCACCTTGTTCTCTTTAATTGGCGAGCAGCAACCAAATGTATAAATTAAATGTCTTTATATAAATAGTGAAATCCGACATTACATTCATGGCACAGCTTTTATACACTGGGTTATGTGACATTCCCAGGCGTGTTCAGGCAATTGTTCAAGAGCAGATTAGCAGAGGGTTTGTAAGGGCTCTCGGGCATATCTATAAAAGCCTACTACCTGACAAGGCTAGTTCATGATATTCTAAAAATTCCCCAAAACTCCCTTGCCCCATCTGCATGAATGATACTGAAGTAATTGTCAGCACTTACATTTGCTCCTGCAACCACTCAGACCTGAAACTCCTCACTGATTTTCTCCTGGCAGTGGCCATTTTTGAGCTTCCTCTCCCAGCATCTCAGCCATGCTGCTGCCTGGATTCAACTGACATAACTGTCAATGCACAGTAACAGGAAACCCAGCAGAACTTCCTGTTTGCAGGTGGTCTGAGCCGCCATTTTGTTTTTAAAATTGTCCACAGCAGGAGTTAGAAAAAGGTAAATGAGTTTTTATGTGCAGCAATCTGAATTGCCCTGGGGATGGATGAATATGAGCACTGTTGATGTGTTGATCTGGTTTAAATCAATTTTGACTGTTGATCCACTTTAACCCCGAATAAGAGCATATCTTGCATGTTCTCCCCACCCTGTACATATTGATTGCCCACATTAAAAATCACCCTACCTGCACCTAGTGCATTTTCTGGGCCTTTAAACATCCAAGATGGCAGCCCATGGAGTCTCAGGCTGTCTGCTGATAGGAAGACTATGCCGCTCTGCATTCTGGGATTGCTGTCCTTTTCTTGACCCCAACTCTGCTATAACCCACCCCCCTGCTCTTTTAACCTCCCTTTCCTATCCTCAATATGTGATGCTTCTGAGGCAAGAGTTGCAGCCCAGTGGGGGAAAGAATAATAAGTAAGCGACTTAAAACATAATATATATATACATTTTAGATGCTGGGGAATAGTTTCTTAAGGGTTTGATCTTTTCATTAAATGATGAGGTCCGGTTTAAACAACATTACACACAACCAATTATTGCACTCGTAGCATATATAAGCCCAACATTATGATTTCAGATTGGCAGAAGGAGATATGCTATGTGATGGTATTTAAATTTTAGTATTGTAGGGGAAGATACACTATAGCGCTATAGCACTGCATGGTCTTGGCAGGAGAGTCTCAGAACCAGCCTAAGGGGCCTTAAATCAGTGCAGCCCACGAGAAATTCTCCCGGTACTCCTTATGGCCAGTTTGCCTCTGTATGCAAGTGCTCAAAATGTCTCTCTCACATGTGGTTGAGTTAGTTCGTTTAAGAAGGGATAGCGTCAGGTAGTGGCTGGTTAATGACAGGTAGCAACAGGTAGCGACTGGTGAACGCCGGACACGGCACGCAATTACACATTTATCAAGCAGAATCTGTTTGGCGACTGGGATAACGCCATGTAGCATCTGATTCATCATTTTCACAGCCTCAGCGAACAGCGCCGGCGTTCAGCCTTGCACAGCGCCAGGTATGACCTACCTGTCGCTCTGCCATACATTTCAATGGACGATACTTTTCTTCTCTTTTTTTTTTTCAAAAAATCTCAAATAATTCTGTGACCTCTTCTGGCATTGAATAGGCAGTTTATTCACAATTTTTTCATTTTTAATATATTTCTTCAGAAATGATATTACAGGTCTGGCATTAAAGTGTTCATGTTACAATGTTGCTACAATGTAATTCCATATGTTTTCGCTTTGTTACTAGTGGATAGATGCTGAAAAACAGACTTTAAACACACAGCCTCCAGCGCTCTGGGCTTCAAAGAAGCATTTTTCAGCGCCAGAGTTTTGTGAGGCTGTTTTTTTTTTGCTGAATATGGTGTGAGTCAGTCGCTATGACCAGTCGCTAACATGCGCTCCCATACAGCGCTGTACTGGTCAAATAGCGACTCCTCACAATGTATTCAACATTACTGAACAGCGACTGAGTCGCTATGAAGTAGCGACCCACGGCTGAGCACTGCGACTACTAGCGGGCGCTCTGAAAATGCCTGCTACAGACCTCATCTGTCGCTGCCTGACGTTAGTGATGAATCAGCCTGCCCATTTCAGTCCTTATTATTATCTGCCTCAACCTGGTTGTTGACCCAGGCACTCCTACTGAATTTCAGAGTCACTGTTAGAGGGATATAGGACTTGGCATCCAATGGTGCAAAGTGCAGCTTTTACTTTTTTTTTTTTTACTTAGAAATCACAGTGTATCCTTAAAGCAGCATTGAACTGCAAATTGTTATGAAATTCATAGTAGCACAGTAGCCATGTAATGTTGCAACATTCCTATTAAAAAAACACTGTATTTTTTCTTACTCAGGAGGATGTTGCCTATAGTGGATCATCTGCTGGATGCCTTTAATTTGCAGCATACAACATTGAGAGTCTATGCTGTCACTGCTCTACTTCTGTTTTTTTCTGTTGGAATTGTTGGGACCTTCCTGAAGGCCTTGGTTGCCATAAAGACATATTTCATCAATGTCCAAAAATTACGCTGCTTCCCTGAGCCTCCAAGGCGCAGCTGGCTTTTTGGACATTTAGGAATGGTAAGTCTGCTAAAATAATATTGTCAGTCTGGCCCTAGTGAAACAAGCCTTTTAAAGATAATCAAATTGACCATTAATATTATTTTGTGTGAAAATAACAAAACCAGTGGTATATATATATTGTAACTATATGGGAGTAATATACTGTAGTTATGGGATAATATAAGCTTTGATTCAATAAACTTTCCTTAAAACATCTCACAAACATAAAATCAGCATTCATGATTGTTTGCAGAATAGTGCATGAGATAGAATAAGGTGTGATGTAAAAAAGACAGGACATTCCAGAAATGTACAAGTGCTTAAATCTGTACATATGCTGGTTATCAGCGCCTAAATCCTTTACTCTGGGAAGGAAAAACAATCCAAGTGGCTACAAAATTACAGGCATGCATGAGGGGGCCGAGCAAAAGGGAGAGAGATCACTGTCATATAAATAAGTATAGACTGCGTCTATCCTGTAAAGAGCCAACACCTCAATTGCATGATTTGCAGGTACAAGTTTTTAGGGGCACAAGGGGGCTCCCATCACTCACATCCTATATGAGGGCTCATCTGGAACAAGGTTAAAGACAAAGCCTGGAGGGTGCCCAACCCAAATTCCCCTTTATGGAATAATCCCGACATGCCCAATCTCTTGTTACTCCCAGATACGGTTAACTGGAGGAGGAATAGGGTAACTACTCTTGGACTGCTGTTTCCAAGGTGTACCCTGTACAACTGTATAATTTCCTATGATTGTTACAGAGAGATTTTTTTTTCCAGTACATGCAACTTTACCATGCCCTCCATGCAAGTCTACCCCTGACAAGATTAAAGCTGGTGGTACCCCCTTCAGAATCACTAATACGATTGGCCAGTCTGGAAAAACCTACCTCTTCAGTGTACAAGACTCTTGTTTTCGGGCTTCCCTCTGTAAGAACTGACATTGATGGGGTCTTGAACCAGCGATGTGCCATCAATTATTGCTCCTCTGCTCTCCCTGTTGAGCCACCTGCTGTTTTGTGTGTGTGTGTGTCTGCTGTGTTTGTGTGGTTTGCCCCTGGGTCACATGCTCCCTGCCCTCTCTCAGGTGTTTGTGATTACTTTCTCTGTCTCCCCTATAAATGTATGCATCTAGCCCCAGGCTTGATTAATGCACCCCCTTGCCTTAGCAAACCTGTGCTATCTAGCCCTCTGTGACCCACATGTACTGGGGCTCAGGCCCTCCACTAGGGTGTACACCCTTCATAGTCTGTACTGGGATCCAGGCCCTCTATTGTTTGAACTTGTTGTCTTTTCTTGGGCCTAAAGAGGTGAAAGTCTGTATCGGGGACAAGACCCTCTGTTGTCTGTCTGTTTTGCTGTGCCCTCTGTTTTACCTTTCCCAAGTCTGCGACCAACACAGGGCTACCTGGGACCTAATTTAACTTCCACCATTTGCTCTGGCTCTGCTGAAGACATGGGTAGGTTACGGGTTCTCCATCAACTACTGGATCTCCCATGCACCTGAGCAAACCTGTGCTATCCAGCTCTCTATGACCCACATATCTTGCTTTGTGTGCTGGGGCCTAGTCCCTCTGTAGTCTGTACTGAGACCTAGACCCTTCACAGTCTGTACTAGGGTCTAGTCCCTCTAATGTCTGTCTAAACTCTGTTGTCTGTTCTGGGGCCTACACCCACCATGGTCTGTACTGGGGCTCAGGCCCTCCATTGTCTGAGGTCTGTACTGGGGCCCACGCCCTTCATAGTCTGTATTGGGGCCCTCGATTGTCTATACTTTGTTGTCTGTACTAGGGCCCAGACTTTCCATTGTCTGTGCTTGGGCCCAAACCCTCTGTTGGCTGTGTCCCGTCTGCCTTCTGCTTTACCTTTCCCAATGACCAATACAGGACTACCTGGGATATAGTTTACCCTTAACCATTTGGGGCTCTGCTGAAGATGGGGGTAGATACAGGCTCTTCGTCAAGTACTGAACCTTCCACGCCCCGGGAGGTCTGTGGGTTACATCTCTGGTGGGTTGTTTTTTGGTCTGGGTCTCTGCTGAAGAGGTGAGTAGATTAAGTGCTCTTCGTTGAGTACTGGACCTCCCACACCCGGGGAGGTCAGCAGGTTGCATCTGTGGTGGCGTGGTTTGTATGTTTTGCATGTATATGTTCCCAGCATGCGACTCTGCCCATGTGTTCCCAGCCTGCGACTCTGCCCACGTGTTCCCAGCCTGCGACTCTGCCCACATGTTCCCAGCCAGCGACTCTGCCCACATGTTCCTATCCTGCGACTCTGCCCACATGTTCCTAGCCTGCGACTCTGCTCACATGTTCCCTGCCTGCGACTCTGCTCACATTTTCCCTGCCTGCGACTCTGCTCACATGTTCCCAGCCTGCGACTCTACCCACATGTTCCCAGCCTGTGACTCTGCCCACATGTTCCTAGCCTGCGACTCTGCCCACATGTTCCCAGCCTGCGACTCTGCCCACATGTTCCTATCCTGCAACTCTGCTCACATGTTCCTAGCCTGAGACTCTGCTCACCTCTCCCTGGCCAGTGACCATTGCCATAGCCTCAAGGGTGGAATTGGCTGCCTGGCTCAGAGCTGCCTCAGTCTCCCTAGCAAATTTTCAAACTGCTCTAAAGTGACCAGTGATATAATTTGGCTGGCCATGATAAACTCACGCATGGACAAGGTAAATACTGATATCAGACCTTGAGGAGGAGCAGGGCATGCCAATTCGGGATGACCCAGGGGAAGCCAGTGGGCAGGAACCCCTTTGGTGGCCTTTATCACCAAATCCTTATAGCTTATTTGTGGCATCCCACGTGCACACACAGATAATGAGACTGAAATAAATGGTAAGCTGCACCAATATCTAGAACATTATGACCTATTTGTGATATTTTGTTTATCCTGTAAAAAATGCCCTGATTCCACACAATTGCACCCACCCCCCTTTATTGTGCTTCTGTAGGTGAGGTCCCTAGTCCTATTTCATGCCATGTACTGCAATGCGTTACCTGGCCTGGGAAGCTGCCAACCATTTTGTAGGATCTAGATCAACATTTAAATTGCTTTGAGCAGCTTGACATTTCCCCATATGTATCAGGATGATAAAGTGGCCCAGTAAATGTCAGGGAGACTGCAACTATGGCCTCTGACTTGACCTGACTTCCATGCCATTTTGAGAAACAGGGAAGACGGATTCCACTTTGCCAGCATGTGGAGCTAAGGTGACCTGGTATGGTTTTGGGCATATGGTTCCCAATTCAGCAACAACATGTACATTTGAAGTCTGGCGGAAATTTTCTTTCCCCGTCCTGAGTTTTCTTAAAGTGGAACAAAACCCACCAGCGCCGGGCCTGGAATCTAGACGATGGAATCGGCATGCCCCGCTATGTGAAACTCCCCCCCAGAGTGCCTGCACACATTCACTTTTTTCCGGTCCAATGCTGTTTTTTCCTGTCAAGTACATATCTTATTAGGGGCTTCAAGTGCACAAAAACCCACATTCTGGCAGACCTGGAATCTGGAAGATCCCCCCCAAATCCTCTAAAAAAAAAACCTCGGCACATTTGTGAATGGTTAGTGTGGGCTCCCTTTGACTAGGCCCTTAACCAAGCCTTGCTGATATGGCGGAGCACGATGATTGGAGAAGAGTCTGCGTATGCGCCGTAAGACCTTGAAAAGGTGAGTGGGGTGTTTCACATAGCAGGGCATACCGAATCGGGGTGCCTCAGGGGCCAAGATCAAAAGACAGAATAGTTAAAATCCACTTTAAGTACAGGGGTTCAGAGGATGCATCTGCATCAGGGCATTTGAGACCGGGCCCCCCCCCCCCCCCCCCCATCATTGTTACCTTACTGCCTTATATATCCTATTTTTGAAAGAAAGAACAATTTGAATGTGACAGGAAAAATGTTATTGTATAAGCAATGTAGCGGGCTCCTATTTAATGCCTGCACCCAAACCCAGCCACATTTAGGTACAGGTACAAGTCACACACTGCATAACATTGCTTATATATTGCTAAACGTGTCTTTGTATTATACCTGTTTGTAGTTTGAGCCCAGTGAAAAAGGACTGGAGGATTTCAACCAAAGCACTAAAGAGCATCCCTACACTTTCAAGTCATGGATGGGACCTACCCTGCCCATAATCACAGTTGTTCATCCAGACACTGTTAAACCAATCCTATCAGCTCCAGGTAGAGTATCAAATTGTGCTTGGCAAAGTTTTATTTATGACTATATGTTAGACTTATGTTGAAGCACTCCGGATATAAGTATTTACAGAAAAAGATAATATAAGAAAAATCTGAACAGACATTGCAGTAGGGGTTCAATAAATCCAAAGTGCACCCACTCACTGTGCATTAATACATTGTATACAAAAAAGAAGTGGAGAAACAAACACCCATGAAACAAAACTATGCATTGAAAAAGCAATTTAATGCTGGTAATGTCATACAAATGATATAAAAAGCATATAAACACATAAAATGACCGCTAAATGACATAAGAAGAATTCCAGCACTTTGTAGGTGACAGTCCTAAAGAAGTGTGTCCATGGGTCACAGGCTAAGCCAGTTCATAGGTATAAGAGGCTTGAAAGTCCAAATAAATTCTCAGGGGTAATCACTAAGTATCGCTGTTCATCTCATAGAAGTGTGAGATTCAAAGAACAATTCAGCAGAGACAAGTTCAATAGAGCTCACTGGCTGGAACACAGGTGGATAACGTGTAGAAACCCTCGACTTTTCGGAAAACACTCCTTTTTCAAGAGGAAGTGGAATCAGGAGGTAAGTAAGGGCTCCTTAAATAGCAAGGGAAGAAGTGCAGGATGGCGGCAAATGCAGCCCTCGTACTGGTGCTGCTTGATGTCCCCTGCAGTGCTCGCCACCTGTCCCGGCCAGTCATGGGCTGGATGGCAAGCTTCCATCCGAACACGGACGTGGCGCATGGGGCAGGAAGTGACACAGCGATCATAGCGGCGACAGCCGCGTCGTGCATCTTGCAGAGCTTAGCGTTCCTAACCAATGACATCTGCAGTTTCCCGGCAGGTACATTAGTTAAACAGAAGTGCCGGTTGGTAGGGAGGAGCGACTGATCAGTTTTCCCTTCGGTAGGGCTGTCCTAGAGGATACTTCTGTATGATTAAAGGAGGCCACCGGAGGCAGGGCTGTATTTAGGGTTCATGCTGCCCTAGGCTGTGACTACGTCATTTGGCAGGTGGCTCTCATTGACTTGAATTGGGGGCTATTTGAATGGCTGGGGCATTGGTCCACTTTAACCTTCCTTCATCCCACTGCGCATGCACAAGCTCTTGTCCAATCAGCGCTTTATGCCGTGCAATTTAATGCACAGCATAAAGCACCATTTGTACAAGTGTTGTAGCACAGGAGAGCGGCCCATACCTGGCCTCCTGATGTGTGCTGAAGCCTGCAAGACCACTCCCCCCGAACTCCCACACTCCAACAGAAGACAGGTGGCAGCTGCAAATGGAGGTAGGGCGGGGGATGGGCGGGGGATGCGAGGGGGAGCGAGGAGTGGGATGGGGGTTGCGAGGGGGGGTAGGACGAGGAGTGGTGCGGGGGTTGCGAGGGAGGGTAGGACGAGTAGTGGGGCGGATGTTGTGAGGGGGGCAGGACGAGTAGTGGGGTGGGGGTTGTGAGGGGGGGCAGGGCGAGGAGTGAGGCGGAGGATGCGAGGGGAGGTAGGGTGAGTAGTGGGACGGGAGATGCAGGGGGAGGATGAGAGCGGCGGGGGGGGACAGCATGAGGTGGGCGCACTGCTCCGTTCCTGGTGCGCCGCTCCTGTCAAAGAAGACAGGCGGCGGCGAGCAGGGGGCAGAGCGAGGAGTGGGGCGGGGCTCCTCGCCCTGCCCTCCCGCTCGCAGCCGCCGCCTGTCTTCTTTGACAGGAGCGGCGCACCAACAGACAGGTGGCGGTGATGGGGTGGGGTGAGGCGGGGCAGTGTGGTACGGGGAGGGAGGGATAGGGAAGGGTTCCCACTGAACCACCAATGAAGTTTGAAGTTGAAATCCCGGCAGGCTCAACTTTTTTTTTTTTTTTTTTTTACTATTATTCCAATATATTTGCCCTGAGCCCGCCCCTGTCTGCAAGCTCCGCCCTAGGCACGTGCCTACGCGTGCCTAGTGGCAAATACGGCCCTGCCCGGAGGTGGCAGTATTAGATGAAGCAACATGCTGGATTATGGCATGTTGGAGATTTTTCGGATGTGAAATTGAAACACCAACTGTGAAAAAGTGAAATCACAAATTAATTAGATAAATTAAAAAAATTAAAATTAAATTAAAAACTATCAGTGTAATAACCAACAAGATACACTAAAACTAGCCTTCAGGCGAACGCCTGTTGGTCTGGAAAGTGACTATTGCACAGTATTCCAAATATGGGATCTTAAATCAGAACTAACCATCTTAAAGTGGGGTCAAAGCCCGCCTGTATGGTTCCTAAGCCGTAGGGGGAGCGGCTGAGAGGACAAAAATGTTAAAAAGTCAGTAAAATACAAAAAAATCCATATCCTCATTGAGCTCTTCTGGACTCATAGGGGTCGATTCACAGCCTTCTATATTCTTTCCAGTTTTTATCTCCCAGTGTGAACACACGACTTTCTTCAGTATCGGAGCGTTCACATGATTCAGAGCCTCCATCGGGAGCATCTCGTACTGTTCCCGTAGATGTGATCAATAGATCGCGAACGCTGTATTTCTCTCAAAGCCAATTTCACAGACGACGCTCTCGTATACATTGATGTGAAATTCTCACTCGTAGCGTTTTTTAGAGCGTTTGTGAATGTATTTTGCCACAAAATGTGTGAATGTCATGGGAGATCCTTCTAGTTCCCATTAGAAAAAAACAGTTTTTACCTTCATTTAGCCCCTAAATTCAATTCAATCTTTTCATTTTTGTGAAATGTATACACAGATGCTGGCTTTTTTGCTGGCTTCTACACATTTGCAAACCTCTTTTTTCAACAGTTTCACATACCCTGGCCCTGCAAGCCCATTACTTACTTATTGCTGTGCCAACTCTCTTATGTTCCAAAGTACTTAGTATGCCATGCATTCTTCTTCTCCTAAAGCATACCTTAACAACTTTAATGCATTAGTTTTTATTATTCCTAAAGCATACCTTAACCACTTAAATGCATTTGTTTTTATTATTCCTAAAGCATACATTAACCAATGTAATGCATTCTTTTTTATTATTCCTAAAGCATACCTTAACCATTTTAATGCTTGCCATGCAATTTTTTTTTTGCTACCTAGCGGCACGTAGCATCTGGTGAACACTAGGCGCTGTACGTAAAACCACATTTAAGAAAGTGAATCTGGTGAGTGCCTCTAACAGTGCCATGTAGCATCACATGTATTACTAGAGGCGGCTCAGCGTATAGCGCCGGTGCTATATAACACAGGATTAGGTATTTTTTTGGCACCTGGGTTTAAAAAAATAAAAATTATTTTAAAAAATGATATCTATCTAGCTCTCTCTCTATATATATATATGTATATATTTTTTTTTCTAAAAAATTATTAACAAATTAACAAAACCAAAAATAAATTATAAAACAAAAAAAATGCTAATTCCCTGACCTGTTGCACCAGGCCCAAGTTTCCCCCTGCTCCCCAGAAAAAAAACATCCTTCTTCCAGGTAAGTCACCTAAGCAGTGTGACCAAAAATGTAAATAAACAATGGGGACAATTTGATAACATTTAAGCAGACCTTAAAATCTGTATAAAAACAAGCCAATAACAATAGATAAAAAAGAAAAAAATTAAGGTCATAACCAGTTTTAGCTAACTTTAAATTAATTAAAGGTTAACAATTGTACCGGAAACAGGGACATATGTGGAAAATGTATACAGGTTTAAAAATGAACATAGAACACTTTTGTCTCCCTTCCAAGCAAAAATAAACGTGATCTGGATTTGTTTGCCAAAAACAAAAAAAAAAAAAAAAACATTACAAATAAGTGCTAAATTTTAACATAGCCACATTAACACAAATTATAACTCAGATGTCATCTAAGCTATTTGTGTAATGTGGGTGGAAAAATACACTGCTACAGTTTTAGAAACAATAGGGGTTTAATAGCAGCATTGGAATTCTCAGATGCTGCATAAATTGAGGGACAGCACTTCTACAGTGCCCTCAAAAAAATCACACATATCAATGTAAAAGTGGAAACTACAGCGTCACTTGTCCGGCCGCTATGCTAGGTTATAGCTTCAGACATCCGCTTGCAGCGTTCACTAGCAGCCGCTCTAAGCGCCGCAACATAGATGGCCCCCTCCCCGCAACAAGGCCCCCTCCCCGCAATGCAGGGTTGCAAACCCAGTCTGCGGGCAGACCTCATGATGCGAAGATCCTGGACGAGCGTCGGCGGCCTGCTCCATCCAGCACCGCAGCATGAGGGATCCAAGAAGTGGGGGGGGACTCCTGGCCCCTATATACCCCCCTCCCCCTTGTCACCTCCCCCCAACTCCTATTCCTTGACTGGTCTAGCTCCTGATAGGAGCTCAGGCCAATCATGTGGCGCATCCCTTAAGGCAGTGGTTCTCAACCTTTCTAATGCCGTGACCCCGCAATACAGTTCCTCATGTTGCGGTGACCCCAAACAAAAAAATAATTTTGGTGGCTGAAAACCGCTGCCTTAAGGGGACGGGGCCCCTCTATCCCACCAACAAATAGTGCCCGAATGTGTCGTTGGACATTTCCCGTTGTATAGCCCTCTCTCACACGCTAAATCTGGGCCCTGAATCATGTGGGAGCCCTCACTCATCCCGACTTTTACACATTAGAGATGCTATCGGAAAAGGCTTTTTTTTCACACAACGAAAATGGTAATTCGATGGAAAAAGCTAACAAGAAACTCACAAATGGCCCAAACCCAACGGAAAAAATACACATACATATGATTTTTCATGTGAACGTTCAGCTAAAAGAGGCTGTGAATCGACACCATAGTCTGTAACTGGAAAATCCAGTATGATTCTCGTTGCAATAATTTTTTATGTGTGTATCAAAACGATGTTCACGTGACTACCAAGAAGTAATTTAGGGGGCCATTTACGAAACGTTCGCCAGCCGTTCGCTCTGCATTCGTTAATTTACCTCATTTGCTATGCTAAAAATGTTCTATTTGTCAGGCAAAGGCTGTGTTTTCCGTATTTATGTCCGTTCATCTTCGTGGGGGGAATGCTGGTCAATGGCTTTTCAGTGCGTCAGCTTTCAGTGGGGAACCCCATAGGAATCAATGTTATTTTTGGCAAGAATAGCTGTTTATGTGATTTTTACATCTATCACTAATAAGTTGAAGGTGTGAACGTCAGATAAAATGGTTTTCAAATAATTTTTTTTTTTTTAATCTATTTTTTGGCGGCTTCAAAAACACACCAGACTCTCTAGAGACACAACACATACATTCTGAGACAAATTTCATGCGGCCATAAGCTGTTAGGTGGGATTCGATCACAATTTCTGGCTTTGTTAAAGCAAATTGCACCGCCACAGTTCGCCCACTGTCAAGAGCACCCTGTTCACTAGTAAATACCACGCAGGCAAACTTCGGCAAAGACACAGCATTGTAAAGTCTGTGTTCAATGGTGTTCACTGCAGTTTTGCTTACTCACCGGTCTGTCACATATGCATTGCCGGTCTGTCACGTGTGCGTCACACATCCGGCGAACATACTTTTGTGTAATGCAGTGAATGGGAACATAGTAAATCACCCCCTTAATAACTTAAAGTGACTGTAAACACAATGGCAATAATAAGGCAGAAAACGGCTCAGCTGCTTTTCTCATGCACCTCTCCATTTTCTTCAGTGTCAGCTAGATGCCATAGCAGGGCTATATATAAAATGTGCCCTTCTTTCAAGTAGGATTACGCAAAAGAGTGGTCTAACAGCCACTCTTTACCTTGGTGCTTTCAGCTTGAGTGAGCATGGTACGTCACAGTGGTCCCACAGCTATCTCTGACCACAGCAGATCATGCTCATCACTCATATAGCTGCCCCATGACACGCCCCTTCCCAGCTCAGCCACAACCCAGAAATTGAAGAAAAAAATGGCTTTGGATGAATATAATTGGAGATTTTTTGATACTTTAATAATGGATAATTTTACACTGTTGCCATGGGGGATAAGGTGGGAGGAAGTTAGTGTGTACATAGAACCTACGTAGCTGCCTCTCCAACCCTTAACTGCCGGCTACATAGATTCCACGCACTTGGCATTTCCCCCAGTTTGCGGACAAAAAAAAACGTTTACCCCGTCCAGAATCCTGGATCTTCTTTCTCTGGGAGGCCTCCAATCCCCCCTCCTCCCAGTGGGGCAGATAACCCCCAAGACTGGCAAGCACCTTCCACATACTGAATCTCATGGTGTGAAACCAGCCTTAGAGTTTAGAAATAATCCCTATAACGGCAGAATGATACGCTCAGAAACCTATCACCCCTGATTCTTTGTCCTTTCAGCAGAAGAAATCTACAAGTTCGGGGGATTTTTTATGCAGAGAATATTAAAGATAATTTTCATTGGAAGCAATGAAAGCCGTCTGCTAAACGACGTAGTCATAGCGGACAGCTCTCTTGGACGAGAGCCCACACATGTGCCATTGGAGCAGGGAAAGGCTTATGGGCTCCCTGGGAGGTTTCACACAGTGGGACATCCTGTTTCAACTATCCCTTTTCAGGATGCCCTGGGGAAAAGCTAGTGGCCAGACCTGAAATCTTCCGATTTAAAGCAGTTGCCTAGGCAAACACTAAAAATAAAAGTGTAGATATCTGACCTGCAACTATCCTGGTCTAATAAATATCTGTATATATTCAGATTTTTCAGTCACTTCCCTTCTTGGTATCACCAAGTATGTGAGCTAGCGGCATACGCGTGGTTTCCTGTCGGCCACTTATCTACCAGCATAAGGTGCACCTCCCAAACATTGACTCACATTGGCAGCTGAAGCAATGCACCCCTTAGCCTCCCCTTATGCACTGTGCTAACATGGCCATGCACATAGGCCTTATATTCTGCAAAGGAAAGTGCAGGACAAGATACTGAGATGCTGATATTTTTTTGGTTAGTCCACATGTGGTACCAAGCTAGTAGAGCTTCTGTATCACATGAAGAGGTCCTGTTCTGCTCAGTACACATCAAAGGCAACCGTGCAGGCAGTAATTTAAAATACCCAGTAGAACACTCAGGAAATTTATGGGAGAGATAGGACTTGGCTTCTGCATTCCCCAGCTGCTGAAGTGGTAAACATGAGGTGGTGGAATGGTGGAACATTGATGGGAATTTTGTATGACTTTTTGGGTGCTCCTGCTACTGCTGAACCCTTTGTGGTCATGTACCCACTTCTTGCAACTACAGCCTGCTCACCCTCCTAAAATGTGTCTGGAGCTCTGAGATCAGATTTGCACATTATCTTTAAAATACTGGTGTACTGAGATTCAATAATGTGACCAAAGGGTTTGTGTTCCAATGAGGAAAGCTCCTCTGAATAAAGGACAGTTGGGAGGTTTTAGTCATTTTATAGTCACCAGTCAGCTTCCACTAACTACATTACCCACAACTCGTTTCTGTTGTCCTATTTTCCTTTCCATAAAAACTATACTGCACTGCTGTAAACATATACTATATCTCACCCAAATAAACACAAACAAGATGCCTTTCTAGGGCCTTTTTAAATTGAGAATATTGCCTTCCTTGTCTCTGTTTCTTGCATTTATTAATACAACCTAGATATGGACCATACGAAGTTAAGTTGATCCTTAGATCAACTAGCCCTTAGTGCTGTACAACATGCAATTACACATTCCTTGCACTGATTTATCTTAACCACTAAGTATTTGGAATTAATTCTTTTATTCTATTTTTTTAGCCTCCATTGCCCCTAAAGACTCACTATTCTATGGTTTTCTAAAACCCTGGCTGGGTAAGTTTTTCTATGTGTATTCATCATATTACCATACACCATTTTACATAATATGCTGCTCCAAAATCATGAAAATAATTATACTCTAATTATACTATACTATTATACTGTAAACATGCATACACAAACTCTGGCTCCACTGATGCTAGAGGAAAATAATTCTGTGTGTTGAGCAATGATGAGTCATTACAATGTATGGATTTCTCCTTCTGGCTAGAGCAATTTACTAAACTTTGATTAGTTTTGACTGGAGGTATGCTTTAACTGAGTTTAAGCACTTTTCTCACCGTCCCCAGCCTCTAGTGAGCACAAACTCCCCTTATGTCTGTGGGTCTTCCGCTATATGGGGACTGGAAACCACAGAACAAAATGTGGAAGCAAGCATCTGCTTAAGTAAGCATTAGGTGCTGTACTGAGGTACTTACGTTTGTGAACCCTTTAGAATTTACTGAATTTTGCATATACTGTACTTGACCTACTACTCCAGTCCTGATTTCAAGTATTTCAGAAGAAGGCAGTCAAACAAATTAGTCAAAAGTAAAGGATTTATTATCATGCATTTATTTACGGAAATGATTCAATATCACATACCTAAATGTGTCAGTTGGTAAAATTAGAGACAGCTGTTTTCAATCAGTAGGATGACAAGCAGATGTTACTGGGCAACTTGTCATCATTGAAGAAACAATGTTACATAGTACCAACACATTTGTAGGAAAATGTCTAAGAGAGAGAGAGAGACATTGGTCATGCAGCAAGAATATGACACATGATGGACCTGACCTCAACGTGGACCTCCACCCTAAATAAGAGTCTATTTTGTATGTTTTCCTCAACCCCTACATACAGATTGCCCACATCAAAAATCATCCTACCTGCACCTTTTTGCATTTTTTTTAACCTTTTAACATCGAAGATGGTGGCCCGTGGCGTTTCAGACTGCCTGCAGACAGGAAGTATCTTCTGAATATGCCGCTCTGCATTCTGGGATTTCTGACCTTTTCCTAACCCCAGCTCTGCTCTGTCTGTGCGAAACACAGCTATAACCTGCCCCCTGCACGTGCTCCTCCCCTCCTCCTCTCCACAGTATGTGATGCTTCTGAAGCAAGATGGCTGCACCCGTATCCTAGAGTCCAGAACAAAGTTGCAGCCCAGTGGGGGAAAGAATAATAAGTAAGCAACTAAAAACTTAAAATATATAAATTTTTAGATGCTGGAATAGTTTTTTAAGGGTTTGGGCTTTTCATTAAATGATGCTGAACGTCCGGTTTTATCCAATAGAAATACAGTATTGTGGAAGGACCTGAAGTGAGCAGTACATGCGAGGAAACCAGACATCACAAGAATTGAAGCTGTTTTGTATGGAGGAATAGGGAAAAAAATAATATAAACTGATGTGTAGGACTAAACAGGTACCTGAAATGTTTTATTCCAGGTATTGCTACAAAAGAGGTTCATACCAGATATTGAAATCAAAGGTTTACATACATTTGCCACTCAAGGATATAGGATATTGGATCATTTCATTTTCAAAAAGTAACCAAGTCTATAACTGATTAAGTTCTCTTTATCTTTTAGGCCTAGGTATGAAAATCTGATGAATTTGTTATTCGTTAGTTTAGTTTTATGTCACATTCATGCAAAAATATATCAAATTCTAAAGAGTTCACAAGCTTTCAAGCACCACTGTATCTTCTGTGAGGTCTACATATCTATTCATTATAAAGAGTTCAGTAATAAAAGAACACAGGGTGCCTAATTTAATAAAAGAAATCAGCGGGACATCGCTGTCTGTGCCAAGGGGAGTGAGGCAGTGATATGGCTGCGCTTCCCACCAGCCGGCTGTTTGGCGCAGCACAGGGTGTATTAAAGCCAATGCGACCGAGACCTCTAGTGCCGGCTTGGAGCGCAAATTTAGGAAAAAAAACACAGCACCCACAACGGCACTGTGTAAAGGGGATTACAGAACGACAGCACCTGCTGTCTTGCTCGTTTTTTGTTTTTTAGGGTCAGGACTTTTTTTGAATGGGAAAAGCAACGGGGGACACTTGAAAGACATGACACAGCTTTTTCACAGCCAAAATCACAAGTGTGCAGCGCCACACAAAAGTGCCTAAAATGCATACAATCCCAAACGGGCCAGGGACCCCATATCACATGTACCAGCCCCCCCAAAAAAACTAAAATAAAAAAAAGGCTAAAATAATTATAACTATCCAACCCACTGAAATGTATAGGATAAGCCCACACAGTGCTAGGTAAGGCCTGGTCTTATCTGGCACTGTAGGCAACTCAGTAACGACACTCATCCTATCACCGGCGCTGTTAATCGATTGGACACTACCTGGCACTTTCACAGGCGCTCTGGCTTTTCAACTTGATAAATACACCTTTTACACTGAGACATTCACCTGACACTCATCTGGCACTACCTAGCACTAAATGGCCTTATCATTATTTAAATAAACTACTTTATATTATAGGAGACGGTCTTTTACTAAGTAGTGGTGAAAAATGGTCCCGGCACAGGCGACTTTTAACACCAGGATTTCATTTTGATATCTTAAAGCAGTATGTGAAGATCTTCAACAAGAGCACAGATATTATGCATGTAAGTTAAAAATGGTACATTGGGCCTATATAACCTTACTGAAAACATTGCAGTGTCATTATTACAGTGTTAAAACAATGTCATTCCATATGTCTGGTGCTGGAGTATATGTGTTGAGAAACAGACTTTTTTCATATAGTGTCCGGCGCTCGAAAAAAGTCTGTTTTAGAGCACTGGTGCTGGCTTTGTGTTTCACTTTCTTAACTATGGGCTTCAGCGCAGAGTGCCAGACGCACTTAACTGACTTAATTCGCTGCAGCGTTGTCCTTCTACAGCGTCCTCTAGACATCGCATTTATCAGTGCTGGACAGGATACTACAGTGTCACTTCTCAGGCCGCTACGCCAGGCTATAGCGCCAGACACACACTTACAGCCACCACTAGCGCTGCTACATAGACGCTAAAATGGCAATCCGTGGTGCTAGTCTTCAGCCTCAAAAACGCTATGTATACACAAGCAAACAAACACTATTGAAATGTAAGGGATAGCGCTGCTGACCAACAGGTGCTACATGACGCTGCTGAACATACAGCGACGGCACTTTACACTGAGCCACCGCTAGTGATACATGTGACGCTACATGGACCTATTAGTGGAGCTCACCAGATTGACTTTCATATACATGGTTTTCACATACTGTGCCCGGTGTTCACCTGGCGCTACGTGATACTACGTGGCATTAGCGTTTCTTAAATAACCCCCATAACATCAGTCACATGAGTTACATATTCACCCCATGTCATTTTTGAGATCTTAAATATTTAAAATGATTAAGGTTATGATGCACACCACACAGTTGTACTTGTAATGAGGCCATGTGACACAGCCCTGCCCCATTCCAGCTCCTCTATAGAGGAGTGAAGCAGCATATACTGGGGGAAGGAGTGGGGGGCATCAATAATTTGCCTTAGACAGCAGAGAGGCTACATTAAGCTCTGACACAACTCATATACTTTGCAAAAAATATATAAAGTGTATAAAAGTCATACACATCACAATACAGGTAATATCGTGCAGTATAAGCACAATGCAGTATGGCCCTAAGAGGATCACACACTTGCAAGTCTATAGAAAAAAACAGCAAGTAATCTGTAATCAAAGCAATAGGACAACCATAAATGAAAAACGGGAGAAAAAGTATAGCTTGCCCGAAGGGTGCTTCTTGATTCTCCTGTAGGATGTAAAGGACCTCACACTTCTCTATAGACCGACCTCCTGGGGTCATACGGCATTGTGCCTCACATTTGATTATTCATCATTTTTCAATTACCTGCATGATATTACATGTATAACCTTTTTTTCTGGAATATCTCTTTAGTTTTACTTCTACAATGTTGCTTTCGTTTATCATGACCCAACCTCTTTTGTTTTTGACAGAGCAGCAAAAAGCTAGACATTTTTCATTCCTATTTATCACCATAGTCCAAAACATTATTATTAAATAATAATATTAAAGTCAAGGCAAGGAAAAGGTAACATTTGTATTCCAATTGTAACTACCATTGACTTTTTTTTCAGGCTAAATGGCGTAGACTGAGCAAAGAAGGACCGGTGTCTCTGGATATGTTTGAACACATCAGCCTTATGACGTTGGATACACTTTTGAAATGCACCTTCAGCTATGACAGCAACTGCCAAGAGTAAGATAACTTTCATATTCTTTAAAATCATTTGTTCTCCAATGTAAGCATACAGTGAGTTGTTTGAACGAATACTTATGTATACAAATCTTCATCACAGGGAGCCAAGTGAATATATTAATTCAATATATGAGCTCAGCAAATTAGTGTCAGAACGTGAACAGGTTCTTCACCACCAAAGTGATTTCATCTATCAATTGTCATCTAATGGAAAGAAATTTAGACAAGCGTGCAAGGTTGTGCATGATTTTACTGCAAATGTGGTACAGCAACGGAAGAAAGCTTTAAAGGAGCAAGGGGCAGAAAACTTTATTAAATCCAAGCGTGGAAAGACCACCGATTTCATTGATCTGTTGATACTGTCAAAGGTCAGTTTGTCCTATTCTGAGTAAGAGGTCTTTTGGGGGTCTGAATCAAGTTAGGAAAGTTGGTTAGTAGTTGTAGCATAACTAAATAAATTGCAACATATACAAATTGGTGAATTCCATGTGTGTTAGGTATTGTTGTGGTTAGCGCACTATGCTAGTATAAAAATAGACTGAACAGTCCAGGTTTAAAATGTTGGTATCCAATTGTTTCATCTAATTGTTTAGCAATTCTTTTAAATTACTTTCCTTGTAATGTTTTATAAATATATTCACTTATATGTAGCGGGTGAAATAAGTACTGGCCACGTCATCAATTTTCTAAGTAATATATTTCTAAAGGTGCTATTGCGATTCTCACCAAATGTCGGTAACAACCCATGCAAAGAAGCCCATAAATGAATCTATATGTAATAATAAGAAATCACACTGGGAAAAAGCTGCAAATACAATTACAATGAAATTCGTCCAGTCGTATTTCAGTGTAAGTGTAAATGTGGGCAAAAAACGTACGTTTCCATGTGAAAATGGCTTTCTGAAAGGGTCTGGTGCTGAGAAACCTTTACCCAAGATGGTGCATTTGGCTTATACATTTCACACAGCTTCAGAATCGTCAGGTGACGTTCCCCTGTAATACAAATTGTGAATTTGTGCCATTTGTTTTTTTTATGCACTTGTGAAACTTGGTCACTTTGTTATGAAGGGTCACATTCATCCATGTAATGCTAGATATGTGTTTAGTAATAGATCAGGGCAACTGGAAATACTGTTTTCTTTTGCTTCACATGTTTTGGTATTCATCCCACTATTAGGAAAGGCAGCTGGATGAAATGTGTTGAGGTAAAAAAGATACAGATATACAGACATGCAGGAGTTAAGTTAACTGTATTTATTTTAACAGTTTCAAATGAAATTAAAAAGAATCATGTCCCTTTCCTCCAGATTATCAGACTGGTGCACCAGGCATAGTAAGCCCAGGGTCAAAAAGCCAAACAGCCTTGCTCTGGCAACTGGCCAAAAGCCCCATGGCCTTTGGCCAAGTTTTAGTGCTTTTTACGGGGTGTCGGCTTTATTTTTTTTATTAAAACATAAAAAAAATAAAGAGATGTTTTAAGTAATCGATCACGTCAACTGGACTTGCTGTTTTCTTTTGGTCCACATGTTTTGTTATTTGACCCACTGAAGGTATGTGTGAATTAAACATTGCCTATTGGGAATGGTGGCTGGATGACTTGTGAAACGTATTGAAGTAAACAAAAAAAAAAAAAGGTATTGCAATTGTGTACATTTATTCCTGGCCACATACTAGAGTTAACTTTTCATTACTTATTTTTTACTGTTTCAATTAAAATGAAAACAAATCATGGCCCCTCTCTCACTAGCCCCATTTAGCCTTTGGCCCAGGTTTGGTTCGTAAAAAATATAAAAGTTAATTCTGTGCCTTTTACACTGATAACAAATGAGTATTTTCTTACACCTGCTCAAAGCAGCTGTAAATATTTCGTTCAAAAGAGTCAAAACATTGCTGAATCACACGGGTTGTTTTACAATAGTAAATTTCAGATGTATTTTTTTCACTGTGAAATGAAAAAAGGGAAAAAATGAGTGTAGAAAATGAGGCATCTTTTTTCTTTGCTGAATCACAAGAATATAAATAAGCTAAAACTGTAGAATTTAACTGTTAACTGTAGACTAATTTCTTGTTACAGACTTTGTTGAATTGAGTCCATACAGGGACACCTTTTATGAACTCTGAGCTTTAGTTCCTTTCATTCATTCTTTTTAATTGGATTCAGTTCAGGTTGTTTTTAGGGCCATTCTATCAGCTTTGTTTTCTTTCTCTGTTTTAACTTATTTTAATTATTACAGTTAGGAACAATTACAATCAGTCTGCTAGAGGGCCATCTGTACAAAATACCTTTATATCATATCCTTAACATTTTACGTATTTAAGCTAAATAACTCTTAGATTTTACATGAAATATTTAATATACAAAACAACTTTAAAAAATTAAAAAATTTAAAATTTAAAAGAGATTTAAAAAAAAGGGGGAGAAAAACCACCGTTAGACTTACTGGTAAGGTCTTTTTCAGGAATCCTTCAGCATCCTTCCTGCCCATCTCTAAAGTAACCTAAATAACCCTTGGACTATGGGTGGGTAATAGGTGGTCATGCTGAAGGATTCCTGAAAAACAGTAAGTAGCAGTGGTTTTTCTAAGTCATCCATCAGCATGACCACATAGAGAGGATTAGACAAGTAATTATACCTTAGGGGTGGGAAGCTGCAAGTAGTACCCTTCTACTGAAGGCCTAATGTTTTGCAGATAGTAAATCATGTCTATAATGTTTAACGAAGGTGTAGGGTGAAGACCACATTGCTGCTCTGCATATCTCATCCAAAGAAGCACCAGTCCTTTCTGCCCCGGATGCTGACATAGCTCGTGTAGAATGGATGGACACCTCTGGGGAAGAAACCCCCCTAGTAGAATATGCGTGTGCAATAGTCTGTGTTATCCACATGGACTTGGAGGCTGCCAAGCCTTTCTTTTTTCCGCTGAAGGTTACTAAAAGTTGTTCTGCTATACGCCTTTCTCTGGATCTTTCCAAATAAATGATCAGGGCTCTTCTAACATCTAGCAGTGAGAGATTTTCTTCCTTGCCTGCTCCAACTGCTATACAGGGGGCAAAGTCTGGGTTTCTCCACTGCATGAGACATTCAATTAGGGTAGGCAAGCTGTCTCCAAAATAGACCTATTAGGAGACCAAAGTATCATTGTAATCGAACTCCCCCTCAATGATGCTTGTTCCATCTGCACCCATGTTGGGGCATTCTCCAAGCGTAGTATTGTTGTTACTTGCGCCACCCTTGCCGTGAGGTAGTAAGATTCCAAAGACGGGTTCCCCAGCCCCCCGTATCTTCCTCTGGTGATTGATCCTGTGTTCATTGCCTTCCAAATAAAGTGAATTATTACTTTTTGCATTTTAATCATCTCCTTATCTTTATGGGGAGGGCATGAAAATAAATGAATATCTCATTAGTATATCCATCTTCACTGCAGCTATCCTAGTGGGAGCGAGTCATCTTGATTTTTTTTTATATAGTGGGAGAAAATAAATTTTATAAGCCTTATCTAGATCCACTACAAGTGACTCCTAAGTATTCAAGTATTTTCTTCCTCTCAAACCAATAAAGGTTTTTTGGGTCATTGTCTTCCTGAAATGTCCACCCTTGTTTCATCTTCGTCATCTTAGTCAATGGCAGCAGATATTTATCAAGAATGTTTTGGTACATTGTCCATTCATCCTTCAATCAATATTTAGCATGCCAGTGTCATATGCATAAAAATAGCACTGCACCAGATTTCACTGTTGGTATGGTGTTTTGGGGTGATATGCTGTCTCTTTTGACCTCTAAACATGGTGTGTATTATAGCATTCAGATCAGTTCAGTTTTGGTCACATCTAACCAGAATATAATCCCCCAGTATTTCACAGATCTAGGCCTGTCTAAAGGTTGTTGAACAAACTTTAAACCATTTTCAACATGCTTTTTCTTCAGCAATGAAGATGTAAAGCATACATAAAGGCCATGCAGGTTGCATGTTCTGTTTTTTTTTTAAAATTGGGCTATCTGCTATTTTCATATCTTTCTGTAGTTCTTCTGATAATTATTTTCACTCCTCTGTCTAAAACTCTTGCAGGGAGTCCCTGCTTATAGGGGTCCCTCCATCTTTTAAATGTCTTTGTGGTGTTTTATATTTTGTGAATTTATACGTAAATAAATTGTCTTACTATTTTTTACTCTGAGCGACATTACCGTTTAGAGAGACCTCATTTTTAAGTCCCATTCTGGTGTACTCAGTTTGCTTTGTTGTCTGTTTAAGGTGTGGGTCTCTGGCTGCCAGCTCAGACATTGATAGTATTGGGCTGTGGTCAAGTATTGTTGTTGCAAAGTCAGGGATTTTGTAGAATAATTGTCAGATATGTGATTACCTGTCATAGCAAATTGGCGATAGTGAACATCAGCTTCATATGTAGATTAAAACACAGTCATTAATTGTAACAGAGACAGCTGTGCAGGAGTCCTACAACTAAGTGAGGTACAGCTAAACTGTGCCACAGAGATTGTGGAAGATGGCACAGGTCATACACCATGGCAAGACGGGGCACAGCAACAAGAACCAAGATTGTTATACTGCATTAGCAGGTTTTCTGCCAGGCATACAAGAGCTTGAACCCCCAGTTTGACTAAAAAACTGAAAACAATGAGGATCATAGATGCATCTAGTGGTTGGCCATGGACCATTAACTCAACAGCTCAAAGACACGTCATGCTTACTTCAAAAATCTAAGATGTCCTGCAGTGCCATCAGCTCATAAAAAGCAGAAACCAGTGACACCCAGATACACCCATCTACCGCTCTGGCCAAATGTGGTATTCGTGAAAAAATTGAGCCAAAAATCTGTGTGTATGTTTACCTAGTAGAATTGATGGTGTTTTCGAAGAATACTACCCCAAAACATCTGTAGAGTAAGAACGAATTTTAGACTTTTTCTGCATTTTAAACTTGCCTCTTCATTTTGCTCATCTATAATCACTGCTTTAATAGATCTTAAGGGGAATCACCAGCATATCATGATTTAACCAATTTGGAGATAAGAGGAGTCTGGCTACATTCGTAACTCACCTGGTCCCTGCAGCCAGCTGCACAGACATGGTATCCCTGCAGCTTGAATGAATGCCAGGGAGCGCACACACAGTGGATGCCAACCTGTGCAGCCTTGCTGCAGCCACCACCAGGAGTAAGCTGATGCCAGGACAGTGTGAGTAGTCTGAGAGACTAGTCTGGCAAGGTTGTAGACACTAGATACCAACAGCATAGAGGGGCAACGGCCTCCCCCCTTGTGTCAGTCACAATGCCTCAAGCATACTCTTCATAATTTTGAATATTTTTCTTTTGCATTTGCTTAGGATGAAAATGGAAAATCGTTATCTGATGAAGACATGAGGGCTGAGGTGGACACATTTATGTTTGAAGGTAACATACTGTATATATTATAGTGGACTGAAACCCTGGTAATCCAGATCTAGAGTCTAAAAGACTCTGGGTCCAGGTTATAGCTTCTGTGGAACCTCCAGGATTGTCTGAATTCTCACCTCAGGAATCTGTCCCAGGGCACATGAGTGGGCCTTTGGCTGCATGGGAGGGAGTAGCCAGTGGGAGGCATGTGGCAATTTGTTAATTTCTAATAGATTTCCTGGCCTAATATGCAACCCAATCTAATCTGATTGGACCAGAGTCTGTGCATAGTATGTAAGACTAAAAAAAAAGCTTAAGCCCATCCAATTCAAGCTATATATAATAGAAGATCTTCTTCCAGTGGTCTAGTAGCCATAGCTGGTAATGTTATTGCATGCAAAGAAGGCACCCAGGCCAGGGCTGGATCCAGGTTTGTGGGGGCCCTTAGGTAAATGAGTCTTAGTGGGCCCCAAAGTAGTATATCACATGATGTCAACTTTCAGCTCCGCTGCCACAAATGTGTCATCTTCTGCTGCTGATCGCCCTCCAGTCCTTACTGCCTCCCCTGTGGCCACCAATCATTCTCTAGTCCCTGTTGCATTCTTTACTGCCACCAAGCACAGTTCAGCCCTTACTGCTTGCTCTGCTGCCACTAAAGACTCCATCATTGCTGTCAGTTGTCACCTGGTTCTTGCCACCCCCTGAGCTTTCATTCATTGCCCTCCATTCCATGCCACCTTCTCCAGTGTTGCTGACTATCCCCTTTTGCTGAGGCCAGCCATGAGCAGGTCTGCACACAACACCCAGCATTCAGTGGTTCTGATACACTGTAAAATAATACCATGGCCAAGTGTAAGCCTGAGTGGGCCCCTGAAGATGCCAGCCCTGTGCTGGTGCTGGCCCTAATCCAGGCCACCTTTGTACTCTTTAGTATATTCTTTATAACAACCTCCTCTGGCAGCGTGTTCCATAGTCTCACTGCTGTTACACATAAGAATCCCCTCCTGTGTCAGTGGAGGACGCACCTTTCCTCTAACGTTAGTGGATGCCCTTTGGTTCATGGTTACACTCCGGGTATAGATTGTAGGACTGATCTTTGTATTGACCCCGGATATAATTATATATAGTTATTAGATCTCTCTTCAGGCGTTCCTTTTCTATGCACCATGGGGGTTTGGATAGAGGTAAATAAACAGATAGTCATAGGGGGTTTCACAAATCGGCATGCCCCTGTAAAACCAAGATAAGTCAAATTCCTGGGGTTTGGTCTGCTTTATTTTAACCAATAAGTTGCCAAGCATGTAACTCTCAGGTGGTTACCTCTCCTGCTGCTAAGTGGCAAGCAAATGAGAGTTACGTGCCTGGCTTTCCCCTCTGACCCCTCCATCAATCTGGCCGGGTCTTCTCTTTATCCGGGGGCATCCGATCCACCAGGCTCTTGTGGCTTTAGGAGGGGACCTGAAAGAACCTCCAACCGGGTCTCTTCTTCACCCAAGGTCTTCCAACCCCCCCCCCCCACCCCAAGCTCTTCTATGGTGAGGAGAAGGCCTGAAATGGGTCCTCTTACCCACTGTTGTTGCTACTAGCCCTCTTTTGTTGGGTCGTGGAGGATGAGGTCATACATGTTATAAAGTGCTCTTTTGAGTTTGGGGGATCTCCTGGGCAGGAACTGGAGGCTACTGATACATATTTGCTACTGTTGTAATCGGGAGAAATGGGGCTTTCACGTGCAATATGTTATTTTTTAAATAAAATCAATGTTTTTTGTAAAGTAAGACAATTCTGCTCTTTTATAAATTTTGTTAGGGAAACCCTAGGCAACCAAAGAATTCTTTGATGGATTACTTCCACAAAGATGAAGCCACTACAATAAGCTGGGTTTGCCTGGAAAGCTTAACGTATGTACTTTCAGGGAATATATGCAGGATAGGGTATATTACAAATGTAAAGGGTGGTTTTATTAAAAAAGCGCAAGGTGGGCATTTTGTCTGCAGAGCTGAAATTTTCAAGTAAAATTATCCTTACGTGCATGCATTAATTTGGGGTGTAAATATTCCCTTAACCTCCCTTAAGTACCTATGAATATTGGGTATTGTTCTGTTCGGAGGGACCTTGCCATTTCAGATTTAACTTGGTTTTCTTGTTTGCAAATAGTTTTTTTGAAAATTGTTTCTGCTTTTTTATTCTTTTTTTAGGGAAACCCTGTGCAACCAAATAATTCATCGAGGGATTACTCCCAGAAAACTGTACCTACGTCAACAAGCATGTTACACCTAGAAAGCTTGAGGTGTGTACTTGAAAAACTGCAAGGTGTGCATAGCAGTTGTATTTTATCAGAAAATTTCCTAAAACGCTGTTTCTGTTTAAGGGAGTCTTTTGGGCAAGAAAGGGTGTCTACCAATAAACACATGGCACCGTTGTAACTGGGAGAAATTGGGATGTTACATGCAATATTATTTTATAGAAAAACATATTTATTACAGAAAAATACTACATTACTGTAAAAAATAGATGTTTGTTTTTTTGCACATATTTCACTTTAAAAAAAAATGTCAAATGTTGACCCTTCTATTGCCAGCCACATAAAATTTACGTGGCTGCTTCTCCAACCGTTAAACGTCAGCCACGTACATTCTACATTGTACATTCAATTGGTCATTATCTCCAAGGAAACATTAATATGCACTTTTTTTACCTTGCTTGAACACAGAAAGCCTCTAACAGGGCAAAAGCATAAATAAACAATACAAAAACAGTACAAAAATGTAGCTTTACAATGTATAAATGTTTATAAAAGTTTATAAAACGTAATCCGTATTTATTATATTTTTTCCCCAAGGGCATGACACCACAGCCAGTGGACTGTCTTGGATGTTGTATAACCTGGCCGGTCACCCTGAATATCAAGAGAAATGTAGAGAAGAGGTAAAAGAATTAATGCAAGGGAGAGATGATTGCCACTTAGAATGGTGAGTACCCCACAATATGCAAATATTGATGATTGCAGTGGAACTCTTGGGAAATAAGAAATAAAATGTGCTTTATATGTGGATATACATTTTAAAGAATCTTAAACCGGACCTTCACTATGATTTATTGAAAAGCCCAAACCCTTAAAAATGATTCCCCAGCATCTAAGAATAATATATTTTAAGTTTTTAGTCTCTTACTTATTATTCTTTCCCCCACTGGGCTGCAACTCTGTTAAGGACTTTAGGATACTGGCGCCGCCATCTTGAATCAGAAGCACCACACTTACTGAGGAGAGGAGAGTGGGATAAGGTACAGGGTGGCGGGTTATAGCTGTGCTTTGCTCAGACAGAGCAGAGCTGGGTTCAGGAAAAGGTCAGCAATCCCAGAATGCAGAGCAGCACAGTCAGAAGGCACTTCCTGTTTGCAGGCTGCCTGATGTTCTATAAGCCACCATCTTGGATGTGTAAAGGCTCATAACATGCAGTAGATGCAGTTAGGATGATTTTTAATGTGGGCAATCTGTATGTACAGGTTGTGTAGCGGTCCCTTTGCTCTAACAGCACAGAGACATGTACATCACTACATGAACCAATTATCACAGAATTGGTTTATGTTAGTCATCTGAGCAGCACCTGAGGCAGGGCAGTCATATATAAGGGGGCAAGATCCTAAGGTGAACTTAATGGTATGTTCCAGGCATCTCAGCAGAGGCTGAAGAAAATCAAGCTTAAAATGAGTTTCAACTATTCAAGTGGCACTAGAATGGCCATAGTGATCATGGTTTACATACTTTAGGTGATCAACATGACAGCAGGACCTTTTTCTTTATCTTCCATAAGGGTTCACTCTTGTAATACACAGGACCAGTTTGGCATTCCATTCCTGATTCACTGGCTTTAAAAACTTGGCTGTTAACATCACAGTCCAAGAAGATAAGGACCTCTAGATAGCAGTCTTTACCATGATGATCAATGCCAGGAGGGCATCAATGGGCAAGGTATACCTGTAGACCTGTAAAGCCTACTTGAGAGGAACAGAACCTGTGTTCACAAGGTCATTGCATATTTTCATATTCTACATGGTGGTTACAATCAAGGGTCAAACCTTGGCTTTGTCCATATTGCTCTAGAGCAGTGTTCCCCAACCCTCTCTTCGTGAGCCACCAATAGTTGTTTGTGAATCTTCATCTCTATACCCTTACCTGAGAACTTAATCACTTCACCTGTGCATTTGTGTGGGGATCTGCAAAACCTGGCCTGTTGGTGTAGGCCATCTACTGCGAAAGGCAAAAATACTAATGTGAGAGCCATTTTCCGTAGAAATGTAATGTTCGGCAAACAGTTCTGTTTATAGCAGTCGAGAGCATGAGAGGCTATATTACCTGTAGCTTGTGCGCTCCCTGGAGCTTGCACACAGCCAAAAGATGCAGCACATGATGTTGAAAAGAAGGTGCGTTTACCAGCCGCAAGGGGTTTCACACAGGGAGACATGCTGATTTGAAATGCCCTAGGGGAAGGCCATGGGCTGCTCTAGGGGAAGACCCCAGTGTGTTCTTTCCCACTTTAATGTTTACCTCTCAAGCAATATTCACAGACAATGTGATAAATACTTGAAAGGTAAATTCTATACATTTGTCAAGCTCATCACCTCATTTGGCAAAGCTCATTGCCTAGTATAGCAAGTCTCTTGGGTGGTCCTCACACCAGTCGTAAATGAAATGATAAGTCAGTTCCTGTTTATCACTCTTATAAGCAGCTACATCAGCTTGCTATCTATTATAGTATTCATGTAATAACTCGGTATGGTTTTGCAACATACCATGTCATGTAGTGCAGAAACAGCTTCTTATCTTTTAAAGGCCAACTATGCATATTTGAAGAGAAGCTTTTGAGAATATCTAGTCTGTCTGTCACACATTATGCTATACAATTAACAGAAAATAAAAAATGCATAGACACAAAACAGTAAAAAAAGGGTCTCAAAAATAAATAAAAAATTGACCAGATGAAGAGATAAGCAAAACTGTATGCTATTTATAAATAGCCAGGACATAACCTTATACATGCAGCATGTAGTGCCCCTAATAGCCAGACCAACACAGTTCAGGTAACAAATTGTTACCATGGATATTATGCCCATGTTGCATGTATGCCCAAATGCAAAGGCATGACACGCCGATCCTCTAAGTCCCGCAGCGTAGTAGTGTCGGGGGAGTGCATAATAGAGGTGTTGGACAGACTCAGAATCGGGGCATCGACCTCGGGTGGCGATGTCCAACACTTAACCAGATCGGCAGGAAATGGATACTTCTTATCCACAGCTTTAGGAATCCCCTGGAGTTTGCTGGGATGTTCCCATTCTTTCAGCACTAGGTTATTAAAGTGAGTTTGTTCGGGAAACTCCAACCGCACCCTAGCGGTATGAAACAGATCACCCCTTTGCCGAGGAGCCGCGGGAGGGGGAGAGAGGGATAACACATCAAAGATCTGAGACAGCAGTCTGTCAATGTCGTCCTGGGACCAAAGATCAGAACCAGACTCCTCCTGACTCCTGGACTCGTCCTCGTAGGATCCTGAGTCAGAGAGCAGTTCCCCTTCCTCTGATGGGGACTGAGCATAGGAAAGCAGTAAATCATCAGATTCTACAGGGAGAATAGTAGCTTCAGGATTCAAATGACGCCTCTTGGCAGTAGCCTTGCGCGCCAAGGAGCCAGCGATGAAGCTTTCCACACTAGCCAATCTAGAGGCCAAATCAGCTCAAGCTTGGGGGGGTAGAGGAAATAAGGCGAGGTGCGGGCCCAGCCTCGGAAGAGGTGGGGAGACCGGCTAGCGCCTGTTGGGCACAAGGTACGCAGACCCGTGCATTGTCACCGCTGCTAGGTAAAACCCCACAAGCTGCACACAGACGGGCTTGTCCCGAGGGGACCCCGTTCGCAATATCCTGGGATGCCTCCATATGGTGATTATTAAATTCAATATGCCAGTAGGGATTGACGCTTTAAGCAACCCTGGATGCCCCAATAACCCGCTGAGAAGTGGGAGTAATTTCTGAAAAAAAGGTCTGGACCGGGCGTTACGTCGGGCCGGGAGAAGCCACCGAGGACCGCTGTCTGAAAGACACAAGGGGAACAGGGATGTCAGAGCCGAGCGCGAAGAAGCAAGCTAGGGAAAAGATCGCCCATGAGGGCACTTACAGGTCTGCGAGCGGAGGACCGTCTTCACCACGTGCATGCGAGAAGGAAATGGCGTCCAGCGAACCTCGAAGGGGGGGCCAGAGCGGGCGATGACGCGGAACGCGCCAGCCCGAACCACGCCCCCCCCCCCGGAAAGCGCGAAGCTAGAAGGCGCGCAGCCAATCAGGAGAGAATAGTAGATACGTCAGCATCACTTCAGAGAAGTAGTCTGACAGAGTGAGTAAGGAGATTGAAAAACGCCGTAGCTTCCCCGAACAGTGCTGCTGTATGCGCCATAGAGCACAGTAAAACGCTGCGGTCAGTTGAAAAAGTAAAAGGTGAAACACCCGGTAGCGGTAAAGCCATCTATAGTGTAATAAAGGCAAGGATAGGCCATCAAACACATAACCCCCCCTCTTTTTCCCCCCTCTAACGGGGGAATCTGGGGAGGAAGGTGACACGAATAGAGGGTTCACCGTTAGATGGGACATGGGGGCACTGGTGCGGGAGGGGCATCCAACAGAAGGCTCACCATTCGCCTTAACCGCCTACCCTATGGAGGGGGATTGCGGTGGAGTCTAGCTCCATAAGCACACTGGGTGCTGCCTACCTTAACCCGACCAACGCAGCCCAGGCTGGGAGGCATTAATTCACAATGAGGACGGGTGGAAATAGTCCCGCAGGGCCTCGGGCTGTCAAGCCCCGCTCGCCTGCGAGAGCGTGATACTTCATGTCTTCGCAGTTCCAGCACTGCAGAGAAATCTGGGGATTTGTGGGAGGTCCCTTGGTATATGAAGGGCCGGGAGGAGCTTGTTTTCTACATGTCTGCAGTGCACGGCGCCGGAGGACGTGCTGTATGCTTATAATATGCAGTTTTTTCAAAAATATTTCATGTTCTATATATTTCTGCAGAAATGACATTACAGGTCTGGCATTAAAGTGTTCATGTTACAATGTTATTACAATGTAATTCCATATGTTTTCGCTTTGTTACTAGTGGATACAAGCTGATAAACAGACTTTAAACACACAGCCTCCAGCGCACTGGGCTTCAGAAAAGCATTTTTGAGCGCCAGAGTTGTGTGAGGCTGTTTTTTTTTTTATGAATATGTTGTGAGTCAGTCGCACTGACCAGTCGCTAACATGCGCTACCATACAGCGCTGTACTGGTCAAATAGCGACTCCTCACAATGTATTCATCACTGCTGCACAGCGACTGAGTCGCTATGAACTAGCGACCCACGGCCGAGCACAGCGACTACTAGCGGGTGCTCTGAAAATGCCTGCTACAGACGCTCATCTGTCGCTACCTGGCGCTAATAATGAATCACCCTGTAATTTGACTGATGTCAAATAAACAAGGCTGATGTATCCATTTTCTAATCTATAATCCACAACTGCAGGTCCTGGGAAAATCGCTACCTACCTACCCCACTAAATATTTAAGCTTATTGAACCCTACTAACCCATTAATAAATAGATATGGGCAACTTAGCTGGGCACTCACGCTGAGTGCTCCAAGGGACAGAGTGGCTATTAGATGACTTTTTACATGGTTCTGGAGGAATGAAATTTATAGGAGGGCAAAGCCCTGTTACCACTTCTTCCTCATGCTACAGGAAATAGAGAAGAGGCACATGGGAAGGGCATAAGGTGAGCTGCTTGCTGCCTTATAATCGCCTTTGGGTTTGTGTCTTTAAACTCACTACTTGTGAACTGGTAAACGTACACATTTTTTTGTTTTATGTAAACCACAAATCCATTCAAAAAGCAGGCAGACCACAGTTAAAATCTGTAATATAAACCACAAAATGCAAGCTTCTGGACCTGGGCCACACACACATACTGGAGGTGCGAACATGCTCTTTGAGACTACGGGGAGGCCGATTCATTAATAGCGCCAGGTAGCGACAGATGAGCGACAGTAGCATTATTTTCACAGCGCCCGCTAGTATTCGCTGTGCTTGGCCATTGTTCGGCTGTTGAGAGCGACTCAGTCGGTGTGCGGTAATGTTGAATACGGGGTTAGGAGTCGCTGTTTGACAGGTTCCGCGCTGTATGGGAGCGCATGACAGCGAACGGCCATAGTGAACGGCTCCCAGCTTATTCATTAACAAATCACGCTCAAAAAATTCTCGCGCTGTGAAATGATTGTTTAAACCCCAGAGCACTGGCGGCGATGGGTTAAAAGTAGTTTTTTTAACCCCCAAACAACCATATTTTTAGAAAAAAAAAAAAACATGTTTTTCAAAACATTTTGTAATATGAATACATTAATATCAGACCTGCAATATCAATTCTGCACAATTTTTTTTTTTTTACCTTAAAAAAAAAATCTAACATTGCAGAAGTGGTCACAGAATTTTTGACATTAAAAAAAAAAAAAAAAAAAAATTTATTAGCAATTAATTATGAATATTTAAAGATTGCTCCATTGAAATGCATTGGAGAGCGCCAGGTAGCGAGAGGTCATACCTGTCGCTGTTCAAGGTCGCTCGCTGGCGCTGTGGGGTGAGGCTGGAATAATGATGAATGATTCGCTATCTGGCGCTCTGTCAGTCGCTAAGCAGGATCGGCTTGATAAATGTGTGATTGCGGAGGGGAGCCGGCGTTCTCGTGGCGGTGAGCGTCATTACCGTTCGCTCACCATTCGCTACCTGGCGCTATCCCTTGTTAAATAAGGGCCTAAATAACCCTGTACACACAATTAACCATCAGTTTACTGGATTACATTTGGTAAATGTTTATGCTTTCGAACTATATAACTACAATAGCTGATATCAGGAAAAAAAACATTGCTCAATTATTGACTGAAGTTGTTTGCTTCATTTTATTCTTTTGTAGGGATGATTTATCCCAATTACCATTTACTACAATGTGCATTAAAGAGAGCCTACGACTACATCCTCCTGTAACAGCAGTGAGCAGATGCTGCACTGAGGACATCAACCTTGATAAGAGAGTACTTCCTAAAGGTATTTATCAATGGTATATGGTATAATACAGAAGAAACCAGTCCTTACTTTGGCTCAGTAACTTGTGGCATTCCCCCCCTCCCATTCCCATAGGCAGTGTGACATTCCCCCTCCCATTCCCATAGGCAGTGTGGCATTCCCCCCTCCCATTCCCATAGGCAGTGTGGCATTCCCCCCCATCCCATTCCCATAGGCAGTGTGGCATTCCCCCCCTCCCATTCCCATAGGCAGTGTGGCATTCCCCCCTCCCATTCCCATAGGCAGTGTGGCATTCCCCCCATCCCATTCCTACAGGCAGTGTGTAATTCCCCCCCTCCCATTCTTATAGGCAGTGTGGCATTCCCCCCCCTCCCATTCCCATAGGCAGTGTGGCATTCCCCCCTCCTATTCCCATAGGCAGTGTGGCATTCCCCCCATCCCATTCCTACAGGCAGTGTGTAATTCCCCCATCCCATTCTTATAGGCAGTGTGGCATCCCCCCCTCCCATTCCCATAGGCAGTGTGGCATTCCCCCCTCCCATTGCCATAGGCAGTGTGCATTCCCCCCTCCCATTGCCATAGGCAGTGTGGCATTCCCCCCTCCCAATCCCATAGGCAATGTGGCAGACACTGAGTTAAAAAAAAATCAACAAAACATAAGGCTCGCTCCCGCGCCAATGGAGGAGTGGCAGACAGACAGGGGGTGGGCAGGTAAAGGAACCCTGCTTGCTGTCCCCAGCCTGACTGCTGTGACCACCGCTGCTTCTCGATCCAGCACGCGCACACACCCGGGTCCTTTGCAGCTGGCGGGCATTGCCAGTGCCCTTGTCCATTGAGGGCAATGGATGTGGATACAGGCCATGCCTACCCACTGCACGGGACTTGAGTATGCGTGCACCAGGCCGAGAAGCGGCGGTGAAGGAGGTGGCAGTCAGACACCTCTGTCGCTTTTTCATCGGTGCAAGGCTTCTGTGGCCTCCTGGTGGCAGTGGGAGCGAGGCTCATGTAATTTTTGTTTTACATTTGCTCCCCCATTTTGCACAAGTGCATCTTATAGGACGAAAAATATGGATATGGTACATATACAGTACTCAGAACACTAGGTATAGGGGCTGCTATCCACAGGGGGGCGGAGGCCACATGAACTCCATGCCCTTCACCATAGGTTCTTCCATCCCCCCAACCATTTTAACTGGTATAAGGGTTCCCATGATCCTGTACCAGTTCACTGCTAATGTCACATTAAAAATAAAACACAACACTGTCCAGCAAACCCCAAAAATAAACTTACTTACCTGCAAGTCCCACACAATCTTGTGGGCTGCAGTTGTCTGAGCTTCAGCGCTGTTGGCTCCAGTGCCTTCAGCCCACTACTCACCTGGCATTGATGCGTGTCTTTGACTTTGCCAGTCACAAGATCTATCCATAGTGTCTACTGCTGATATGTGTTTTCAGTGGTGAATGCTGGTCTGGAGCAGCTCTAATTTTCAAAGCTGCAACTAGCCTGGCTCAGCATGCGGGCATACAAGGCACCAAGCCTATGGGCTGGAAAGTATCAGAGATTTATTTTTTAGAGCGGACTAAAACTCAAGATTTTCACCCTTCTAGGTCCTGGTTGGCTTTACTGGGGCATCCCAACACATGCATATTGTCCGGCAAACTATTATGAATGGCTAGAATATTTATCTCCCGCCGCGGATTGGTGTCAGGTGACCAGCAACGAAACTGATTTCTGGATCCGAGCTTGTGATCCTACATTGCCCAGGGTCTGGAACATTGAGCCGGGAATGATCTCATTCCAGGCTTGTGACTCTCCATCTCAGATGCTCAGACAGGCCTTATCCATTCCTTTCAATAAGGGCAGTGTGCTAAGATCTAACACCCCCTCCATTGTAGTGAATGTCAAGGGCATACCCTTTTGCCGAGTGCCTGATGCATTAAGCTGGCGCTACCTCTCACTCGCTGCAGTGTTATACTTTTGTTAGAGCGCCCAACACACATCACATTCATAAATGCCAGACAGGTTTCTACAGCAATCGCAATGCTAGGTTACAGCGTCCGATACCCGCTTACAGCGTCTACTAGTGGTCGCTCTAAGCGACTACACAGACGCTCACATACCGATACGTGGCACTAGGCGTAAATCAGCCTCCACATGTATTTTAAAGTCTAAAGGAATAATAAACATATTTTCATTTTGTTTTTTCCTTTTCTCTAGGAAATATTTGTCAGATAAGTATATATGCGGCCCATCACAACCCTGCTGTATGGCCAAATCCTGAGGTACAGATCACGTTCAGTATCACATTCTAAGCTGATCTGCAAAACAAATGAACATTTAAAACTATTAAACTCTCATTTCCAGGTCTATGATCCATATCGATTTGATCCAGAGAAATCCCATGAGAGGTCCTCACACGCCTTTGTACCATTCTCTGCTGGACCTAGGTAGGGGGCAATTTTTTTAAATTTTAATCAAAGCTAAATCACCTAACAAAAATATATAGGAAAATATGTATGTAGAGTTTGAGCGTATTTCTATCATACATCTATATTCTTATTTTTGAAAGTAAACTGTAAAAGGATTGTCCAGGCTAAGGGGAAAAACAAATAATTATTTGCGTACCTGCCATGCAGAGAATTCCTCTGCATGAGCTGCCGCAGCTGAGATTCAGCCCCTTTTTCTGTAGCTCAAACCCTTTGGATTTTATAAATCAGCCTCCAGATGTACAGATATAAATGTGTGCAACGTATGCAGCATCTTTTGATGATGGGCAGGCTGATTCATCCCTAACGCCAGGTAGCGACAGTCTGTCTGTAGCAGGCATTTCAGAGCTCCCGCTAGTAGTCGCTGTGCTCGGCTGTGGGTCGCTAGTTCAGAGTGACTCAGTCGCTGTGCTGCAATGATGAATACATTGTGACGAGTCGCTATTTGACTAGTACAGCGCTGTATGGTAGCGCATGTTAGAGACTGGTCAGTGCGACCGACTCACAACATATTCATCAAAAAACAGCCTCACACAACTCTGGCGCTCAAAAATGCTTCTCTGAAGCCCAGAGCGCCGGAGGCTGTTTGATTAAAGTCTGTTTTTTAGCATGTATCCACCAGTAACAAAGAGTTACATTGTTATTACATTGTAACATGAACAGATTAATGCCCGACCTGTAATATCAATTCTGCATAAATATATAAAACATGAAAAATATTTTCAAAAATGGCTTTTTCTATGCCACAAGAGTTCACAACATTATTTGAGATTTAAAAAAAAAAAAATAACAAAATCCCTTTTTAAACAGAAATAAAAGAACGTCCACTGAAATGTATGGAAGAGCGACAGGTAGCGAGAGGTCATACCTGGCACTCTGCAAGGCTGAACGCCGGCGCTGTTCGCTGAGACTGGGATTATGATGAATCGGACGCTACATGGCGTTATCCCAGTCGCTCCACAGATTCTGCTTGATAAATGTGTAATTGCGTGCCATGTCCGGCGTTCACCTGTCGCTACCTCTCATTTACAAGGCACTACCTGACGCTATCCTGAATACTCCATAACTCACAGGGAATCCTTACACAATTAGATACTAATCACCAAGTTAGGAATCTGTGCAATTGGAAACAATTTTAAAGTATTCATAAGTGGTCATCCATTCAGAATTATTCGAATGTGTTCAGCCCAATAGTATACCCAGCTGCAGACAGACAAAAAGAGGTAGGAAGAAGGGGATAATCGTTTTTTTTTTTTAAAAGATACGTTTTAAAGGGATTGACCAGTCAAATATAAAAATCATTTGCTTGGCAGCTTACCTGATGAGTCAGTCAAATGCTGTCTTTTTGCTCCGGTCACTGAAAGAAAGAGGAATTTCCTGTTTCTCTTCTTCTGCCTCCAGTAAATACCCCTTATCAAGACCACTAATTCAATCCCAAGACTCATGTCAGGCTGACACCCCTCTGTTAGTGATCTCTCTGTAACCTTTGTTAGCTAGAAATGAGCCTTTCACGCTGTCAAGTACAGTGTGCTTGAACCATACACTCCCATCATAAAGACAGCACAACATGAGGTGAAACTATTTTATACTTAGAGGCCGATTCATTAATAGCGCCAGGTAGCGACAGTTGAGCGACTGTAGCGGCATTTTCAGAGCGCCCGCTAATAGTCGCTGTGCTTGGCCGCTGTTCGGTAGTTGATAGCGACTCAGTCGGTTTGCCGTAATGTTGAATATTGGGTGAGGAGTCGCTATTTGACAGGTTCCGCGCTGTATGGGAGCGCATGATAGCGACTGGCCCTAGCGACCGGCTCCCACCATATTCATTAACAAATCACGCTCAAAAAATTCTTGCGCTGTAAAATGCATGTTTAAACCCCAGAGCACTGGCGGCGATGGGTTAAAAGTAGTTTTTTAACCCCCAAACAACCATATTTTTGGAAACCAAAAAAAAACAAGTTTTTAAAATAATTTTGTAATATGAATACATTAATATCAGACCTGTAATATCAATTCTGTACATTTTTTTTTTTTAACCTTAAAAACATAATTTAAAATGGCAGAAGTGGTCACAGAATTTTTCACATTTAAAAAAAAAAAAAAACATTAATAACAATTAATTATTAATATTTAAAGATTGTTCCATTGAAATGCATTGAGAGCGCCAGGTAGCGAGAGGTCATACCTGTCGCTGTTCAAGGTCGGACGCTGGCGCTGTGGGGTGAGGCTGGAATAATGATGAATGAGTGGCTATCTGGCGCTATCTCAGTCGCTAAGCAGGATTGGCTTGATAAATGTGTGATTGTGGTGGGGAGCCGGCGTTCTCGTGGCGGGCCCATCATTACCGGTCGCTCACCAGTCGCTACCTGTCGCTATTCCTTGTTAAAGTGGACCGTCACCCTCGCGTGATCGGCCCGGGAATCTATAAGATTCCCGGGCCGATCACCTCCCTCCCCGCGGGACATCCGAGATCGGGATGTCCCGCGGGGTGAAACCCCCCCAAACACCACAAATCCACCTACCTTGTCTTCGCGCCCCTCTAGACGTGCGCGCGCCCGCGCCGGCCGTCCATGAATGGCCGGCGCGGGCGCGCGCACGTCAAGAGTGACGCGCGGGAGGCGGCGACAGAGGAGCCGCTTGTCCGGTCCTGTCAGACCACTTGTCCGGCCGCGGCCACGTGGGAGCGGGGAGAGGTGAGTTTTCCGGGTGTTTGGGGGGGTTTCACACAGCGGGGCACCCCGATCGGGGGTGCCCCACCGAAATGGACCAAGACCCAGGATAGTCAAAATCCTGGGTGTTGGTCCACTTTAAATAAGGGCCTAACTCTAATAATATAGCTTCATTTTCAAAATGGAGGAAAGTTAGAACATTGCCATGTGTAGCCCTGCAGCAAACATTTAAACGTGTCTGGAGTATTACTTTGATCGTGATCACCGAAAAGGCTATAAAGTAATTCTGCAGCCAAGAAAACAACAAAACAAGAAAAACAAAAAACAAAAAGGGTACTTACCCTTTGTCCCCCCGCTTATCGATGCTAGTCCGGCAATCAGCAGCTCCTCTGATCACTGGATCTGAGCCCGCACTGCAGCCACCAAATCCTGTTCCATCTGGGGCAAGGAAGTACCCTTTGTTTTATTTTTTTGGCTACTGAGTGACTTGAATGGGGTTATAGATTGTAATGTTTGTAGTTCATAAAACCTCCTCTGTAAAGTTGCCTTGGTACTACAGCATTTATGTCGCCAATGCTTCTTTCTTAGAAAATACAATGTAAATACCGCGCTAACAAGATAAAATTAAAGCTCAACGTGCATAAAGTCCTTCCAACTTAGTCCCCCCCAAAAAAGTGTAATAAAGCACAGAGCTGGAAGTTAGTTTTCAATGGCAAAAGCGTGTTGATCCAATGCGCATACTCCACCACCAAACCAATCGCACACCAAATAGAGCGTCAAAACTCTTACCAGAGCTAGATCAGACTCCACACTCAGGTCTCTAGATAACTGCTTGTATCCAACAGTCTTCAAGTCAAGGATTCCAAAGTTGTCCAGCTCAAAAGGCATATGTTTATAGCAAGAGCCATGCAAAGCAGCAAAGAGACAAATAATAGTGCAATACGTCTCACCATAAAAACAATCTATTTGATAAAAATGCACTCACAAGCAACAACAGTAAAAAAACATTTGAAACATCTCAGGTACTCAGCAATTCTCACCGCCGACCTCCAGATCCAATCAGGCTTCAAGTTATAAAAGTCCAATCCTATGTAAAACCTCCAAACAATCAACGCGTTTTGTCGCTGCAGCGACTTCTGCTTCTTTCTTCCTTTGTTAGACTACCTTCACAACTGTCCAGTCGCATTTGCGGCCTGCAATTTGCTGCAGGAATACCGTTTTGTCGTTGCATTTTTTTTGTTTGCATTTTTATTTGCATTTGTGTCTGTGTGTTATAATATCCCTATTTCAAGGGACTTCTTAAAGTTGCGTTTTCCCCTTTGCTGCCGCACCAGAGAGGTGTAAAAGGGGCCATAGAGGTGCCATTGACAAATATTTTTTGGTTTACCGCTGCATCTGCCACGAACGCAGAAAAACATGCGGTATTGTACAGGTGTAAAGGAGGGCTTAGCATAACTAACAAGCTTCGAGGATTTGATCATGCAGCATGTATAAAAGGAGACTCTTTTCTTAAATAACCGCTTCTTCATCTTACAGAAACTGCATTGGACAAAACTTTGCCATGGCTGAAATGAAAGTGGTTTTGGCTCTGACGCTTCTCAATTTCAAAGTGAGTCTGGATCCAACCAAGACAGCGCGCAAGTTGCCTGAGGTCATACTACGAGCAAAGGATGGGCTTTGGCTGAAAGTGGAACCTCTTAGAGCCTAACTTTCTATAACAGGATGTGGCATTCTTTTTTTGTCAGTCTTTTGGGGGTTTTAGGTCTATCTATATCAGAGCAAAATACACCTATGCTAAATGTTAAGTAAACTATTGGTTGGATAATTGTATCATGACTTGTTTATTCTGGGAATATATTATTAGTGACTTAACAAGCAAAAAGTATTTTAACTGGTTAGATTTGTTTATTCGGTTTGTATAATGATAAAAAAAAACTTCCAGAAAATTGAAGCAGATTTTTAATAAACCTCTGTAAGGGTAAAGGGATTTTGAAAGTATATATTTTTGTGTGGCAGTACAGTAGAGCCAAAAACCGAGACTGCTATTGCTAGTCTCCTTTTTTGGGAAAAGTTATTTCTCTGGCTGTCTTGTTCTCATGTTTAGAGACTTGAAATCTGATATCAGAAATGCTTATTCACACACATGTTCCAGGTTCTCTGCTTATTACAATATAAGTTAAGCATATAATACCTGCTGCTGGAAGGGCATTCCTCCCCACAGCACACACAGCTCCGCCTTAGTATGTCCCCTCTATTTTAGTGAGCTTGCAGAGGGTCGAAATTCTGTTTTGGATGGGGGGAAGATTAAAGACTGATGCAGGGTGACACAGTGCTCATTCTCTGTTATCGATAAGTTTCGATATTGATATCGTAGAGCCGGACGGGGGAGCTTTGGGAGACTAAAGAGTATATCATTTTTGCCTGAACAAGCCCTTTACCCTCTTTCTCTGCGTGTTTTATACATTCTATTCCTTCTAATATGAATGCCAACCCCTTTTCCTTACTTTACATTAACCATTCCCATTTTGTCTAATTTGTCTAAACTTTATCTACTGCACTCCACAATAATCTCATTCTTTAGGATCATTTTTGGCACTATCATCTTTATTATAGTAATGCCTTAATCTGCATTAAAGTGGTAATTTTATACCTAATGGGTGTGGGGCGGCATTGTGATAGTGGGGACATCCAGATTGCTGAAGCTGCCTCCCCCCGTGCTTAGACTCCCTCAACACTCCCAAATTCCTTATCTCAGTCCTCGGCCAAAATTCGGGCCCATGATTGGTTGCCGGTGGTCATGTGGGCTGGCCTTGACCAGTGGTTGGAAAAGAGAAAGAGGCCCCGACCCACATGACCAGTGGTGGCCAATCGCAGGGGCACATTTTGGCAGAGGTCCGAGGTGAAGGCAGTCTGTCCACTGGGGGGCTCCAGCAATCTGGATGCTGTCACAGTGCGACCCCACACGCATTATGCAGAAAATGGGCGTGGGACCACTTTAAAGTGGACCAAAACCCAGGATTGTGACTATCCTGCGTTTTGGTCCTTTCCCCCAGCGGGTTAGAGCTGGCTGGCGGCTGCATCCCCCACTTCCCTCTAACAGGGAGCGTGCCCGCGCACAAATGGCTGGCGCAGGCCCGCACCCTGCTCAAGGGACAGTAGGGATGCAGCCCGCGCATGCGCCGTTGGAGCGGGAACAAAGGTGAGTGAACGGGGCGACCTTGGGGGTTTCACACAGCTGGGCATCCCGATTTCCCAGGGAGGGAATCGAATAGATTCCCGAACCGATCAAGCTGGGTTTTACTCCACTATAACCACTTTCTTAGAACTGTGCAACATCAACATAATAAATAAACTTTTTTACTCACGATTATCCCCTTACTCTTACATGTTCTTTCAGCCATGAACACATTTGTTTTGGTTTCACATACAATAAATTATTTTCTTTGAGAACATGCATAAACTGTTTCCCCTCTACTGTACTACATATAAAGTTATTTTTCGTGTATTTTCTGCCATGATTTGTTTCATAATCTATATAATGTCTATAAACACTGATTCACAAAAGCATCTGATTTGCTAAAATATATTGTTTTACATTTTTTTATTATTACTTACTCAGTTGCAGTATGTTACTTCAAACAGCTTTATAGATTTACACAAATAGATTTTATAAAATACAGAAAAAAACACAAGAAACTTTGTCTTGTATCTGTAGTCTCCTATTCTTAAGCCTAATGGGGATGCTCACCTTCTTCCAAGTCTACCTGAAGTTTAAACTTCCTTTGGGCCTTGAGTTCCTGCAGTCTGATGTGGCATTATTTTTGACAGACTGCATGAGCGTGCAGCAAAGTAAGAGGATCCTTAAACATTAGTATAATAGACTTAAGGGTATAGATCCCATAGGAAGAGAATCAATGCCATCAGTGATAACGGACAAAGTTTTTTTCTTTTAACTGTTTTACTAATTGTAATAAAAATCTTATCTTTGCTAAAATGTTGGAATGTCTGTTTATTGACTTTAGGTTTAGTTTAGTGATTTTGAATTTGCGTCATGGGTCAGAATCACCCCCAAAGTTCAGATTCCCTTTGATTTCAATGGGGTTGGAGTTCAGGTACCCAAACTGAACTTTTGTTCAAAGTTCGGACTTCTATGGGTTTGCCCCAACACATAGAGGCTGATTCACTACTAACGCCACGTATTGCCAGATGAGCGCTTAGAGCGACCACTAGTAGACGCTGTAAGTGGGTATTTGGCGCTGCAGAGCGTCTCGGTCGCTGTAGTAACCTGGCCAGCATTGATGAATGTGATGTGTGTTGGGCACTTTAACAACAGTACAGAGCTGCAGCGAGCGACAGGTAGCTCCAGCTCAGTGCGTCCAGCACTCGGCGCTCCACACCATATTTAACAAAAAACTACACACACACACAGCATTGGCGCTCTTAAGCTGGGCGCTCTAGCATAGAGCGCCAGACGCTGTGTGATCAAAGTCTGATTTTGAACCCATATACTTCTGTAACAAAGCGAAAACACATGGAATTACATTGTTTTAACACTGTGAAATTAACAGTATGGCCTCGATTCAATAAAGGTAGGAAAAAATTCTCATGGTAGTAAAAGATTCAATTCATGAGAAAAAAGCCTGAGAATGTCACTGTTACTGAATCACCAGCTAAGAAAACAATGAAAGTCAGACACTTTTTTACTCCTAAGAAAAGTAGAGAACTGATTACTCCTTTCTACACTGTAGTAAAAGTTGTCATTGACTTTCATTGTCTTTTTATCTAGTGATTCAGTAACAGTAACATTCTCAGACTTTTTTCTAATGAATTTAATTTTTTTACTACCATGAGAATTTTTTTTCTGAATTGAGGCCTATGTGCCAGACTTGTAAATACAATTCTGCATAAAAATATAAAAAGTCCCCCCTTCTTGACTAGGGTTTTCAATTCCCTGGGGCAGGACTCCCCCTTCCCAAGGCAGTCTCTAGCAGCTACGATTGCGGTTATTCCTAAGCCCAGGAAAGATCCTCTCACATGTAGCAGTTATCGCCCAATCTCTCTAATTAATGTGGACATAAAATTGTTTGCCAAAATAATAGCATCGCGCCTCCAACCACTTATCCCTGAACTTGCTCATCTGGATCAGGTAGGATTTGTCCCGGGCAGAGAAGCACGGGATAACACGAATAAACTATTCACACTGATCTATTACGTGCAATCCAAAGGGATCCCAGCTTGCCTTCTCTTGTGTGACGCAGAGAAGGCATTTGATAGAGTAAACTGGGATTTTATGCGTGCCCCTTTGCAACAAGTTGGAATGGGACCGTCCCTCCTGGGTAAGATTATGGCCCTTTACAAAAACCCCTCGGCCTCAGTGAGAACAAAAGGTGTGATGTCATCTCCTTTTCTCATAAGTAATGGGACGCGCCAGGGATGCCCGCTGTCACTGCTTTTATATATCCTTACCATGGAGCATTTGGCAATAGCTATACGGAACAACCCAGACATAGGGGATAGAGATTGATAATAAGCAATATAAATTGTCTCTATACGCAGACGACTTACTGCTCCACTTAACCTCCCCTACTATTTCCTTCCCATCAGTACTAAAGAGTTCGAACAATTTGGGATGGTAAGCAGCTTTAAAATAAACTATGCGAATCAGAGGCCTTCAATTTAACATTACTGACCGGAGAAATAGACAGGCTCAAAAGTAACTTCTCCTTAAAATGGCAGTCGGCCGCAATCAAATACCTAGGGGTCCAGATCCCAAATGATTTAATTTAAATATACGAACTGAATTACGCTACTCTGATGAACAAGACACTTAGCGACTTAAAAAACTTCGTTAGAAAGGCCTTGTCTTGGTTCGGAAGAATAGGAGTATTAAATATGGATGTACTGCCCCTTTTTTATATATCTTTCAAACAGCCCCTATAGTTCCCCCCAACAGCTTCTTTAAGATTCTAAAGTCTGCGTTCCTTAAATTTGTCTGGGGAGTTTCTAAGCCTCGCATTCGCCATGAAACACTGTCCCGCTGTAAGGCTAAGGGGGGTGTGGGATTACCTGATCTCAAGCTCTACCATTCAGCGGCGGTCCTCATGAGGGCCCTAGACTGGGCTCATCATAGTTCGAACAAGATTTTGGTCGCTATTGAGAAAGGACTATCGCCCCTCCCCTTGGTCTCTCTCCCCTGGGTGGGACCTCAACCCAAATGCATTCTTAGATCTTTACCTTTTCTGGCGCCACACCTGTTCACAGTTTGGGACTGATTGACCTCAACATTTCCGATAGCCCAGAACCCTTGACCCCGATTATCAGGAACCGGACTTTACGCCCAGAATGGGGGTCTTGTCCTTCCTGGGATGGCAGGCGGTGTCAGACCCACGTCTACGACACATCATGGGAGAATCGGTTCTGCCAAAATTGGAGGAAATTAGAGCACAGTTCCGCGGGGTGCATGTGTCATGGTTCCTTCACAGACCTGTCGGACCTTGAGAAGCTCCTCTCTTCCGTGGCACATGTACCCCACGCCCTCTCCATACTGTATCATACTCTGATGAACAGTATACACTCGAACCCCTTAGGGTATATAACCAGATGGGAAAACGAGATGGGTCAGTCCTTTTCTGAGGAAGACCTATCTAAAATGTTCAGCTTGACACATAAATCGTCCGTGGAGGGGGCAGCACAGGAGAGAAGTTTTAAGATTATCTCGAGATGGTACAGATGTCCAACGGACATTCATAAATACGCACCCCAGACCTCAAGTAGATGCTGGAGTTGCCTGGCGGAGGAGGGAAATATGACGCACATATGGTGGGGGTGCCGGTTGTCAAATCCTTCTGGGATAAAGTTTTAAACATACACACAGAGACAACGGGCACTGTAGTTAACAACTCACCTCAACTAACCCGTCTCTCCCTAGTAGAGGACTCCATATCCCAATACAAAAAGGGCCTATTTCCTAACGGCAGCGCGAGCTGTTATACTGGAAGACCCGGGAGGCCCCTTCCTTAGCAGCGTGGGTAGTGGAGCTTGAATATATCAGATGAATGGAGGAACTCATTTTGAGCGATAAGGGCTTAGTAGAAAAATATATCACAACCTGGGCCTGCTGGATCGATTTTTGGGACTCAGAGCGTTTCCGAGCACTGATACAGTGATAAACCGTGGACAGAAAAAGGTAATCGGCCTCACTTTGGCTCGGCTGTGAGCTAGGGCTTTCATGACAAAAGGAGTTGTACTCCCGATCCAGCTTAGGGTATCTCCCTTTCCCCCCTTTCCTCCCTTTCTTCCTTCCCCCTCTCTTGTCTGTAGACTTCTTACCTTGTTCTTGGTCCTGGTCCTGTCCTGGTTACTGTTACATTTTGTTACATCCTCTCTGATATACTGCTGCTACGTGCCATGCGGGAAGACCCCCTATTTAAGCAGTGGGGTGCGTAGGTGGTGTGCTGGGTTCTGTGGGATTGGTCTGTGATCAAGCTGGCACTGAGCTGAACGGTCCCTGAGCTGATTTTTGATGGGCTGTGCCAGTTAATAATCAGAAAGTGGAACAGGCGTCCCCGGTTCGCTGACAGATGTGCTCCGGAACCTTCTCATCTCTGGAGGGCTGTAGAGCTGGACATGGGGCTCTGGTTTCCCATAACGCAGAGAGGATACTCGCGGCACAGCGCACCACCCAGGCACCCACAAATGCTCGTGTGCAGAATCACAGGTATCGGGGAACTGCTGTGGCACTATATAAAGCTGATGTAATATTGAGCTTCCTGATGGATGTAACGCTGTTATATGTACAACATTCTTCTTCAATAAAAACAGATTAAACTAAAATATAAAAAGTCCCAAAAATGTTTAAAAGTGTTTGTTTGCAGCCAGGAGAGGTGACACAATGATTTGAGAAAAAGAAAATGGCAAACACGCTATTTATACACAACTAACGAAACCTCTTCGAAATGTATGGAAGAGCGCTACAGAGACAGGTACTACATGGCGCTCCTGAGCTTAGAGCACCCTAAATATTAATTGTTTTGCAGTCTAAGATATGTAGCTTGGTTATGCAGAAATATGGTCTGATGCAGTAGTAAATATGGGACACCAGGAGTGATTTTTTAACCTATATGACCATTGTATGCTTTAGTAAACATAAGAATTTTTGATTGGGGTGGATTAGGGTTAAGATTAGAATCGGCTTGGGATTAGGATTGGGGTTGGGGTTTAGGTGGAATGAGGGTTGGGGTGAGATTAGGGTTGGAATTAGAATTGGGATTAGGGTTGTTAATATGGTTTGGGTTGGGATTATAACTGGGGTGGGATTATAATTGAGAATAGGTTTGGGGTTGGTATTGGGGTGGAATTAGGGTTGGGAATAAGGCTGGGGTTGGGATTGGGGTGGAATTAGGATTGGGATCATGTTTAGAATTCGAGTTACAGTTGGAATTAGAGGTGGGATTAGAAAGGGGTGGGATTAGAAACGGGTGGGATTAGGGGTGGGATTAAGGTTTGGATTGGGATGGTGGTTGGGGGTCGGGTTGGGATTAAGGTTGGGGTGGCATTAGAGTTTGGGTGAGATTAGGTTTGGGCATAGGGTTTGGGTTGGGTTTAAGTTTGGGATTAAGGTTGGGATTTAAATTGTGATACATAGCCTTTGGAAAAAGGCACTTACAATCTACGTATACAATCCAGGGGATGTTCATTGCCACTGAAAAAAAGAGCAAACAATTAAAGTAGACCTAAAGTGCCCAGCATTGGGGCTGTTCTTGTGTGCTATGTCTGTAAGGCTGTGTGGCAGTAAGATCACAATATAATCAATGACAGGTTTAATAATTATCTATATTAGTTGAAAAAAAAGAGCTTCCAATCCACTTTGTGTTTGTGAGCTGCATCTGTGAGACCGGGTGGTCGTTATATGACACAAAATTATGATACAAAATTGAAATGGAGTTTACTATTTACTTTAAAGAAGACCTAAAGTTCCCATGAGTGGATTTATGAGAGGGGCTTGTGTGCTTTGTCTGTGAGACTCTGAATCTCTTGGCACTGGGAAATTATTATTGCATTATTTTTACAAAATGAAATGAAAATTAGCCCTCCAGGCACCGCTCTCCTCTACACTGACAGCTGATTTCTACGCTCTGAACGCGGCTTATCCTGAAACACGTGTCAGCCTCTGGATTCTTCACAACTGAGAAATATAGGACTCTGTCCCTTGGACTTTATATGAAGCCATTCGCTGGAACATAAGTAGTGCCTCTTGCATTAACCCCTTCAAGGTATTGTCGCATTGAACCTCTAACTCTGTATTGTACACAGGAATAACTAAGTGGCACATTTATTTACTATCTGGGCTAATTTTCATTTCATTTTGTAAAAATAATTCTTGGTACTGTATCCTTTTTTAGATACTTATAACATAGCAATATTTCTGAGCAGTACTAAACCTCTCTAATACTTTTGTATATATTTCTTGTATATAGACCGTTTGTATGCTCTATTGGTGTGCTGTGCTTGTATGTTCCCTGTACCTTCAAGAGGACCTACAGTACGATAATTGTCCTCATTATTCTTTGTACAACATTAATATTACAATACACTATTCCTTTTTTGCATCAAACTACAGTCTTTTCTAGTTTCTTAGGGTTTTTTACAGATACATTTAAAAAAAAAAAACAAATTCAATAAACTTGAAAAATACAAAGCACACCTGTTGGAGCCGTGGTCTTGGAAAAGTGGAGAAGAATAATAAAGGGAAATATAAGAAAACTATAATAATCATAATAATAAAAAATTGGGAACGGAATACAGAATAGTGCTTCCCAAGCACTATGATAATATCTATATAATATATAATACTCCTGCATAGCCTTTAGATTTTAAAAAAATGTTGGCGTGCTTTCGGTGTGGCTTTCCTCTGTTGAAGGAGGATTTAATAGATTTGGATTACAAAAAAAAAACTCTACAAATGAGGGAGCTTTGGATAAAATGAATATTTGTACTTTGCCACCTTCCTTTACATATACCCAAACCAGGTAATTTGAATGTTCAACGTGTACATTTTGCTATAATGTACATGTTGAACATTCCAGGGGTGTTGTAAGAATGAAATCAGCTGATTGGCTGGGAGACAGCAGAGCAGAGAGGAAGTGTCAGCAGAATAGGAAGTGCAATGTCCTTTATGAGAGAAACTGGCAGTATTGCTGTGTGTGTCTTCTAAGAGCTTCTATCACAGGCAGCAGGTAAGATTTGTTTCAGACTTTTAAAACAAGGCAATGACTGCAGTTATACACAAAGCGCAGTCCTATTAGTATATAGGTTTACAATGCATTTTCCACATTCCACATATTTGTCTGTATGTATGTATTGTCCCACAAGGTGTGCTAGATCAGTAGGTCAGGACAAAGACTGGGGCTGGATTTGATAGATTGACAGTTTTATCTATCTATCATCTATCTATCTATCTATCTATCTATCTATCTATCTATCTATCTATCTATCTATCTATCTATCCTGGTCATCTATCTATCTATCTATCTATCTATCTATCTATCTATCTATCTATCTATCTATCTATCTATCTATCTATCTATCTATCTATCTATCCCCATGTCCATATATACATTTATGCCCATGGTCATCTATCTATCTATCTATCTATCTATCTATCTATCTATCTATCTATCTATCTACCCTGGTCATCTATCTATCTATCTATCTATCTATCTATCTATCTGCTGTATTTGCTTATTTTTCTATGCAAAGTAATAGGTGATTACACAAAGAAGGTTGGACTTGAAATCATGTAAAAAATCATGCTTGCTACTTGCTATTGAGTGACAGCAAGCGTGACCCCATATGCAGGGATTTTTGCAATCGCACTGCTAATACCCTGCTAGTATGTGAAGGGGCCCCTAGTTTCTTATGGACAGTATTTGCAATAGCCCTAGTGTGAAAGGAGCCTAAGTGCATTGTGGGAGATAAAAGGAAATCAAGAAAGAAAGTCACCTGCACTGTCAGAGATTTACAGTAAATGGATTGTCCAATCAACTGTTTTTTTCTTTAGCCCTGCTAGCCGCATCCCTCTTATTTGGTCAGCTCTGAAACCAAGAGTGTGCCCCTGTTGGCCAGGTGAGGCGTTTCCTGAGTCTGCTCCCTTGTATCTGGCAGCAGGGGCACACACTGAGGCTGGCCAGAGAGCCGATTGCGGCCCACAATATATATATATATATATATATAATATATATATTATAATACAATTCACAGTCGTGGAGCGTGTTCAATAGGGTATATCACTTAATGCACTTGCTTCCAGCATAAGACACACATGGCTCAGGAGACTAAGGGCCTTATTTAACAAGGGATAGCGCCAGGTAGCGAATGGTGAGCGAACAGTAATGACGGTCACCGCCACGAGAACGGCTCCCCACCGCAATCACACATTTATCAAGCCGATCCTGCTTAGCGAATGACAGAGCGCCAGATAGCGAATCATTCATCATTATTCCAGCCTCACCTCACAGCGCCAGCGAGCAACCTTGAACAGCGCCAGGTATGACCTCTCGCTACCTGGCGCTCTCCAATGCATTTCAATGGAGCAATCTTTAAATATTCATAATTAATTGATAGTAATTTTCTTTATTTCTCTATTTTTTTTTTTTTTTTTTTAAATGTCAAAAATTCTGTGACCACTTCTGCAATGTTAGATATTTTTTTAAGGTTAAAAAAAAAAAAAAAAAATGTGTGCAGAATTGATATTACAGGTCTGATATTAATGTATTCATATTACAAAATGTTTAGAAAAACTTGTTTTTTTTTTTTTTTCAAAAATATGGTTGTTTGGGGGTTAAAAAAATACTTTTAATCCAACGCCGCCAGCGCTCTGGGGTTTAAACAAGCATTTCACAGCGCGAGGATTTTTTGAGCGCCATTTTTTAATGAATATGCTGGGAGCCGTTCGCTATGGCCATTCGCTGTCATGCGCTCCCATACAGCGCGGAACCTGTCAAACAGCGACTCCTAACCCCGTATTCAACATTACCGCACACCGACTGAGTCGCTGTCAACAACCGAACAACAGGCAAGCACAGCGAATACTAGCGGGCGCTGTGAAAATAGCGCTACTGTCGCTACCTGGCGCTATTAATGAATCGGCCTCCCCGGGTAAAAATTGGATCCACTCACCGGCGGCCCAAGCCCACCACCGATTGTAGCGGGTCTGAGACAGGATATCCAAGTCAGCCTATAATATATAATTCTCCTTCCTGGTGTTTAGCTTGCAGTGAGATCCCCACAGCCGACCCCACCATTCCTGGTGAAAGCAGTTGGTATTATAATAAACACAACATCCACAGCACTGATATCATTAAAAGCAGAACGTGTCTTTATTGTGTTAGATAATAAAAGTGAAGATAACAAAGACACTCTGGCACTCATGCCTAGCTGAGTCCATGTTTGGCTGTGTGAAGCCCCCCCCCCCCTCAAGGCACCTGTAAACTCACCTTCTTCCTCGCTGAATTAAACAACGGGCCATTCAGTTATGCCGGGGGTGGGAGTGTGCGCACTGTAGTGAATGCGGCCGCTCTAGTTTACAATAAACAGAGACGTTACATATGCACGGCAAACAGCTCTGATTGGATAAGAGCGCACCCATGCACTGCTGGACCAGGAAGAGGTGAGTTTTTACAGGCAAACTGTAAATGTGGATGCCCGGGGGACAAAGAACAAAACCTGTGATAGTCAAAATTCAGTTTAAACAGTGCGTATCCTAATTGTTATAACATCAAAATTGTTAAAACTTCAAAATTGCGGCCCACAACCAGGTTGAGCACCCCTGATTTAGATGTAGTCAAAAATAAAAAATATACATTTTAAAACTATGATAATAATCACGATTGAATGATTTCATGTACAATATGTGCCTTTTTTTGTTTTACTGTAATCATCACGTGTAATATGGAAGGTGGCGTAACTAAATGTGACGGAGCCCTGGTGCAAACATAAAATGGGCACTTTCACACGAGAAACATTTTTCTGTATTTTAACTCAGCTGGATGTAGCTAAAGAACCAGAGAATGAAACAGCAGAGAAACATGCTGCTTCCTCTTTCTAAATGATGCCAAGTGAACACAAATATGATAAATAGGGTTGTTCTGCCTCTCCAGTCTAAGCACTGAAAGTGTGATCTCTGTAACTTACAGTTGTGATGAGATGGGTGTAACCTTCAGTCCTAGGTGAATTGGCTGACAGTGACTCGATCCAAAAGACACCTTGTAGATTGTGAAGTTTATTCAAACTGCAGATCATACACCGATGAACAGATGGATAGTGTCACAGAACATCTTAGGTGTATTTGAATTCTCGGTGTGTAGGTTGGTGTAATATATGTGTGTGTGTGTGTGTGTGTGTGTATATATATATATATATATATATATACCTTGGCTGACCTCTTGCTCTGCATAACTTCCCCCCTGCAAGCCATAAACCCCCCCTGCATGCACACAGGGTCGCATATATATATATGTGTGTGTATGTGTATATATATATATATATATATATATAGACCTTGGCTGACCCATCTGCTCTGCATAACTTCCCCCCTGCAAGCCATAAACCCCCCCCCCTGCATGCACACAGGGTCATATATATATATATATATATATATCTCCCCTCATAAAACTGCAAAGCATAAACAAAGTGTTATCAGGATCAACCAGCCATGGAGAGCAGATGCAAGGTCCATGTCCTGCCCTCTTCCATGGAATGTTCTCCTCAGCCCCCTCCCTGTGGAATCTCAGGACAGATGGGGGATGTCATGTGGACCAGCTTTCAGGTACCCAAAGATGGAGAATACCATATAAACCAATCAGACAGTGGATGTCTCCAATCGCTCTGCCCATAGGAGGGGTAAGAAACTGAGCTCTGGTTAGAGGGGATAAGGTGAGCTGCAGAATGGGGACAGGTCACTCGATCTGACCATCAAGATTGACACACGCTGGCTTTTAACATCCAAGCTAAATAAGACCAGAAAGCGTGTGAGGACAATTGATTTGATCAAAGAGAACGCAGCCCAGACGGACTTTTAAGTATATTTTCCACCTTTTTTTATTTTGCATTGCTATTTATCTTATTTACCGTGTTTTATAGTTAACTCTGGTTTTATCACCTTGCATCGTGTTTCTTGTTGTTTTTCTGTTTTTCTGTTTGTTTAAATAAATTCTAAAAATACAGAAGATGCTCTCAATTGATCTGATATAAAAAGCCCACGCTATTTCTGAAGAGCCTTACTCTTCTTATTTCTGAAGACGCTCGATCGTCCCCCGCCTGGAAGTGGTTGTGGGTCGATCGATACGTTCGATCTGATTGTATTGTGTGTGGCCTGTATTATATTATAGAGTTGAGCACTGATTGTGCTCTGGTGGCAGCAGTTTATAGCCACGTGTGTTGACACACTGATTGGCCGGTCTGATCAGATGAGCAATCAATAGGTCTGATCAACCCGTGCAATCGTCACAGATAGGTCAAAAAATGATGCCGTGTACAGATAAGCAGCTAGCATGTGGAAGGGATGAGGATAAGAAGCAAGTGAGCAGAGAGGGGAGGGGCAATACAGAATACAAGGAGAAGGGGAGAGCAAAGGGACAAACAGCATAAAATGCAAACCATGCATGTGAAACATGACAAGGGTGGAAAAGCAACAATGATGGGGCCTACCTGACCTTTCTTTTATTATCGTATATTTGGTTGACTTAGTTAATTTTGCACTTTTCACAGCTTAACTTCTATCCTCACCCTCTGGCCCAACTTGGTTGTTTTTCCTGGGACTCAAACCGAATTTAGGAGATCTAATCACCACCAAAGGGGATATAAATACCATATTTTTCGCCCTGTAAGATGCATCTGCTCATAAGACGCACCTAGACGACCCCATTACAGGAAGTGTGGCATTCCCCCAACCCATTCCCATAGGCAACGTGGCATTCTCCCATCCCATCCCTATAGGCAGTGTGGCATTCACCTGTCCCATTCCCATAGGCAGCGTGGCATTCCCCCATTCCATTCCCATAGGCAGTGTGGCATTCCCCCCATCCCATTTCCATAGGCATTGTGGTATTCCCCACATCCCATTCTCATAGGCAGTGTGGCATTCACCTGTCCCATTTCTATAGGCAGTGTGGCATTCCCCCATCCCATTTCCATAGGCAGTGTGGTATTCCCCACATCCCATTCCCATAGGCAGCGTGGCATTCCCCCCCATACCATTTCCATAGGCAGTGTGGCATTCCCTCCATCCCATTCCCATAGGCAGCGTGGCATTCCCCCCCATACCATTTCCATAGGCAGTGTGGCTTTTCCCCCACCACCATTTCCAGGAGCAGTGTGACATTCCCCCTGATACAATTTCCATAGGGAGTGTGGCATTCCCCCATCCCATTCCCATAGGCAGCGTGGCATTCCCCCCCATACCATTTCTGCAGACAGTGTGGTATTCCCCCATCCCATTTTTATAGGCAGTGTGGCATTCCCCCCATACCATTCCCATAGGCAGTGTGGCATCCCCTCATCCTTATAGGCAGTGTGGCATTCCCATCTCATCCCTATAGGCAGAGCGGCATTCCCCCATACCTGTCAGGACTGTACCAAACACCCGTCTGTCTTGAACTGGTATCCCCCAATCTCCACCGCCACTTCCGCCTATAGACAAGCCCCCGCTTGTAGGAGACGCGGGTAATGCCTCTCCCAGTCGGTTGCCCCCAGGACTTATAAGGCGCAAAGGATACCAGCTTAAGGTGCAGAAAGATGTTTGACAGGGAATCCCGCACGAGGATGCCGGATGACAGAGTCCGAATTACAGGCCGAGGTCAAACCAGGAGGTCACGGGGCGAGGTATCCAGAGGAGGTAACGAAAGGATGGTCGAGGCTAGCCGAGGTCAAATCCAGGAGGTCACGGAGCGCAGTACAGAAGGGTCAGGCAAGGGCGTAGTCGGGCAAGGCAGGAGGTCAGGGCAGGCAGCAAGCAAGAGAAGTCAAAATCCAAGATCCAAAGTACACAAAGTCAGCAACGCACATCCAGAACCCAAAGGCTATAACGGGCACTGGGAACCCGGAGCCGAAGGGCTTTATAATAAATGCTGGCCATTGGGGAAAAGGGGAATTGGAGGGAACCTGAGTGATTGGTGCGACACCGGATCATGGGATAGGTCCCAGGAGCTGGACGGCCCAGGCCAGACAGGCCGACCAGTCCCTGGGCTCAATCCCAGGATCCAGCCAGAGACTGGATACTTCAAACTTGCCCCCGGCGGGCGCGCTGGGGAAAGCGCCGCCGGGAGGCATAAAAGAGACGTGCTCGCGCGCGCGCGCGAGCACGTTGAGTGTCGGGCGCGCCCCCGGCAGGAGGGGAAGGTGCCGCATCCCCGGAGGGAATGACAGGCCCGCGCAGCCGCGCGGAGCACGTTGCCACACCGGCTCCGGCACCGTCCTGCGCCGCCAGCCCCCGGACCCCACGACGGCGCTGAGAAGACGGCGGACCCGGAGACAAGCAACCAGCCGCCCGCCGGGAGCCACCTGACAGCGCGCCGCGGGACCAGGGACGGCGATGAGGTAAGTGCCTAACATTACCCCCCCCCTGAGGAGGGGCCACTGGACCCTCCAAGCTGGGTTTCAACGGATTCTCTCTGTGAAATCTTTTCACTAAATTCTGCGCATGAACTTCTCTGGCCGGAACCCAAGATCTTTCTTCCGGGCCGTACCCCTTCCAGTCAATTAAATACTGAAGAGAGTTTCTAAACAGGCGGGAGTCAAGAATCCGGGCAATCTCAAATTCCTGATGCCCATCGACTAGCACAGGCCCAGGGGAATTATTGGGTTCATGGTTTCTTGCAGGCTTAAGAAGTGAAACGTGAAAAGGTCTACAAATTTTCATGGAAGAAGGGAGGGCTAACTGGTACGTAACCTGATTGATCTTCCGTGTTATGGGGAAGGGGCCGATAAATTTAGGCCCTAACTTAGCGGAGGGCTGGCGCAAGGCTAAATTCTTGGTTGAAAGCCAAACCCAATTTCCCACCTCATAACTAGGGTTAGAAGAACGTTTGCGATCTGCAAACCTTTTCTGTTGAAGAACAGCCTTAGTTAGATGTTGCTGGATCTTATTCCATTCCCCGGGCCATTTGGACAGCCATTCATCCACGGAGGGAACTCTAGAGGGTTGGTCAGAAAGGGCAGAAAACTTCAGGTCCTTGCCATAGACGCAATGGAAGGGAGAAACCCCCGTGGAGGAATGCGAGGCGTTGTTTAATGCAAACTCAGCAAACGGTAGGAAGAGGGCCCGTTATACTGTCAGGACTGTACCAAACACCCGTCTGTCTTGAACTGGTATCCCCCAATCTCCACCGCCACTTCCGCCTATAGACAAGCCCCCGCTTGTAGGAGACGCGGGTAATGCCTCTCCCAGTCGGTTGCCCCCAGGACTTATAAGGCGCAAAGGATACCAGCTTAAGGTGCAGAAAGATGTTTGACAGGGAATCCCGCACGAGGATGCCGGATGACAGAGTCCGAATTACAGGCCGAGGTCAAACCAGGAGGTCACGGGGCGAGGTATCCAGAGGAGGTAACGAAAGGATGGTCGAGGCTAGCCGAGGTCAAATCCAGGAGGTCACGGAGCGCAGTACAGAAGGGTCAGGCAAGGGCGTAGTCGGGCAAGGCAGGAGGTCAGGGCAGGCAGCAAGCAAGAGAAGTCAAAATCCAAGATCCAAAGTACACAAAGTCAGCAACGCACATCCAGAACCCAAAGGCTATAACGGGCACTGGGAACCCGGAGCCGAAGGGCTTTATAATAAATGCTGGCCATTGGGGAAAAGGGGAATTGGAGGGAACCTGAGTGATTGGTGCGACACCGGATCATGGGATAGGTCCCAGGAGCTGGACGGCCCAGGCCAGACAGGCCGACCAGTCCCTGGGCTCAATCCCAGGATCCAGCCAGAGACTGGATACTTCAAACTTGCCCCCGGCGGGCGCGCTGGGGAAAGCGCCGCCGGGAGGCATAAAAGAGACGTGCTCGCGCGCGCGCGCGAGCACGTTGAGTGTCGGGCGCGCCCCCGGCAGGAGGGGAAGGTGCCGCATCCCCGGAGGGAATGACAGGCCCGCGCAGCCGCGCGGAGCACGTTGCCACACCGGCTCCGGCACCGTCCCGCGCCGCCAGCCCCCGGACCCCACGACGGCGCTGAGAAGACGGCGGACCCGGAGACAAGCAACCAGCCGCCCGCCGGGAGCCACCTGACAGCGCGCCGCGGGACCAGGGACGGCGATGAGGTAAGTGCCTAACAATACCATTTCCATACGCATTGTGGCATCCCCCCCAAACCATCCCCATAGGCAGTGTGGCATTTCCCTCACACCATTTCATTGACAGTGTGGCATTTCCCCATCCCATTCCCATAGGCAGCGTGGCATCCCCCCATCCCATTTCTACAGACAGTGTGGTATTCCCCTATCCCATTTTTATAGGCAGTGTGGCATTCCCTCTATCCATAGGCAGTGTGGCATTCCCCTCATCCCATTTCCATGGGCAGTGTGGCATTCCCCCATCCCATTCCCATAGGCAGTGTGGCATTCCCCTCATCCCATTTCCATGGGCAGTGTGGCATTCCCCCATCCCATTTCCATAGGCAGTGTGACATCCCCGTATGCCATAGGCAGTGTGGCATCTCCCCTTTTTATCCCAATAGGCAGTGTGGCATTTCCCCCTCCCATTTCCATAAGCAGTGTGGCACCCCCCTATCTTATTCCCATAGGCAGTGTGGAATCCGCTCTCTCACTCCCATAGGCAGTGTGGCACCCCCCTATCTTATTCCCATAGGCAGTGTGGCATCCCCCTCCCATTTCCATAGGCAGTGTGGCACCCCCCTATCTTATTCCCATAGGCAGTGTGGAATCCGCTCTCTCATTCCCATAGGCAGTGTGGCTTTCAAATTAATGAAGCTCTGAAGTAAAGATTGTTAAAAAATAATAATTTACTATGTATGTATGTTGCACTATTCCTATATAAAAAAACTTGTTTTTCTCTTACTCAGGATGTTGCCTATAGTGGATCATCTGCTGAATGCTTTTAATTTGAAGCATACAACATTCCGAGTCTATGCGGTCACAGCTCTGCTCCTCTTTTTTGCTGTTGGTATTGTGCGGACCTTCCTGAGAGTGGTGCTCTTCATAAATGCATATTACACCAATGTCCAAAAGATACGCTGCTTCCCAGAACCTCCAAGACGCAACTGGTTTTGGGGACACCTAGGAATGGTAAGTTTGCTAAAAAATTATAATATCAGTCTTCCGCTTGGAAATGAGCCTTTTAACTTACCTAGCATGGATTTATAATAAACAAATATACAATAACAGTGTAAAGTATTCATCAATGCTGGTGCTGGGACGATTGGGGGTTTCACACAGCGGGGCATCCAATGCAGGATGCCCCGAGGGTAGGCTAAGATTCCAGGGACCTGCCATGCGTGTTTTGACCTGCCAATTGTTAGGCCATTGTGTCGGGCTACGCTTGGCACTTTCCTAAATTGTTTTCTGTTTTTAATTTGAAAAATAAGATTGGGGGGTTTACAGTTTCACCTTATGATTTCTCCTGTAGTTGTGATACTGCATAATCATCAGCATAATGAATGGGGTCTGTAAGAGCTTGAGATCCTGCTTCAGACACTCTGGCTGTGATTCTTCCCACTCTCCGTGTTGCTCTGCAACATTGGACACCTAGAACAGCACACACAGACACGCTTGTGCGCACTCCCAGAAGCTCATGCACACAGATGGGCACCCCCAGCCACACATGCGTGCACACCCAAACACATGCACGCACTCCCAGAGACACATGCAATCACTCCTAAACATGCATGCTTTCACTTCACAGGCACACCACCAGACGTGCAAGCCCACACTCCCAAACACATGCATGCACCCCAAAACACACATGCGCACACTACCAAATGCACATGCGGGCACTCCCAGACACGCATGTGCATGTGCAAACTCCCAACAAATGCACTCACCCCAAACGTACATGCGCTCACTCCCAGGCATGCATGCAAGTACCGCCGGAAGCGCATGCACACACTCCCAGATCAATAGGCGGTCAAGTAGGTTGGTTGATAGGTAGGTTGGCAGGCATGCGAGTGCTTCCGGATGTTCATGTGCGCACTCCCAGATCAGTAGGTGGGCAAGTAGGTGGGCAAATAAGTGGGTGGGCAGGCATCTGTTGGACAGGTTGATCGGCCGGCCCGCCCATGACACATCTGAATGGCCGGCCAACCCACCGAGGTGGATGTGCTGGCAGACTTTCGGGCTAACTGGTTGGGCTGCTGGTTGGTGGGATGGACAGGCTCTCGGGCCAGCCGATCAGGTTGCTGGGTGGCAGGATTGGTGGGCTCTCAGGCCAGCCAATCGGGTGGGCAGAGCAGCAGCTTGCCTGCTGCGAAAGTGAGGCAAAAACTCCCCCCTCCCTGCACCCTCGTTCCTTCCCTGGGGGTAGCGGTGGTGTGTGAGGCATCCCCCTCCCCTCCTCCTTTCCTCTCCCCTCCTCTCCTTCGCAATGGATCCTAGCAGGACCTGGTTTCATTATCGGACCACAACATTTCATTGGTGGAGAGCCATGAATGAGGAAGTCTATTTCCTCATTAATGGTGCTGACCTAAGAGGAGGGACAAGGCTAGGGCAATGTTTGGCAAGGTAAGCTGCTGTTTATTTTATTTTTTACTTTTGCCTTTAGCTTTCCTGTAACCACGTCTCTACTGCTGCTGATCACCAGTACAGGAATAACAACTATATATATAGTACATATATAACGGCATACCAGATATCAATACAACTAGCAGAATCTGTCCCTCACTACACTATTTAAAGAGAAACAATGGCAAGGATTTTCACTCTGTGTGATCCCCCCCCCCCCCCCCCAGGAATGCACATGATGCTGCGCAGCTGCCGGAGAGAAGCAGCTGCAGCATATGCACATACCTTGGGATCACCCGAAAGCCAGAAAGGTAAAGTTTACTGCCTTAAAGTCTTATAGTCTCTAGGCCTTTGTAAAAAAAGAAAACTAATAATGTTCTTATCTTATCAGAGTAGCGAAGGCATCTCAAGCAAGTCTTGAGTAACTTGCCTTTCAGGAGAGCCGCTAAGCAATCTTATCTTTTCCTGCTAAATAATCTTCTTCACACTCAATCAATTCAAAATAACTTTTTCAGAACATGGTGCCATTTGACTTAGGATGTGGACCTCACCCAAGAAGTAAGGTCCTTCTTTTTTCCCTTTGTATCTTAAACACCGACTCTCTGCAACTCAACTGCCTCAGTTAGGGGATACACTGCTGTTGTCTACAAGGCTACATCCAAGGAGAACTGGAAGTCAGAGCAATCACTGTGTGGGCAGATGTTTCCGGTCTGACTGTGTGTTGCTGGAAATATATGAGTACCTCCTTTACAGTGTTGCTGCGGAAAGGCAGAAGTGAAAGACTTAAGGTTATCACACAAAGTGTCGCAAAGATGGGTGACTCCCTAATAACTATTTTCTTTACCGACAGGAAAAGTCGGACTTACGACCCAATGGCATACATACTATAGAGGCCCTACCGTGCACATGGCAGTAGGGGACCCTGTGCAAGCTGCCTCCCTATCCCTTGGATATATTAGTTTTTGTATCCCTCAAGGATGTTTTATGGTGTAATGTCTCCTGGTTGGGAGGGGGAGTACAGGAACTGTGTGAGAACTGATGGGGGCGTGATGTTGATAGAGTATGGCTGGCTTTACTCACAGAGTTGCCGATTTTGGCTCTGTTCTTTGAGTCTCATCTAAGTGACATCCGTGTCACATGGCAGCTGATGTCACTTGAATAGGCTGCTCAGGGGATGGAGAGCCAAAAGCAACAAATTGGGGAATAGAAAAGCATCGCTTTCCAGACCCAATCTGCCATGTCAATGCTGCCAACCACTGAGGTTGGGGGGATGTCCATACCCTCGGGGGGCTCAAAGCAGACCCTATTAAACCTATTTATGCCCCTTTTACAGACCTCTCTGGAAACTTACAATCCTGTAGTTAACAACACTACAATATTGCACCTTATGGCCAGGTGTTTAACAGGATATTCAAACGTTTTACGATTGCTCCAGGTTTTACTGCCCTTATAGTCCTGCTGCCACCATATTCTATTGAAAATGCATACATTACACCAAGAATCAAGTTACAAATTATATAGTAAAGTCAAGACAATCCTGCTCTGCAACTACTCATGGACTGCTTATTAATGCTTACCTTTTTTGCTGTGCTAACCTGTATTTCCACTATGCTGAAATAAGCTTGCTGATTTAATACAATTGCTTGTAGTTTAACCCTAATGAAGAAGGATTGAAGGAGGTCAGTGAACTAGTTAAAGAGTTTACCTACTCTCTCAAGACATGGATGGGCCCTACCTTACCCGTAATCTCGCTTCTTCATCCAGACACTGTTAAAGCAGTTGCAGCAGCTCCAGGTAGAGTATAAAATGTGCATGGGCTAAGTTTTATCCAGGAGTGCAAAAAAACAATTTGCAAGAGAATATTACCAAAGCTTTTAATTTTTAAAGCCTATGATTGTATTTCTATGGCTCAAGTCATCTTAGAAAAATTCTTTCTAATTGCAGTTTGGATTCAATCAGTGTGTATGTAGTAAGTTGTTGTACCGTGTTAGCCATCGATGTAAGTGCAATCAGTGTGTATCAATTCCAAATACCTGTCAATATTGTGTTTGAATTATCGGTTCCATATTTCATCTATTCATACTGATTTTTGTATTCATCTTTCTACATGTTCATGTTACTGTGTTACTAAATATATCAAACATGTGTAATTCATTACTAAGTAGAAAGACTAACTCGAGAGATAACTGAGCAAGTGCTTCTTTAGAATGGCAAAAAGCCCAGTATTGTAGGCAGCACCTTCCTGCTCCTTCCTTCCAGGCTCTGCTCATGCACAGACATCTGCACATACATGCATGAATTCTGTCAGCGAAAACCATAAATCAGTATGCATTAGCTCACCATTTAGACATAGATTCCTGACAGCACTACCCCCCAGTAATAAAAGATAGCACTTATTAATTTACTTTACCACCCAAAATACTTTTATCGCAACTCCAATACCCTTATTACTCCGGTTATTCCCCCCATGTCAAGGCTGAATTGGATAAAGAATTTCTTTCCTTCACACTTGATTGGGGATTGACCAGTCAAATCAAAGTGGCAACTTTAGTTATAAATATTCTGGCAATATACATTTGTTTTCAAAAAAAAAAAAATGAACTTTGTCATGTGTCATACCATGTGCCTGTACAATCACTTTAAACGACCTCCAGTGAAGCTTAGTAAATTGCTCCCCTAACCCCACCTTATGAATTTCATTGGAGCTGCCATCTTGCTAGACACATGACAGCCCTGCTTTTGAATGACCCAGTTCCACAATTGTAATTGCCTAAAAATCCTGTGCCATCAGTTGTAAATGCTCATCATTGCTCAGGAAGATCTTAGAAACATAGCAATTGTTTCAAGCCCAATAGAGATACATAGGTACATATTTTTAATATCAGAATTTTCCTTTGCCTAATTCAAATATGCCTGTCAATTTAAATATTGCTATATCTTTACTGCTGGAAACTCTCACCTACGCTCACAAGCTACTGTACCAAGACCCAGACATCTTTTAGTGACATCATTCCTCAGAAAATCTCCAGTTACCCCATTTTAACACTTGTAGCTCACTGGAGGCTATTCACTAAATATTCAAGTATGCAAATTTATGTGAAATAAATTCCCCAAATGAACATACTTGAATTGTACAATCTCCTCAATTTCAGTGACTGAAAACCTACTTAAAGGAGCACTATCGCGAAATTGTGTAATATTAAAAATACATATAAACACATCGGCTAATGAGAGAAGGGGTCACTTATACACCCAAACTGAATAAAACTCCCGCCAAGCTTGTAGTTTTTCTCTCCTTCATTTAAAGAAAGAAAAACAAGCCTGGCTGGATATTTATTGATGTCGAGTGTATAAGTGACACCTCCTTCCACCATCCAGCAAATTTATATAAACAAATTTATATATAACATATATTTATATTTAACATTAGGCAATTTTTTGCGCGATAGTGCTCCTACATTTATTTGTCTTTATTTGTTATGTGTTTGGATACCCTATAGGCTGTTCTTATATAATAACCACCTACAGTAATTAAAAACAATCTGCACTCACATGTAAAACTGCTCTATTGTAGGTGAAGGGTTTTTTTCCCTTAAAAAAGAGAACACTTCTTTTCACTTTATTGTGTATTGAGTTGCACATTTCTCATATCTCAGACTCTAAAAATTGCAGAGGCTCTTAAAATCAATTGGATAATCATTATTATCTCACACTTCCACCCAACTCCCTCGTGGACAACCCTCCATCTAATGTCATCTGCTTGTTCCAATTTGATATCCAAATAATCTTACCATCAGACTATAGGATTCATTTTATTTGTTACAATATAGCAAATGTTAGTTTGCAAATCCTAGCACTCACTCAAATGCCTCTCTGAGAACCACCACTTCTGGACGCAGTTGGCATTAATTTTTTTTTTTTTTTTTTTTTTTAACAAAGAGCTTCAACCTGCCAGGAATTAGATCTAGGTGGTGTCTAGATAAAATGCAGCAATGACTATAAGAAAGTAATCTTTTGCTAAGCATTAATTATGTTTGTGATATTTTGCACTTGTCCCAAATTGTGACAGACCCTGGTTTCCCTGTAATTTTATCTGGATCATCCCCGGTACTCCTATTCCCTTCAGCAAGTGCGGGGCCTGCCCTCAGACTGCTGGGCATGGCAAGTGTGCAGAGCAGGATAGCTATGGGATGAAGGGTCGAAAGAGTATACAGGGAAGTCATAATGCTGGGCATCCCAAAATAGGGAAGAATGTAACCTGCACTAGAGTTTTCAAGATTCTATTCTGAGTTTTGGTCTACTTTACTGCTGGTTGGCTAGAACCCGAATTCACCCCGAATTTCAGTGAAAGTTCTTTTTGTAACTAACAAGATTTTTTTGGGTTAGCGCCTGACGAACTTTCCCTGCAATCCTAAGTCACATGCTCCTTCCCTGTCCTGTGCTGCACTGTTGCTGTCCTGCGCCACAACGTCACTGTTCTCCGCCGCACCGTTGCTATCAGCGCAGGTTTCTGCAGCATCCAGAGTCCCAGCTGGGCTCCAGGCATTTCTGCTCCCTGACGAAGGGGAGACATCACAGCTCACTCCCAGTATAAATAGCCCCTCCCTGTCGTGGGGAGCCGAGCTGTCAGAAGCCAGTATTAAAATACTCTGGAGACCAGCAATTAATGAGAGCTAAGTGGGGGTGGGGGGATATTTGTTTCTCTATTTCTGTGATTTTTTTACATTTATCTCTTTGTGAACTGGTAAGGGGGTGATTTTCCATAACCCCACTCCATTACCTGCATTCCCAGACCAAGGCCACCAGCCTGCTTAGCCCACAAGCTGCGGGCTCATCTGCATCCCACCGGGTTTGGGGTTGCAGGTAATAGGGCAGGGAGCTATGGCAAGTCATCCACTTGCTGGCAGGTGACTTGCCAGCCCCCCCTGTAAAGTAATGTAAAAAAACACAGAAAAATCAATTGCATGTCGACGCAGAAATCCAACGATGTGTCTCATGGAGAACTGCCGCTGCTATCACTGACAACCAGCGAGACCGGCATATGCAGCAATGACTATAAGAAAGTAATCTTTTGCTAAGCCAGCCTTCAATGTAGCAAAACATAAAAATGCAAGTACATATGTGCAAGCAAGCAACATTTTTCTAACCATGTCTTTATACGGTAGCAGCAAAGAATTAAAGGATGTTTGTGCAATTTATACCACAAAGATTTCTCAATTATTTCTAATGTAAATCATCACCAAGTGTTTCCTGTTTCTATAGAGATAACTAGGCAATGAAAAACAAAAAATGCAAACATGGCCAGTACTTTGAAACCTAGATTTATATTGTTGTTTTAGTGCATGTTTATGTTTTTGCACTTCATTATTTCCTTTCTTCTGGGCCTAATTCTCTAACACTTAGCCTGGAATTCCACAGGATTTTTCACTTTGTGACCTCCCTGCCATTGGCTACTAGCCCACTGCTCAAAGTATAGGGTTTAGTAACCCTATACCTTGAGCTATACAGTATATTGCTACTAGCCTGCATAACCCATGAGCTGCGGGCTCTTCTGCATCCAGGTAACTTGCCAAGTCCTCCTGCCCTGTAATGTAATGTAAAAAAAAACACAGAGAATTTTTTTTTTGCCGCCATACTTAGCCCTAATCCATCGCCTGTCTCTGCAAAAATCCAATGCTGTGTCCTGTGTCAATCTGTCGCTGCTGTCACTAACAGCAGGAGGGACCGGCAAATGCTGGGCACGCACCCGGCTTCCGCCAGTCTCTCTAGCTTCAGACAATTCTGTTCCTTGCTGCAGGCAGAGGCTATTCATACTGAGAGTAAGCTGTGACATCACAGCTCACTTCCAATATAAAAGGTAAAGTAAGCTAATTTTTATATTCTAAGCATACAGCACGTCCTGCTCCATCTATAATACTTACACATGGGTAATCCTCTGCCAGATGGAGCTGTTCACTGCAGACATGCAAAAACAGGCTCCTCCCGGCCCTTCATATACCCAGGGACCTCCCACAAATCCCCAGATTTCTCTGCAGTGCTGACTGCGAAGACATGAAGTATCACTCTCTTGCAGGTGAGTGGGGCTATTACAGCCTGCGGCCCTGTGAGATTATTCCCACCCGTCCTCTTCGACAAGATGTGCCTCCCAGCCTGGGCTGCACTGGTCGGGTGAAGGTAGGTAGCACCATGTGTGCTTACGGAGCAACGCTCCACCGCAATCCCCCCACCATAGGGTAGGCGGTCAAGGCTGATGGTGAGCCTTCAGGGGATGCCCCTCCCGCATCATTGCCTCACGCCCCATGTAGCGGTGGACCCTATGTTAACGGGTCGTTAGTCCTCCTTAGTCAGGGGGAAAAGAAAGGGGGGGGGGTTGTGTGTATAGCGGCCTTAGTGTATACTTACACGCTTATGGCTTAAATGTGTTTCACTGGGATCGGGGATCAGAGCCGCGCTCTTACCTTACTGTTTAAGTACCACTAGTATTCTGCCTTCTGCCGCAAGTACGGCGGCGGCTCGCGGACGCCCTCGCCTCTCCTTCTTCCTTCCTTCCCTTCTTAGCCTTATCGGCTCTTCATAGGTTGCACCGGCTTGAGCGCCTGTCTTAATAACAGTGTCTCTGTCACAGACCGGGATTCTTCCCCGACGGGGAGCTGCAGGAGAGCCCGAGTACAGATCTCGGCTGTAACTGCCACTGCTCCGAGCGCCATTTTTTTTTTTTTAATAGGCCGTCTGCCTTTTACTTCTCCTGTCTGTACCACCATTGGCTGGTTGCCTTACAAGCTTCGCGCTCACTGGAAGAGGGGCGTGGTTTCGGCTTGGCGTGCTACGCGTCACGATCGGCTCAGGCCCGCCCCCTGAGGTTCTTCTGCACCATTTTCTTCTCCCGCGCGCGTGGTGAAGATCGTTCCCTCCTCTCTGTATGTAAGTGCCCTCGCGGGCGACTTTTCTTTACTCTCATCCCCATTGCGCATGGCTCTGACATCCCATTTCCCCTTATGTCTTTCAGACCGCGGATTCAAGTGGCTTCTCCCGGCCCAGCATAGCTCCCGGTCGCGACCATATAAACTTACTCCCACTTCCCAGCGGGTTATTGGGGCATCCAGGGTAGCTTACAGCGTCAACCCCTACTGGCAAATTGTGCCGATTAAATCACCATTAAATCACCTGAGGCATCTCAGGATATTGTTAACGGGGTTCCTTCGGGACAAGCCCGGCTGTGTGTAGCTTGTGGGGTCTTACCTAGCAGTGGTGACAATGCACGGGTCTTTGTTCCTTGTGCACAGCAGGCGCTATCGGTGCTTCCCGTCTCCTCTGAGGCAGGGCCTGCACCCCGCCGCACTTCACCTACTCCCCCAAGCCTGAGTCTAACCCCCAATATCAGTGGGGATTCTCAACCTGATCTGGCCACGAGGCTGGCTAGTGTTGAACACTTACTTGCTAATTCCCTAGCGCTTAAAGCCACCACCAAGAGGCGGCACTTGAACCCTGAATCGACCCTCTTCCCTGTAGAACCTGATGATTTGTTGCATTCCTATGCCCATATCCCCTCGGACGAAGGGGAACTGTTCTCTGACTCAGGGTCATATGACGATGAGTCCAGGGGTCAGGAGGAGTCTGGCTCCGAGCATTGGTCCTCGGATGATGTCGATAGACTGCTGGTTCAGATCTTTGAGGTTCTTTTTTTTTTTATTTTTTTATTATTTGGCTCAGTTTAGATCTCAGGAGAGAGTTGGTTTAACCAGGGGGTGGGATGTGCATCTCAATGCTTCAGTGAGGATTGTGGGGTTTAATGAAAATATTTTGTCTATTTTAATGGGGTATAATTCCAGGAGTGGCCAGACCTCCTTCTTTGTCTGATATTTCCAGGTGAAAATTCTTTGTAGCTGGGCTGCGTGATAATATTGTCTAAAATTGGGGGCGCCTAAACCACCCAAGTCCGTGGGTCTGCTTAGATACTCGTATTTGGTTTTGTGTTTTCTCCCTCTCCATATGAAGTCTGAGATAATACAGTTTAATTCTGAAAAATAGTTTCCTGGGATATTAATTGGTAAAGCCTGGAAGAGGTAGATTAACTTGGGGAGGAAAAACATTTTTACTAAGGAAATTCGTCCCATCATGTTCAGAGGTAGTTTATTCCATTTTTTTGTTGAGTCCCGTAGTTGCAGAAAAAGGGGGGTGTAATTTGCCCTAAATAGGTGTTTAGGGTTTCGTGTGATGTTGATTGATGATCTTCCTCAAAATGAAAGTTGGCCATGTTGCGCAGTTCCATGAGCTCCTTTGAGGGGATATTTAGAGGCATAATTATTGATTTCCCTATGCTCAATTTTAAATTGGAGTAACAACCAAAAGTTTCCAGTGCATGTAGACAGCGCGGAAGAGATTCCCTAGGGTCTTCTAGTGTTAACAATATGTCATCCGTGTAGGCAAGGATTTTTATTTCATTATTACCGACTCCAATGCCTTTGAGATTCTGTCCCTCTCTCCCCCTGCTGCGGCTCCCCGCCAAATATCTTTTCCATACTGCTAAAGCTCGCTTGGAATTCCCCGAGCAGACTCATTTCAATAGCCTCGTGCTTAAAGAATGGGAACATCCCAGCAGACTTCACGGGGTCCCTAAGAGCGTGGATAGGAAATATCCCTTCCCTGCTGACTTGGTTAAGTGCTGGTCATCGCCACCCGAGGTCGATGCTCCTATTCTTGGGTTGTCCAACACCTCTATTATGCACTCCCCTGACACTACTACGCTACGGGACTCTGAGGACCAGCGTGTTGACCAACTGGCATGTCATGCCTTTGCATTTGGAGGAGCGACTCTGCGCCCGGTTTGTGCTTCAGCCATTACGGCGGTAAGATGAGTTGCCTCCTGATACTGTCAGCGCTCTGTCCAGCTGTGGCGCGTTTGTGAACTTTATCCTGTCTGCATCGGACGATGCTATTAAGATGTGTGCCAGGTCATCTGCCCTGGTGGTTGCTATACGCCGCGCGGTCTGGTTGCGCCAGTGGGCCGCAGACAATGCCGCTTAGAAAGCCCTCACGGGGCTGCCATTTAATGGGCTGCGCTTGTTTGGGGATCGATTAGACCTCTTTGCCAAGGGAGGCAAGTTACCTCAGCGCAGGCAACAGATTCGGCCTTTTCGTGGCCAAGGCTCCCTATCAACCCCCTATCGTGGGGCCAAGCAGGGTAGAGGGGCGTCCTTCGCAGGGGCCCGCGCTGATTCCTGGCACAGGAACAGAGGACGCCATTCAGGTTCCTCCTGGGGAACCAAGCCCAAGGCCCCTCCCAAGGCCCCCCAGGCATGAGGGGGCGCCCTCACCTGTCAGGGTGGGGGGACGTCTACAGCACTTTGAGCACGTCTGGCGGCGCCACGTCTCAGACCGGTGGATTCAGGAGGTAGTGTCCTCCGGCTTCAAGATAGAATTTGCTGTACGGCCCCCCACCAGATTCATTGGATCTCGAATCCCTCAAGACCCTGCCTCAGCTCAGGTCTTGTTGCTGGCCGTACAGGGTCTCATGGACCTAGGGGTCATTTGCAAGGTCCCCCCTCGAGACAGGGGCACGGGGTTCTACTCAAACCTTTTCACAGTACCCAAGAATGATGGGTCAGTCAGGCCCATTCTGGATTTAAAAATCCTCAACAAATTTGTCAAGAACAAGCACTTTCGCATGGAAACTCCGCGCTCGGCCATTGGCTCACTGCGCCCAGGGGACTTCATGACGTCCGTAGACATCAAGGATGCTTACTTGCACGTCCCGGTGTTTCCGGGACACCAAAGGTTTCTCAGATTTGCACTAAAAGATCAGCATTATCAATTTGTGGCCCTGCCATTCGGCCTAACGTCAGCTCCCAGGGTGTTCACCAAGGTGCTGGCAGGGGTGATGTCCCTGATAAGGCTAAGGGGCATACGCGTGCTGCCCTACCTGGACGATATTCTCATCACCTCTCGGTCTCTGCGGCAGGCAGAGTTGGACACTCGGCTGGTAGTGTCCACCCTGGAGTCCTTCGGCTGGGTGATCAACTACCCCAAGTCATCCTTGTCCCCCTCCTCTGTGACTCCGTTCCTGGGAATGATTCTGGATATGGTTCAGTCAAGGATATTTCTCAACAGAAGGTGGAGGCTCTGACAGCGCAGGCGAGGTTCCTGCTCTCGAACCCACAGTTCTCCATCCGGCAGGGAATGCAGTTGGTGGGCCTGATGGTGGCGAGCTTCGTGGAACAAGAACCCTGCGTCCTTGGACGGGTTCTGTGTGCTTCCCCCCTTGGTCAGACAGTCCCTTGCGTGGTGGTTGGACCACGGGAACTTGACAAGGGGCAGGTCCTTTCTGACCCCATCCTGGGAGACGGTCACAACGGATGCCAGTCTGTCAGGTTGGGGAGGATTCTGGAACTCTCTGCGCTTCCAGGGGACGTGGGGCCCTCAGGAGGCCCATTTGCCCATCAACATTCTGGAGTTACGGGCAGTCAGGTTGGTACTGGAGCGATTGACCCAACACCTGAGGGGTCTGTCGGTCCAAGTTCGCTCAGACAACAGAACGGCGGTTGCCTACATCAATCATCAGGGAGGGACCCGGATCAAGGGTGCTCTCCAAGAAGTGTCTCAGATTCTGACATGGGCGGAGGCCAATGTTCAATGTATTACGGCTGTTTACATTCCGGGGGCGGAGAACCTGCTGGCGGACGCCCTGAGCAGGGGAATGTCCCGTCAGGGGGAGTGGTCCCTCTGCAATACGGTATTCCAGTCCCTGTGCCACCGTTGGGGTCTACCGGATGTGGATCTGTTTGCTTCCCGTCACAATCACAAGCTCCCGGCCTTTGTCTCCCTGTCTCAGGATCCTCTGGCCATGGCCACGGATACCCTGTCCATGTCTTGGAGGGAGTTTCGACTCTGCTAACCCAAGGGTCATTACGCCATCCAAATTTACAAATGCTGGCTTGACAGCCTGGCTGCTGAAACCTCCATCTTGATGGAGAAAGGGTTGTCTGCTTCTGTGGTGGCTACTATGGTGCAGGCCAGGAAAAAGACTTCTTCTGCTATTTATTATAGAGTATGGCGTTCCTACATTGACTGGTGTGAGTCCAGGTCTCTTCCCTGCCGAGAATTCTCCGTCCCTAGGATTTTTTCAGCATGGTTTGGACTTAGGTCTCAAACTTAGTACTCTGAAGGGTCAGGTTTCTGCCCTATCTATCTTCTTTCAGAAGACCTTTGCTCAGCATCACCTGATTAAGACCTTTTTCCAGGGGGTCACTCACGTGCGTCCCCCTCGAAAGCCTACAATCCCTGTTTGGGATTTGAATTTGGTTTTGTCTGCCTTGCAGGGGGCTCCCTTTGAGCCTATTCAAGAGGCTGCTCTGGTCGTTCTCACTCTCAAGGTTGTCTTCTTGGTGGCTATTACTTCGGTTAGGCGTGTGTCAGAGCTGGCCGCTCTATCTATTCAGCCTCCATACTATGAGCGACACCAGGACAAGGTGGTGTTCCGCTTCAAACCGGACTTTCTGCCAAAAGTGGTTTCGGCTTTTCATTTGAACCAGGATATTGTTCTTCCTTCTCTGTGTCCCAATCCTCGCAACGACAAGGAGCGGGTTCTGCATTCCTTGGACGTAGTCAGGTGCTTCAAGTATTACCTGGTTGTCACTAAGGCCTTCAGGAAGACTGATGCTCTCTTTGTTGTGCCTTCGGGGCCTAGGAAAGGTTTGGCTCCCGCCAAGTCTACCATCAGTAAATGGATTCGTCAGGCTGTGATTCAGGCCTATTCTACTAAGGGGAGGCCTCGCCCTTTCCGCCTTACGGCTCACTCCACTCATGCTATTGGCGCCTCTTGGGCTTTTCAGCAACAGGCCTCTGTTGAACAAGTTTGCAAGGCCGCTACTTGGTCTTCTATTCACACCTTTTCAAAGTTTTACAAAGTTGATGTTCGGGCCTCAGCTGATGCTGCCTTTGGCCGTAAGGTTTTACAGGTGGTTGTAGTTTGAACTACGTGCCGTTGCCTTTGTTGTTGGGGATCCCACCCTACTTTATGGACACTGCTATTGGATGTCCCATGTGTAAGTATTATAGATGGAGCAGGACATGCTGTATGCTTAGAATAATACAATTCTGTGAAATACTCACCTGTAGAATTGGTATTATACGCATACAGCACGTCCTGCTCCACCCCACCCTGGTTTCACCTTGTTCTGGATCCCCTGTATGGTGATTGTTACCATTGTTATCATTGTTATTATTACCAGTTTGGTGGTTGGTTTCTCCTGGCTTCTTTTTCTCACTGCTTTTCAATGCTGGGGATTTGTGGGAGGTCCCTGGGTATATGAAGGGCCGGGAGGAGCCTGTTTTTGCATGTCTGCAGTGAACAGCGCCATCTGGCGGAGGATTACCCATGTGTAAGTATTATAGATGGAGCAGGACGTGCTGTATGCGTATAATACCAATTCTACAGGTGAGTATTTCACAGAATTGTATTTTTTGGAGTGAGTTTGGATGAACTTGAATTTCAGTAAATCACCCGTACTGAACTCTTTGCTAATCTAGTAGACTGTATATATAATGTGTATGCTTTTTTTGCCGTTTATATGTGTATGGTTATAGACTCGCCACCCAGCTTCTCTGGTGATCAATACTAAATACACCATCACTATGATAAGCTTCAACTTCATCAAGTGATGGTTGATTGCACTCATTTAAAGTGGACCAAAACCCAGGATTTTGACTATCCTGGGTTTTGGTCCTTTCCCTGGGGGCACCCCAATCAGGCATGCGCCTGGCGTGGGCATGCGCACTGCTAGAGGGAACCGGGGGATGCGGCCTTCAGTGCCGCTGCTCTTAGACGTGCTATGGGACCGGGAAGAGGTAAATTGACTGCGGCGATATGGGGGGTTTCACACAGGGCATAGTCAAAATCCTGGGTTTTGGTCCCCTTTAAATATATATTAACGCACAGTTAACAATCAACAATAAACAGGTACATTAAGGGAGCATTTAAATAGATCAACCCCACCTCACATTCTCATAAAAAAAAAAACATTTTGTTGTGTCACAATCCAGTCTGCTATTCTTTGTAATTCTTGAGCAACCTTTTGTGTCTGAGGATTGATATCCACTACGAAGATGAATAGCAACTCATAGTAGTTTCCCAGCTACGCCAGGAGTTCTGACATTGCTTAATAAGTGTACACTGCCATCTTCTGGAGGGTTCCGGAACCAGTTAAACATTCGTTGCTGGTATTACTTAGGCCCTTATTTAAGAATGGAAAGTGTCAGGTAGCGCCTGGTTAATGACAGGTAGCGACTGGTGAACGCCGGACACGGCACGCAATTACACATTTATCAAGCAGAATCTGTTTAGCGACTGGGATAGCGCCATGTAGCGTCTGATTCATCATTTTCCCAGCCTCAGCGAACAGCGCCAGCGTTCAGCCTTGCACAGCGCCAGGTATGACCTCTCGCTACCTGTCGCTCTCCCATACATTTCAATGGATGAATCTTTTCTTCTCTTTAAACGGGGTATATATATTTTTTTTTCTTCAAAAAAATCACAAATAATTCTTTGACCTCTTATGGCATTGAAAAAGCAGTTTTTTCATAATTTTTTCATTTTTTATATATTTCCTCAGAAATGACATTACAGGTCTGGCATTAAAGTGTTCATGTTACAATGTTGCTACAATGTAATTCCATATGTTTTCGCTTTGTTACTAGTTGATAGATGCTTGAAAACACACTTTAAACACACTGCCTCCTGCGCTCTGGGCTTCAAACAATTATTTTTCAACGCCAGAGATTTGTGAGGCTGAATATGGTGTGAGTCGGTCGCTATGAGCAGTCGCTAACATGCGCTCCCATACAGCGCTGTACTGGTCAAATAGCGACTCCTCACAATGTATTCAACATTACTGAACAGCGACTGAGTCGCTATAAAGTAGCGACCCACGGCCGAGCACAGTGACTACTAGCGGGCGCTCTGAAAATGCCTGCTACAGACGCTCATCTGTCGCTACCTGGCGCTAATGATGAATCAGCCTCATAGATTTAAAGGGTATGCATGCTTTAAATATGCTGATTGCTGCCATATACTCTATTAAGTGTCCACATACAAAATTACAAGAATTTGTTTTAGTCAGGAGTGTGTATGTTATGCGTGCAGTTTTAATATGTAGGAGGCATGTATGTATGCGCTCAGAGAAGCAACAGTGTGTGCAGGCCAAGCACCTACAGGAAACCTCTGACATATTTAGCGTGGGACGGGTCAAACAAAATGGCATATAAAATGACAGTATGATTTTCATTATTTCTATTCACCAATACTGGCATGTCACAGGGGCAGTAACCAAAAGCTATGTCAGATAATGCCATTGCCAGACCATCCTACAGCAAGAGTGTGTGCTACAGCTTTCTGTCCCCCCGTGTCACAGACATCCAATCCAAATCCATTTAGAATAGCTAACTGCCAACAGGAGGGTTCTTAAAAGAGTTAGACCCTTCCAGGGACAAACCTCACCACAAGGATGTAGGTTCAGTTAAAGGGTTTAGGTTTTTTCCCCCAGTTATGTATGATGAGAATTATATATTTTGTATTACACTATTACATATACGGCTGCAAAAGGACATATGTCCATCAAGTTCAACCAAGGGATCGGACTTGGAGAAAGTTATATTTTGTTATTTACTGATTACTGCTAATAGTAACTGTTAATGTTATCACACTTTACCATATTCTCATCCTCAACCCACAGAGAAAAGCTTTTCTTTTCCAATTCCTATATGGCAATTTCCTTGCCCCTTGTACTGTACTTATGGATGCCATATACTTTTTTGGATTCACCAGGATTTATATATGTGCATAATTGGTTCTGGATTCACAGACCTCAAAATTACTTTTTTCCTAGCAGAGGAATTTCTGACTGTTACTTCCCATCACTTTAGATCAGGAATACAGAGGAAGGCTTAATGGTGTCTGATGAACTGGCGAAGCGATACGTCTATGCCTGCTCCTGGTGGTTTACTTTTTACTATCCTATCATCAAGCTTTTCCACCCTACTAGCATTAAATCCGTCCTGCAGGTTTCAGGTAGTTTTTTGTACTTCTGTTACTCTGTTTCGCCTGCTGGATTTTATGTGCCTTGGCTTTGTCCGGCTTGTAACAAGCAGCGGAGGGAGACAATGAACTGCCACCTGTTATACCAATGTAGAAAAACACAAGACAATCCAGATGCTTTACAATTAGGCTTTGCTATGCTTGCTGCAGAACCAAATACTGCAAGCAAACTTTCATTGGAATTAATGTGTTTTATAGTTTGCTGTATGTGCTGTCAATACTGTAGTCTGTGCAAATTTCAGACAATGAACTGTAAACCAGATCACTTTACCAGTAAATTACAACATCTTATGCTTCCTAATACTTGTTAGCTCATAAATTTGTGTTGGTCTGATGTTATTGTTTTTGGTGGCTTGCTTTTGGTTCTGTTTGTATCAAAATGTTTTATATGTTTTTTTACATTTTCTATACCCTATGTTACATTTTAATGAATACCCTCTAGGGAGAGTTATTGTATGTCATTTAGTAGAGCATTCATCTGTTTTATTTAAAAACATGAATTTCACCAGGAGAGCTTCTCAATTGCAAAGTAAAATCGGGAGAATTACAATATATATATATATATATATATATATATATATATAATGCCTGTGAACTGAGGTGGAGAGGCTGTTCAATAATGTGGGCCTTCAATCTCCCACATTACACTACCCACTGCAATTATACCCTATTCTTATTTCACAAATATTATACTTTACTGCTGTAAGCATATATACCATATAGTATAGCATAGTAGAGGCTTTTCTATGTGCCCTTTTTAATACAGTCAGTATTTCCTTTCATGCTTCTGTTTCTTCTGTTAACACTAACTGCTAGTATAGCTATAGCATCTTATGGGCCATACCAAATAACATTAATATCCACAGGTTAATCATCCCTTAACTGCTGAGAAAAATGTATTTCTACATATTCCATACACATAATAACCCTTAAGAACTAAGTATTGTGTCCTTTTTTAGCTGCCATTGCCCCTAAAGATGAACTATTTTATGGATTTCTAAAGCCTTGGCTGGGTAAGTGTTTTTTTGTGTATTATAATTATACACTTTTTACATACAATATGCTGTTCTTATATCATCACAATTATTGGAGCATGGTTATAATGTTGCAGTTGATCATACTGGGCACCATAACATAGGCACCAGTAAACAATGAATGGAGCCTTTTGGCTAGGGTTTGAAAAGCTTGCTGATCTATCAGTTGTTGATTCATCCTCCCATTTCATTGATTTTCATTGAGAAATACAGAGATTGAATATATATATATGTAAACATAGAATATTAATGTGTAGCATACTTTTCTCCCATAAGACACACCCAAGATTTGGAGGTGGAAAATAAGAAACAAATATTCTGAACCAAGTGGTGTGCTAAAATACCCCCTTCCAATCACTGTTACAGACAGTGTGCAGAATCTCCCCTATCACCCCATTACAAACCCCACATTACAGGCAGTGAGCTGCATCCCACATTACAGGCAGTGTGTGTGGCATCCCAAATACACGCAGTGTGAGTTGCATCCCAAATACAGGCAGTGTACAGGCATCCCAAATACAGGCGGTGTGTGTGGCATCCTGATTACAGGCAGTGTTTGTGGCATCCCAAATACAGGAAGTGTGCAACATGCCCCCAAAAACAAAACAAAAAAGTACATTCCCAAGCTCTCATGATGCAGCAGCCGTCTCCTGCCGACATAAACACATCCACAAACACAGAAAATACATTACAGTTGCCCACTGCCCTTGCCGCTGTTTGCTGCCCACCGCATCCACATAAACAACTTCCCCGGGTGCCGACACATGACACAATCCAGATGAGTCACCAGGTGCAGTAAGTCACAAGTGGCTTTATTTCTTCCAGCTTACAGGCTGTTCAGCTGCATTATACAGCAGATGTTTCAACGGGGTAATAATCCACAGCTTTCATCAGCACTACAGCTCCACACAAAGGTCTTAGCCTGGGTGGTTTGATGGCCATCAAATCCCCACTCTCTTTGGGCTCCTGCTGGCATGAGCTGGATTCCTACTGCTGCTACTTCCCTGTCTCGTCAGCTAACATTATTCTCCTCTGGACAACTTCTAGAACTAAGATCCCTGGACCTAGGGTAGGGTTCCCCTTGAATAACCTCCTAGATGTTTCCTGTTAAAAGGACCTCGCAAGACCATGCCCACCCACCTGGCTCATGTGAAGTCCACTGCCATCTCGAATTTTAATTGTCCCTCTGTGAGGGTTCAAATCTTTCCCTTTTGTAATACTCACCTCTTCCAACCGGCCACACATACATTTTGCAGGATAGCCCCAATTTTACCATAGCAGGGGAGAAAAGGTAAGCTCCAGGACAGAATCAACATGACATCTACTTAACTATACCAAACACTGAAGACATCATGCTATAATAATGCTATTAAGGCTATTAAAAAATGAAAAGGCATTACTAATCAGAGGATAGTTTGTCTGCCTCATGATTCACCCAGAAAAACACAAATAAGGTGCAGGAACCCCGGGAGAAAACGTCACAAAATACAAAAATAAAATAAAAAGAGAAACAAAAATTGAAACCACTTGATAAGTGCACATTACTGTCCCAACTGCAACATGCGAATCGCTCAACCATTGTTAAAGTGGACCAACACCCAGGGGTGATCGGCCCGGAAATCTATAAGATTCCCGGGCCGATCACCTCCCACCCTGCGGGACATCCGAGATCGGGATGTCCCGCGGGGTGAAACCCCCCAAAAACCCCAAAAAGACCTTACCTGATCCGCCACCGCTTCCGCCGCCGCCGCCTCGCGCGCGCCGAGAGTGACGCGTGGGAGGCGGCGGCGGCGGAAGCGGCTTGTACGTTCCTGTCCCCCGCCTGGACGTTGGCGGGGATTGGCTGCGGCGTTCACGTGGGAGCGTTGAGAGGTGAGTTTTTTGGGGTTTCTGGGGGGTTTCACACAGCCGAAGTGGACCAAAACCCAGGATAGTCAAAATCCTGGGTGTTGGTCCACTTTAAAGGGACTCTGTAGGCAAACTGCATAAACTAGCTCATTTAGCAGCTCACCTTCATTGCTGCCCTCTCCCAGCTGCTTCTGAAAGTAGAAACAAGGGAAAGAGTAGTGGGACACACCCTAAGGTGCTTTGCCATAGACCATCAATAATAGGGCTAAGCTGGTGGTCTAAAGCTACACATCATCAGACTGTGGTCACTGGGAGAAAGGGAGAACAGCCAGGGTGATGAGAATGCCTGTCTTACAGACCCACCCATTATGCTGATTATTATGCAGCATCACAGAGCCAAGGGCCACGCTCACATGCTTCAGAAGAGAATTCATAAGGTGAAACTGTAAATCTCAATATCGCGACAATTTCTTCTTTAATTTAAACATGGAAAACAGTTTAGGACAGTGCCAAACGTAGCCCGACACATGGTCTTACAATTGCCTAACATTGTGCATAAATGAAGTAAAATAATCCCCAAGTATAAATAAATAAAACTGTTACAACCGGATGAAACCAATGAAGCGTGGACCCACTGGAACTGCGGAACTGTTGGTGAGTACCGCGTCAGGGAAGCGGGGTCTAAGGAGCCACCGGTTTTCACCAGAGCCCGCCGCGAAGCAGGTTGGTCTTGTGCGGCTGATGACTCCCAGGTCGCTACCCCCCAACGGCGGCACAGTTCCACAATTTGCCGAGGTATTGTACAGCAGAGATAAACGATGGTCACGGTGAGTAGCCAGAATCAGGGCAGGCAGCGAGGGTTCAGCAGCGAGTAGACAAGCCGTGGTCGGGACAGGCAGCGGAGGTTCACAGACGAAGAGACAGACCGAGGTCGGGACAGGCAGCGGAGGTTCGTGGTCAAAAAGGTAAGCCGAGGTCATACACGAAAAAAGCCACAGATTTAACTACAGACAATCACGGAAACACACCGATAATCCGGCAAAGGGAGGAAGGGCTGGCCAGAATAAAAAGGAAGTGATATTACCGGATTGGACGGCCGGACACCAATTAGAGATGCACTGGCCCTTTAAATTCCACAGTATTGCAGCGCGCGCCCCCTAGTGGCCGGGGACGTGCGCGCAGGAGAGGCAAGGAGGAAGAAGGAAGTGAGGGAGCCGCCCGCAGGCCCCGGCAGCCACGCCGGACGGAGGGCAGGACACCAGGTAAGCGAGGGGCGCTGCCAGGAAGGGACACAGCGCTCGGGCAAGGGGAGACCCGGCGGGGAAAGCCGCGGGGAGGAAGCGCGGCTCTCGCCCCGGGAGAGGGACGGCTGGAAGCGCCATGAGGCGTCTCCGCAGCGCTAGCCCTAACAGTACCCCCCCCTTAGGTCTCCCCCTCTTCTTAAGACCAAGGAAGTCCGAAATAAGGGTCCGATCAAGGATGTTTTCTTCCGGTTCCCAGGATCTCTCCTCAGGGCCGTAGCCCTCCCAATCCACCAAGAAATAGCGTCTTCCTCTGGAGATCTTCGAAGCAAGTATCTCTTTGACCGTAAAGGTATCTTCAGTACCTGCGACTGGCTTAGGTTCCAATAATTTGGGGGAAAAACGATTAACAGTCACCGGTTTGAGCAGAGAGACATGGAAGGAATTGGTTATGCGGAGAGAGGGTGGCAGATGCAGCTTGTAACAGGCAGGGTTGATACGTTGTTGGATCTTAAAAGGTCCCAAGAAGCGAGGACCAAGTTTGTAACTGGGGATTTTAAAACGAATATACTTGGCCGAAAGCCATACCCTATCCCCCGGAGAGTATAAAGGAGGAGTCCTTCTCTTCTTATCAGCCTGGATTTTCATACGAGACACGGCTTGTTCCAGTGAATGCTGTGTTTCACGCCAGATGGAAGAAAACTGGTGCGAAAGGTCATCGACCGCAGGTACCGAGGAGGGCGTTAGTAAAGGCAGAGGAGGAAGGAGATGACGACCATAGACTATAAAGAAAGGGGATTTTCCGGTGGATTCAGAGTCCTTAAAGTTATAAGAAAACTCTGCCCAGGGCAGCAGGTCCACCCAGTCATCCTGGCGAGTGGAAACAAAATGGCGTAGATACAGCCCCAAAGTTTGATTTACCCTCTCCACTTGGCCATTGGATTGGGGATGATACGAGGAAGAAAAGTCCAATTTCACCTTTAATTGATTACAGAGAGCCCTCCAGAATTTCGATACGAATTGAACTCCCCTGTCGGAGACAATGTGGGTTGGGAGCCCATGTAGACGGAAGATGTGTTTAAGGAAATTCTTTGCCAAAAGGGGAGCAGAAGGTAATCCAGGCAACGGAATGAAATGCGCCATCTTCGAAAATCGGTCCACCACTACCCAGATGACGGTATTGCCCTGTGAAGGCGGAAGGTCAGTGATAAAATCCATGGCGATGTGAGACCAGGGGATGTCCGGAATGGGAAGTGGTTGGAGAAGACCTGCGGGACGTTGACGAGGGGTCTTGTTGCGCGCGCACGAGGTGCAGGCTTGTACGAATTCTGCGGCATCTTTTGCTAACGTGGGCCACCAGTAGTATCTGGAGATGATGGCGCAGGTCTTCTTGATTCCAGGGTGACCAGCAGTATGGGAGGCATGACCCCATTTTAGTATTAAAAGGCGACGAGAGACAGGTACGAAAGTCCTCCCCGGAGGACCTGATTCTAGAGCAGCGGGAGCAGAGTGAACCAGACGATTGGGTGGAATTATAAACTGCGGAGAAGAGACCTTATCCGAGACATCCGAGGAACGGGAGAGAGCGTCTGCCCTGATGTTTTTTGCAGCTGGACGGAAGTGGATCTGGAAATTAAAGCGTGCAAAGAAGAGTGACCAACGGGCCTGACGAGGGTTTAAGCGTTGTGCGGATTCCAGATAAGAGAGGTTCTTGTGGTCAGTAAAAATGGAAATTGGGAAGATAGATCCCTCGAGGAGATGTCTCCATTCTTCCAGCGCCAATTTGATGGCTAATAGCTCTCTATCTCCAATGGTGTAGTTCCTCTCGGCAGGAGAGAAGGTTTTGGAAAAGAATCCGCAAGTTCGAGCTTTGCCGGACGAGGATCGTTGCGTAAGTACTGCTCCGGCTCCGACGGAAGAGGCATCCACCTCAAGAGCGAAAGGACGAGACGGGTCAGGTCTGGAAAGTACCGGTGCCGAGGCGAAGGCCTTCTTTAATGCAAGAAAGGCTGCTTCAGCCTGCGGAGACCATGCCTTGGGATTGGCTCCTTTTTTGGTGAGGGCCACGATGGGGGCTACTGTCGTGGAAAAGTGTAAAATGAACTGGCGGTAATAGTTCGCGAACCCCAAGAATCGCTGGATTGCACGAAGACCGACTGGTCGAGGCCATTCAAGGACCGCCTTTAACTTGGCAGGATCCATCTGGAGACCTTGAGCAGAAACTATGTACCCCAAAAAAGGTAATGCGGTTTGATGAAAAAGGCATTTCTCGAGCTTAGCATAAAGATGGTGTTGCAGTAAACGAGACAAGACTTGTCTGATGTGCTGATGATGTTCTTCGAGGGACGAGGAGAAGATGAGAATGTCGTCAAGATAGACCACAACACAGGTGTACAACAGGTCCCGAAAAATGTCGTTAACGAACTCCTGAAAAACTGCGGGGGCATTGCAGAGGCCGAAGGGCATAACGAGATACTCAAAATGACCGTCTCGCGTGTTGAAGGCCGTCTTCCATTCATCACCCTCTCGAATGCGGACTAAGTTATAGGCGCCTCTCAGATCCAATTTTGAAAAAATCTTAGCTCCGCGAAGACGATCAAAAAGTTCGGAGATCAAGGGCAATGGGTAACGGTTCTTTACCGTAATTTTATTGAGGCCCCGGTAATCGATGCAGGGCCGAAGAGACCCGTCCTTTTTCTGTACAAAGAAGAAGCCCGCTCCAGCAGGAGAAGAGGATTTCCTAATGAACCCCTTTTGTAAATTCTCCCGAATGTATTCCGACATTGCTTGGGTTTCAGGGACAGACAGCGGATAGATGCGTCCGCGAGGAGGAGTGGCGCCAGGTAGAAGATCAATCGGGCAATCGTAAGGGCGATGAGGCGGAAGTGACTCAGCTTGCCTCTTGCTAAATACGACGGAAAAAGACCGATAAACTTCAGGTAGACCCGGTAATGGAGTCGTGGGAGCAGTAATTTGGACTGGCAAAGACGTAAGGCAGTTCTTAACACATGTTGCGCCCCAGGACTTGATGTCCCCAGTGGACCAATCCAAGGTAGGGTTATGGTGCTGGAGCCAGGGAAGCCCCAAGAGAAGCGGCGAGGTACAGTGGGGTAATACGAAAAATTCCAGAAATTCCTGATGGAAGAGGCCGATCTTCAGAAGTAGAGGTTTGGTGCGGTAGCGCACCATGCAGTTCAATCTGTCCCCATTAACGGCCGCGACAAATAGTGGCTTGGCCAGACGGTAGACAGCTATATCATACTTAGTGACCAAGGAGGCCTCGATGAAGTTGCCCGCCGAACCAGAGTCCAAGAAGGCCGGTAAGTTCAGGACGGAAGTGGAGCCCAAGTGAAGTTGTGCCGGCACAGTGAACCTAGGAGAGGAAGCACAGACACCCAGAGACGCCTCTCCAAACGATTCTAGGTGCGCCCGTTTCCCTGGCGTGGTGGGCGGATTGGGCAATTTTTCAAAAAATGTTCTGGGCTGGCGCAGTATAGACAAAGTCTTTCGAGTCTCCGGCGCGACCTTTCCTGGGGAGTCAAGCGAGTATGGTCCACTTGCATGACTTCTTCAGACGGAGACGAAAGCGTAGACTGAGGGTTCTGAAACGTAGGGGCCAAACGGAATGCCCTCTTGGCACGCAGAGAATCTTGGCGGAATTCATCCCGCCTCTCTGTAAAACGAATGTCTATACGTGTGGCAAGTTGGATTAGTTCAGAAAGAGAAGTAGGGAGATCCCGGGCAGCAAGAACATCCTTGACCCTACTAGAGAGACCTTTCTTAAAGCAGGCACAGAGAGCCTCATTGTTCCAAGCTAGCTCGGCTGCCAAAGTTCGGAAGCGAATGGCATATTCTCCCACCGACAGATCACCTTGAACCAGATTCAATAAGGCAGATTCGGCTGAAGACGCCCGGGCAGGTTCCTCAAAAACCTGGCGAAACTGATCCACAAAAGTTTGAACCATGAGGGTAACGGGGTCGTTGCGGTCCCACAATGGGGTAGCCCAGGCTAAGGCCTTCCCAGAGAGCAGGCTGATAATAAAGGCCACCTTGGAGCGCTCAGTAGGGAATTGGTCAGCCAATAGCTCCAGGTGCAGGGAACATTGGGCAAGAAACCCACGGCAAAGTCTTGCGTCTCCTTCAAATTTAGCTGGCAGGGAGAGACGAATCCTCGCGGAGGAAGCCACCGGAAGCTGTGGTGGAACAGCCGGAGCAGGCGGTGGCGTCTGCGGTTGCTGCATAGACAGAAGTTGCTGCATCATGGCCGTAAGTTGATTGATCTGCCGTGACTGCATGGCGACTAGTGCAGGTAGTTCAGAGACGTCTGGCAATGGCACCTCGGCGGGATCCATGGCCGGATTATACTGTTACAACCGGATGAAACCAATGAAGCGTGGACCCACTGGAACTGCGGAACTGTTGGTGAGTACCGCGTCAGGGAAGCGGGGTCTAAGGAGCCACCGGTTTTCACCAGAGCCCGCCGCGAAGCAGGTTGGTCTTGTGCGGCTGATGACTCCCAGGTCGCTACCCCCCAACGGCGGCACAGTTCCACAATTTGCCGAGGTATTGTACAGCAGAGATAAACGATGGTCACGGTGAGTAGCCAGAATCAGGGCAGGCAGCGAGGGTTCAGCAGCGAGTAGACAAGCCGTGGTCGGGACAGGCAGCGGAGGTTCACAGACGAAGAGACAGACCGAGGTCGGGACAGGCAGCGGAGGTTCGTGGTCAAAAAGGTAAGCCGAGGTCATACACGAAAAAAGCCACAGATTTAACTACAGACAATCACGGAAACACACCGATAATCCGGCAAAGGGAGGAAGGGCTGGCCAGAATAAAAAGGAAGTGATATTACCGGATTGGACGGCCGGACACCAATTAGAGATGCACTGGCCCTTTAAATTCCACAGTATTGCAGCGCGCGCCCCCTAGTGGCCGGGGACGTGCGCGCAGGAGAGGCAAGGAGGAAGAAGGAAGTGAGGGAGCCGCCCGCAGGCCCCGGCAGCCACGCCGGACGGAGGGCAGGACACCAGGTAAGCGAGGGGCGCTGCCAGGAAGGGACACAGCGCTCGGGCAAGGGGAGACCCGGCGGGGAAAGCCGCGGGGAGGAAGCGCGGCTCTCGCCCCGGGAGAGGGACGGCTGGAAGCGCCATGAGGCGTCTCCGCAGCGCTAGCCCTAACAAAAACATTATAAGGAGTGGCAATGTATGTCAAATTAAATAATAAAAGTTAACCTGGTAAATGGAAAGGTTCTAATATTTGAGCTGTAAATGTGCTAGAAACAGTTGCATTGCCACGTTGAAAATCTGAATCTGAAACCATAATGGCTAAATGCGTTATTTAATTTGCATGTGAGTCTAATAAAGTCTATGTATCCAATATAGTTACACGTCTAATATAGTTTTAAAGCAGATCTACACTGTCTACATTTGTCCCAGGGAGGGTGTTGGCCTGCTTTGAATCTAAGCCATACTTCCACCCCTCTACAGTGAGGATATCCACCTAATATCTGTGGGTCTTCCTCCAGTGGGGTATCGGAAACCACATGCGACAGTAGTAGCTGTGACAGTGTGTAATTCCTCATCAAAGGAATAACACTGTGGGTTGGAAACCCCATAAGATGTTTAAGCATTTTGCATTCCAATGTGTTCAGTAATAGAAAAATACTTTTCCTATAGGAGACAGCCTTTTACTAAGTCGTGGGGAGAAATGGGCCCGACACAGACGTCTTTTAACACCAGGATTTCATTTTGATATCTTAAAACAGTATGTGAAGATCTTCAACAAGTGCACAGATATTATGCATGTAAGTTAAAATAGTACATTGAGCCTACATAATGTTACTATTCCAGCAGTAACTTCTGACAGGCCTTCACCCTGAATAAGAGCATATGTTTTATGTTTCCCTCACCTTGTACATACAGATTGCCCACATTAAAAACCACCCTACCGGCACCTAGTGCATTTTCTGAGCTTTTAAACACCGCCATTTACTGTATAAAAAAAAAAAAAGACGTGATCCATGTGTGATTACCGCTGGGTCCCGCCAGGTCTCCTCTTCACCTGGGGGGCCTCCGATACCACCCCAGGCTCTTCTGTGGTTAGGAGAAGGCCCAAAAAGGGGGCCCCTCCCTGCCTCTGCCTTCATCACCGCTAGCTCCGCCTCTTGTGGTTGGGGCGGATGAGGTTACGCTGTGACGTCATCCCGCTCTCTGCACTGAACTGTCAGATGCTGCGGGTGATCACTGGAGGGAGGTTTGAGGGGTAGGGTATTGTGATCCCCGGTCTCCCCAGCCCACCTTTCCAGGCAGCTGTCATCGATCGCCGGGGGACACAGGATCGGAGGTGAGTGTTAAAAAAATAATTTAAAAAAATTCTCTGTGTGTTTTTCCTTTACACTTATCTCTTTGTAAGGGATCCTTGAGACCCCCAAACCAGTTCACAAGGCTTAGGGGGCAGGAAAGTCACCTGCTGCTAGTGGGTGACTTGTCATTAGCCCCAAGCCCCCATTATCTGCCTCCCCAAGGCCCGGGGCAGCAGATGAGCCTGGAGCCATTTAGGCTGTGCGGGCTTGTAGCCTCCAGGGCAGAGAGCCACTGAGGCAGGCCCCTGCACCCTGTTCTACAAGGCCCCATAGCTGGTCACCCATAAAATTCCCCAAAAAATGGGGAAGGGGGGGCCACATCACATTTTTTTTAATCTAACCCTTTATAGTGTGGATAGTAGTTGTATTTTATTTATAAATGTTATAAAGTGCTCTTTTCAGTTTGGGGTGTCTCCTGGGCAGGAATGTGGGCTACCTATACATATGTGGTACCATTGATATCGTGATAAATGGGGCTTTCACATGCAATATGGTTCTTTATACAATAAATGTTTTATTTAAAATAAATAAGACAATTTTTTAAAAATATTTTTTTTCGTTTTTTTTACTCAAAAATATTTTAAAAACATTGGAAAAATTACAAACAAGACATTTCACGTTAAAGCTGCAAAAAAAAATATTTTCCTGGAAATTCCTGCAAAAATCACAGATAAACATAAACAGAGAAAAATGACCTGTCAACAGAGAGTGACAAAATATCAAGTAGGCTGGCAGTTAAAAGTGTTAAAAGTGCCTATGCATGTTGCATATTGTTCTATTCGGAGGGACCTTGAGTTAGCATATTGTTTTTATAAGGAAAATGTAGCTTTGATTCAGCTTTTTTATTCTTTTTTTTAGGGAAACCCTGTGCAACCAAAGAATTAATTGATGGATTACTTCCAGAAAACTGTGCCCACATCAACAAGCCTGGTACGCCAGTTAACCCTTTGAGTGCCGGCCTACCGAGATTTTTTGTCACAACCTGTTGCCAGACGACTTTTCACGTTTTTGCGCTACACGTGTGCAACCTTGATTTTTGAAGGGATTTCCAAGGATTTCGATGAAAATTATATATTGTTTTTTTCAGCAGAGTCTGGGCTTCAACATGAAATGTCTTGTTTGGCCTTTTCTTAGTGTATTCTCAATACTTTTGGGTGAAATATGTGCAAAAAAATGAAAAAAACCTATTTTTTACAATTTGTAGTGTCTTTTTTGTAATAAAAAATGTAAGTTTGTTAATAAAATATTATTGCGTGTGAAAGCCCTATTTCTCCCGGTTACAATGGTACCACATATGTATAGGTATACCCCCTTTCCTGAAAAAGCAGTTTAGGAGATTCCAGATAGGATACAACTATGCAATATGATTGCATAGTTGTAAAGGGTTAATAAAAAAAAAAAAAATGACATAGGGTTCCCCCTCCCGGGGGGGGGGGGGGGGGGGGGGGAGGGGACCTCATTTCTTTTTTGGAATTCTAAGGGTTAAAAACCCTTAAAATCCCCCCCAAAAAATGACATAGGGTCCCCCTTACCCAGCATTACTGACCCGGACCAGCTATGGGGGATGGTAGAACAGGGCGCAGGGGCCAGCGTTGGTGGCCCCTGGCCCTGCATGCTACTAGCCCACATAGCCACTAAGTGGCCCGGGCCCTTCTGCCCCCCCCGGCCGTTGGGGAGGCAGGTAATGGGGGCTAGGGGTTTTGGCAAGCCACCAGCTTGCCGCAGGTGACCTGCCATACCCAGAGCCTTGTGAACTGGTATAAGGGGTCTCATGGACCCCTTACCAGTTCACAAAGGGTTAAGTTAAAAAAAAGACACCAGACAAATATTTTATTATTCTATTTTCACTTATACTTACCTCCCATCCAGTGTCCCACGCTGCTGCAGATGACAGTTGTCGGTAGTGATCAGAGCAGGGAGGGTGGCAGGCAGGAAGATCAGAGCCACCCTGCCTGCCACCCTGCCTGCCACCCTCCCTGCTCCGATCGCTGCTGACAACTGACAGATCGGAGCCCGGGTGCCAGTAACCCGAGGAGCGGGATGACGTCATCAAGTGGGCGGGGCTAGGGGCGGGGCCAGCGCCGGCCGAAGAGGATGGTGATGGCCCGTTTCTGGGCCCTCACAAGCAGCGTGGAAAGCCCAGGGGGGGGGGGGGGGGATCGGAGCCCCCCCTGGTGAAGAGAAGACCCGGGGAGAGCCATCGCGCTGCCAGGTGAGTAAATGTCATTTACTGTTTTTTTTTTTCAGATGTCGGCGCCGGCGGGGGGGGGGGCTATTACGGGCCCCCTCCTGAAGATCAGAGGCCTGGGGGCGAAAATCTAACACGTCGGGCCAGCTGGTTAATGGCGGTAGCCATGGCCTGCACTTGTTGTACAAGTTCTTCCATATCAATCTTTTGGCCTATGATAATGTCAGGCCCCGTGGGACACCCGCCTTTAAGGTAAGCCCACAACCCCCAATCTCCGCTGCTAGCTTCATCTTTACTCAAGCCCCCGTTTGCCGGGACGCTTTATATGCCTCGCCGGACACGGTTGCCCCCAGGACTTAATAGCACAAAGGATGTGAGCTTACAGGGGGTGAAGGCGGATGAACCAGAGGCCACACTGGGCAATGTCGGGTAACTACTGGAAACAGTTCGGGTGCTTCAGGAACAGGTAAGTACTGGAAGCAATTAAGGTGCTCAGGAGAAATCAAGTCAGACATCATGCCAAGGGTCACACCGGGAGGTCAGAGAGCTGCGCAGTACAAAGGGATGAGACGGAGACGTGGTCGAGATTCAAGCAAATGGTCAATAACGATATGTACGGGAAATCACAGGAGAAATCACAAAGCCAGCTAAACGTTATCACAGGCACTGACACACTGAAGTGGTAATCCTTTTATAGGACTGAACCCAACTGGATTGGACAGGGAAGCAGTGACTGTGATTGGTGCACTTCGGATCTGTGTGCTGATTGGTGCACTTAGAGAGCTCTGGGCTGATTGCCCCAGCTGAACTTTAAAGGCATACTGCCCAGGACTGGACCTCCTAGGTTTAGCTCTGTTAAACAGCCTCCAGCGGCCGCGCTGTGCGTAGCGCCACCGGAGGACATAAGCCGACTATACTCATGCGCAAGCACTAGTCGAATGACAGTGGACGAGGGCGCGCCCAGGGCCGCACGCGCCGCTGGAGCTGGCACCTGAGGCGGAAGCGGCTGCTGGGCAGGAGAAACCCCGGCCAGTTGCCTAAGGACACCACGGGCACGGACTGAAGGTAAGTCATTCATGACAGAAAGCCTAGTTAGTGTTAAAGGACACACAAAGACACACACCTGCCCAAAAATATAGAGCTCTTGCTGTTGTACCAAAACCTTGTTTTAAAGCTTGCTGCAAAGTATTTAATTGGCCTAATCAGGGCACCCCATTGAGTTGCATATGAGAGTTTTTGCATTTTGTTTTATGCCCAGGCATTGAAAGCCTAGTTAGTGTTAAAGGCCACACATAACTATACACCTGCTGCTGTTCCAAAAATGCTGGTTTAAGCGTAGCGTATTGTTTTCCCCGCATAAACGCAGTATGTTAGGTATGTCAGGCAGACAAGTGCCAGGATGTGCACAGAGGAGTGGCAGAGGCCTAAATTCATCAAGCAGAGGTCACAGCAGACTAGGGGCGAGTGGCAGCAGGATTTGCAGTGAGAGACCTTATCTCCCGGTATCAGCTAGCGGTCGTGTCTCGACCAGCAAAACATCTGCCATCATTGATTTGTTAACGTGGACATCCACTTCATCAGAAGTGACATCTGAAACCCCAGTCAACAATCGGTAGGTTCCTTGGAGACATCCCTCAGTTGGCATGGCCCAGGAGCAGTCCCTGTCCCCCCATTGCCTCTGTCCTATGCCGTTCCCTCCCCCAGCGTTCCAGCTCCTGCAGCAGACACTGTTGAGGCAACACCAGGGTTTGTCTTTCAGGTAATATATTGTCTCCTCATGCTGCTGTCATATATCTACGGTCAGAGACAATACATATCCTTTACAGCCCACTGGGTGAATGAGGTTCCTGCACAGCCAAAACAGCAACTTGGACAGGTCACGCCTCTTCCACCTCCATGCTCCCAGGCCATTGTTCCTCTGACAGTGTGCGACTCCGCCTCCTTATCCTCCGCTGTCTCCTTAGCCTCCACTACACGGACAAGTCTCAGTGCCCCTCTAACCTACCATGTGTGCAGGGCACGGTGGTGTCACGCTGTTCTTCACATGGTTTGCCTTGGCCAACGCCTTAGCGAGTCACACAGGATCTTCTAAAATTCATTAATCAAGAAATTAAATCATGGCTTACTCCACGCAAACTGCAAATGGCAACCATGGTGATGGACAATGGGAAGTTCATCTTGTCTGCGCTGCAACAAGGAAGCCTGAGCCATGCGCCTTGTATGGCCACATGTGTTCAATCTAGTTGTCAAGCGTTTCATGAAGTCTTCCGCCCATCTACAAGACATTCTAACAATGGGAAGGAAACTTTGCATGCACTTCAGCCACTCATACACCGCAAAGCACACCCTCCTTGAGCTGCAGCGTCAGATCGGTATCCCCTAACATAGTCTAATTTGGGACATTTCCACCCATTGGAATTCCACCCTCCATATGTTGGGCCGACTATACGAACAGAGAAATACCAATTTCTTGTTGATCCAAGTGGATAGGGGTTCTCCCCTATGTAACTTCAATGTAACCAGTGGCAGCTAATACGTGACACCTGCTGTTTGCTCGGGCCCTTTGAGGAAACCACTTCATTAGCTAGTCGTCCGGATTACGGGATGAATGACATCATTCCACTGCTTTATCTACTACAACAGATGTTGGAAATCATGGCTGGTCAGGGCGCTGGAGACGTGGCGTCTACATCTCACGGCCGTATGAACCCTGTGGGGGCTGAACTGGAGGAGGATTGGGAGGAAGGTGAGACAGAGGACCCAAACACACAGTGGCAGTATGCAGTGGAGATGGAGGCAGGTAGTCCCTCCGAGTCACTTGCACAAATGGCACGATGCATGCTCACATGCTTCCTTGCATTATGACCGGCGAATTGTCACCATTTGGCAGCTGAATGACTTCTGGCTCTCCACCTTATTGGACCCTCGCTAACGGCAAAAACTGTAGATTTTTTTACACCCACTGCACCATCGTCTCGCAAGTCCATCAGGAGCAGCCTGAGTCTACAGTCGCTGATGAGTAGCTTTCTTCACCAACATAGCGAGGCAACTCATGAGCAGCAGGTAGACCTGGAGCAGGACCTGAACCAGCAGGTGGTGGCATACCTTGACATGACCATGCCAACACACCTTGAGTCTGGCAGCCGAACTTGATTTGTAGCCGCAATTAGCAGAGTTTGCCCTGGCAAAGCTATCCTGCCTGGCCAGTAGTGTGCTATCAGAGCAGGTGTTTAGTGCGACGGGGGCCATAGTAACCCCAAGGAGAACTCATCTGTCCACAAAAAATGGGGAGACACTCACCTTTGTGAAGATGAATCAGACATGGATCAGCCAGGATTTCCACACACCAGTGGCTGATGCATCAGAGTAGCTTGATCATGGTGCCACACCAACACTTCAAACAAACTTTAACAGATTTACAGCGATGTTCCGCAGTAACAGACATTCCTCCGCATCAGACCTCCATTAAGTATTGAGGTAATGCATTACCTAAAACATAGCTTTTAAAAATATTCTTAGAATAACATATATGTACCCAAAATTTTGCTATGTTCTCCTCATGCTGCTGCCAATTACAAGATGTTTTTAATGCAATATATGGGCACCTCATGCTGCTTCCAACTCCAGGGTGTGTGTTTCAGGCAATATATGGGCTCTTCATGCTGCTGCCAACTCCTGGGTGTCTTTCAGGCAATATATGGGCTCCTCATGCTGCTGCCAACTCCAGGATGGGTGTTTCACGCAATATATGGGTTCTTCATGCCGCTGCCAACTCCAGGATGTGCCTTTCAGGCAATATATGGTCTCCTCATGCTGCTGACAACACCAGGGTTTGTCTTTCAGGTAATATATGGTCTCCTCATGCTGCTGTCAACTCCAGGGTGTCTTTCAGGCAGTATATGGTCTCCTCATGTTACTGACAACTCCAGGGTGTGTGTTTCAGGCAATATATGGTCTCCTCATGCTGCTGCCAACTCCAGGGTGTGTCTTTCAGGCAATATATGGTCTCCTCATGCTGCTGCCAACTCCATGGTGTGTCTTTCAGGCAATATATAGGCTCCTCATGCTGCTGCCAACATCAGAGTGTGTCTTTCACGCAATATATGGTCTGCACATGCTGCTGCCACCTTAAGGCTCTGTCATTGTGCCGCTCTGCGACAGTGATTCTAATAGTGATGCCTCTGATCTGCTTGTCATACTTCTTTACAGTATTATTTCACTAATAAGAAAATTCGGCTAATCAGCCGAATCAAGATTTTCAAGAAAATTTGGTGAATCGACCGAATTGAATTTTTCAAGGATTCGCTCATCTTTACTTCTCACCTTTAAAATAAAAAAGTATAGTTATGCTTAATTATTTTTCACACACACACGTTTCCATATAATAATAATATAAATATAAATATAAAATTAAAGTCGGAGAAAACAGTAAATGAAAATTCCAGTTCTAACTACCACTTATTTCTTTTTTTTCAGGCTAAATGGCGTAGACTGTGCACAGAAGGACCAGTGTCTCTGGATATGTTTGAACACATCAGCCTTATGACACTGGACTCGCTTTTGAAATGTACCTTCAGCTATGACAGCAACTGCCAAGAGTAAGATCTCTTTCATTTTTCCTCACACTTCATATCATTTTTTTGGTCAATCTGAGCATACACATAGCCGTTTTGATAAATTTTCAAGTGTAAAAATCCTTCTTATGTCCATTACAGGAAACCAAGTGATTTTATTGCTGCAATTTATGATCTAAGCAATTTAGTGGTGCAACGAGAGCATTGTCTTCCTCATCACTTTGATTTCATCTATCGATTATCTTCTAATGGGAGGAAATTTAGACAAGCCTGCAAGGTTGTGCATGATTTTACTGCAAATGTGGTACAGCTACGGAAGAAAGCTTTACAAGCGCAAGGTGCGGAAAACTGGATCAAGTCCAAGCGTGGGAAGACCACCGATTTTATTGATCTTTTACTTCTGTCAAAGGTCCGTGTAGATTTTGAAAGAAAAATAACAGTTGTTAATATTTTCAGAAGGCCCACAGAGCAAATAATTCTGAGCTTACCACAATGCAGATAATTTCTTAATTTAGTTTCATCTGTGGTAGAAATTTTTTTGCAAGCATTTTTTTGTCAAAATATAAGCAATTAAGCATATAATTCACCCACTTTTGTTAGAACATAATGAAGGACCCTACAAAAAATGCTGTTTATATGACATGTCTATATGTCAGGTCATTCAAGGTCTTGCAGTCTCTTGGCTCTCCTCCTATCTCTCTGACCGATCATTTTGTGTATTCTACTCTAATGCAATTCCTCTCCTAGTCTCCTGTCTGTTGTTGTCCCACAAGGCTCTGTCCAAGGATACAACATACACTTATGGTGTTGGCCAACTAATAACCTTACTGGGCTTCCAATATTACTTTTATGCAGATGACACCTTATGATACCTCTCTGGCCCAAATCTTTCTTCCCTGCTCTCTTGCCTTTATGACATCTACCAGCCATCACTTCCTTTATATCATCTCGCTCCTTTAAACTGAACATGGGCAAGACATAAGTGGTAATTTTTCCACTGTCTCGCTCTCCTCCCCTCTCTAACACCACAATCTCTGTAAATAATGTTACACTAACTTTAACTCCTCGAGCTCGATGCCTGGGCGTCATTCTGGACACCTCATTCTCATTCATACATCATATTCACTCTCTAGACCCCTCCTGTCGTCTCCAACATCCCCTGCATCCGTCCCTTCCTTACACCTGATACCACTAAAATGTTAGTACATGACCTGGCCATATCCCAACTGGACTACTGCAAAAGTGCATGCGCAGGCTCTTGTCCAATCAGAGCTCTTTGCCGTGTTTACTTCCTATCAGCAAATCACTTTGATTGTCCCGCACATGCGCTGTTACACTGAAAGGTGAGTTGTAGAGGGCATTCTGGGGGGGTCTCACACTGCAGGGCATGCCAATTTGGGATGCCCTGGGGCCACAGAACCAAAACCCGGGATAGTCAAATTCCTGGAATTTGTTCTGCTATAACTTTTTCCTGGCCTCATCCACCTCTCCTCTTGCTTCTCCGGTGCTGCTCCCCTGCCAGTCCCTTCACTGGTTACCTGTTTCTCAAAGAGTTTATTTCAAACTTCTAACACTAACTTACAAAGTTCTCTCTAACCAGGCCCTGACATCCTCACTCCTTGGTTACCTCTTCACACTCCCATTTTCAAGACTTCTCCAGTTCCTCTCCACTTCTCTGGAATGCACTCCCCCACTCTCCAATGCTCCAACCCTTTAATAGTGCCCTCAAAACCCACCTCTTCAGACAAGCATATAATCTGGTTTAAGCATAACCTTCACAGGGCACAAACCTGAGCTCTACCACATGATCCTGCAACTTTCATCCCCACCACCAATCCATTGCAATGTAAGTTCACAAAGGCAGAGCTCTCTTTCCTATTGTCTGCCTTTTCACAAATTTTTGTCGCATCTAGTTTGTAATGGTCTCTTTCCAGTATATTTTACCTTGTCTGCAAATATACCTTGTACGGCGCTACAGAACAAGATGGCGCTATATAAATAAACAATTATAATAAATAATAATATCCATACAGATTAGACTTACTGGGTAAAGAAAACATGTTTAGCCAAGGCTCTTTTTGGGTGTGCCTCACTGACTGATTTTAGATACCTGTGCAGTGAACTTAAAGGGCCTTTCTTGATAAATAAATAGATATATATTTATTATTTTTAATATATATAGGCTTGTAAACTACTCTCTTGGGGGGGGGGGTCTGAAGAGGCTTAGAGAGGCTTGGAGGAGCCTGAGTAAGAAGCCAAGGAATTATGGTATTTATATGTAATGTAATGACAAAAATTTCCTTATCTCATTAGAAAAATTCTGCAGCTCACTTGTAGAACTGATCTACTGCCAGTTTACTTGTTCCCTTTATAAAAAAGTATTTTCAATATCCAAAAAACATCCACCAGATTACTCCCACAGCCATTACTATCATACTGTGCACTGCATCTGCTTCAATTCCCTTTATTTGTTTAGGATGAAAATGGAAACCCATTATCTGATGAGGACATGAGAGCTGAAGCTGACACATTTATGTTTGCAGGTAACAGACATGTAATCTTTATAAGAAATGCTAATAATATTGGGTTGATTCAAAGAAACATGTAACAGCTTGGATTTGGCTCACGATCATCCTATTTTTCACGTCCGCTCGTGCGTTCGTATGAACTTGCGAGTGATTCAATAAGCAAATACGTTTCTATCCTAAAATATACGTCCGTTCGTATGGCAGTTCGGGAATCAGACCTATGTCAGTTTCCATCCTGATTTTTCCGTTTCATTTCTCAGGTTGCAACATTGGTTTTGCCCTTTTTCCTTTTTTGTCTGGACGTAAATCCTTCTGATCTTGCGGCTGCGCACTACAAACTTACCTCATTAAAGTGCATTCTAAATATTTGGTCTTTTATTTTTCTTTATTTCATTCATTTTGTAGTAACCAACCATTAATGAATGCATTTGCATAAGTAAATCTTACTTTGTTTAATTTTTAGTTAACTTGCATTTTTTACTTGTGGATTTAATTTTAATATTTATGCTTCAAATGGTACAACTTTAAATTTTTAGTGTGGATACCCACACCCTCTACATACAGATTGCTCACAAATATTAAAAAACACCCAGCAACTAAGTTTTACGTTTTGATCGTAAGTTTTAGGATTTGATCCTAAGTTTTACGTTTTGATCCTAAAATTTAGGAACGAACTTCCGCTGATCGTAAGAGCATATACGCATTCGTACGTAGGCTCGTGCGAGTCGGAAATGGCCAAAAAAACAGGAAAAAATGACTAACACCCACCCAAACTTACGATTTTCGATACGAAATCAATTAACTTTTCCTCTTTGAATCGAGGGGATAGTGTATACAGTACATATTCCTACTGTATAAAGAGGCGTTTTAGCCTACAAAAGGTATCGGCCTTTTTTTCACTTTCTACTGTTCAACACACTTACATGGAAAGGCAAACCGCTACTTAGCACACGGAACACCACACGAAATAACAGGAAAGTATGGGTTTTTGAACATCATCACATGCCATACAGTAAACATTGAACCCACAGTATATCATCACAATCCATGTGATCTTAATGTACCCCCAATAATCTTGATGTACACCTAATGCAAGAGAGCTCATTAACACTGGTTTGGGGTTTACACGTTTTGCAGTACCCCACTTTTTCAGTATGCTTTGGAATACAACTGAATTTCTTAACAAAAAAAAATGTTCTACTCTATGTAAAGCAATGTAATGTTGAGTTACATTGAGTTTAAAAATTGAAGAGGGTCTCAAAACAATTTGAAAACCCTCCATAGTGTATCTGTCTCTTCTCATCTATCATGCATAGAGCTTGTTACTTTTTCACTATCCTGGGTGTTGGTCCACTTCTGGGGTGCCCCGCAGTGTGAAACCCCCCAGAAAGTCCCAAAAAACTTACCTCACCTCCGACGGACAAGCTGAGGCCGCCGCCACCTCTTGCGCGTCCCTCTTACGGGTGCGCGCCCTGCTAGAGGGACGCGCGAGAGGCGGCGGCCCCCCGCGCATGCACCGTTGAAACGAGAGAAGGTAAGGTTTGTGGGCGTCCTGGGGGGTTTCAATAGCGGGGCATCCCGATTTCGGATGCCCCGCGGGGAGGGAGCTGAGCGGTGGGTGTTGGTCCATTTTAAGTCTTCTTAAAAACTATTATTCCACGTTGCATTGTCATACACTATAAGAGGATTTAAAAACAAATAAAACCAAGTCCAAACACCAATATTGTGAGTCATGTTGCTCAACACCGCTTACTGCTGGTGTATTTAATATTGTTTGCTGATGATTTACAAAAAACAATAATTCTATCATTGAAATTAAAATAACTAAGCGCTGTATTAGTCCATATATAACCTTAACTAATGTTTATCATATTTTCTTCCACAAGGGCATGACACAACAGCCAGCGGGCTGTCCTGGATTTTGTATAACCTGGCTCGTCACCCTGAATATCAAGAGAAATGTCGAGAAGAGATCAAAGAATTAACACAGGGGAAAGATACGAACCACTTGGAATGGTCAGTACCTTGCATTATGCAAATAATATGCTATATTTCTTGGGGGGGGGGGCCGCCTTTGCTGATATGGGCCGTTGTAAGATAAGTAGCACTTTTTTCCTATGATCTTGGTCTCCTTTTTGTATATATATATATATATCAATTGGAATAATATATTGTTTGTACAGAGCTTTACTAATGATTAATGCACTTCAGCTCTTTGGCACTTTGTATTTTTTATGATTAATTAATTTTTTATAATGTACTAGTAAAATATATCGCACATATATGTACAATTAGGTCCAATACAGCACGGTACAACAGCACCCTCTTGTGGCAGATTATGAAATAGTTTGTCTTGTATGTTTTTAAATTTGTCTTTGTTGTGTCCTGATGTGGGATAATAATAATAAACATATATTTTTATATATTGGGTGTGTGCAATAGTAGATCTCTGGTACTATTCCTGGGCGGGGATTTTTCTGGGGCATCCCCAATTTTGTGTATACATATTGTTGGGTTAATCCAGAGCTTTGCACCACAAGTACTTTGAATTGGTTGGTGCCAACTTAACAACCTTAGTGGTTCTTTACAAAGAATATGCTAATTAACCGAAATGAGAAACGATTTTGGAACGCCAAGATACGGGCTGTTTTGTCTTGGATGGGCTCGGTGGTGCGCTTCCTCTGCCTCCTGCCCCTCCGGGGGTTTCGATTCCTGGGCCATTTGCAGTGCGCGGACGGTGGCTGGACCAATCTTGCAGAGAATCGTTTGGGTCTCGTGAGGACGGAGGTCCTACTGCTGTTTTCAATGTTTTTAATGCTTACTGTTAAAGTTGTTTAACCCGCTTTCGCTGATTCACAACATAAACACTAGGTCACTTAGTTGACAAAGTGTAGGACTGGTAGGAGTAGTGTCTTGCCAGCAGTGGGCTTGTCCTCTGGCCTGGGCTTCTGTGGGGGCCAGACCTCAGGATAACCTCGATAAGGTCAGGTGAAGACAGAGGTCCTACTGTTTCTGAATGTTTTCATTGTTTATCACTGTTTTTGCTGTTTTACCTGCTTCGGCTGATAAGCAGCATAACCACTTGGGCACTTAGGTGACAAAGTTTAGGAATTATAAGAGTAATGTTCTTCTAGGGAAGGGCTTATCTCCTGGACTAGGCCTCTTGGAGACCCGGGCCTCAGGATAACCTCTCATATCTAGGACGGAGTGCCTCATGCTGGCTGCCGCTTTCCATCTCCCCCAGTGAGAATCCTCCTGAGCCCTCCCAAAAGGAGTTTGGGATAGCTTGTACGGAGGGAGCGCGTGAGAGCGCCTTTTGTCCTTTCCTCCCTTTTTTTTTTTTGTTTTATTCATTTCTCTCATTCTCTTTTTTATATACCTTTACTTCACCTGTTACCTCTAACCTTTACTCCCTCATACCCTGACGCTGGTGTCTAGAAGATGTCAAGTATAGCCATTTGCTCTTATAATACGAAGGGTCTGAACGTACCGGAAAAATGATCCAAAATCCTCTCCGAGCTCCGTTAAAATAGCCCTACTACAGGAAACCCACTTTGAAGAAGGGCACATACCGGTAATTCGAGATCGTCATTTTACCTCTTGGATTCATGCCCCAAACCCGGAAGCTAAGTCAAAAGGGGTGTCCATAGCAATACACAGATCTCTCCCCCACAAAATATGGGACACCAAAGTTGACTCTAATGGTAGATTTATATTCCTAAAACTAGCACTGTTCACAATAACATACACCATAGTGAATTTCTACAGCCCCAATCAGGACTCAGCGCATTACTGCTGTACCTTATTAAAACAGCTAGCTAGCTTCGCAGAAGGAGTAATCATATGCGGGGGCGACCTTAACTTAACCCTCAACCCGCAAATCGACACCTCCACTGGCAGATCAGGGGTCTCATTAGCGGGACTTAAAAAGCTGAAGAAGCAACTGCGTAATAAAAATGGATGTACTACCCTGATTCCTGTATATTTTCCAAACAGCCCCTATAGTCCCCCCCAATTGCTTTTTCAAGATTCTAAAAAACGCGTTTCTTAAATTTGTATGGGGAGTATCTAAACCTTGCATTCGCCATGAAACACTGTCTCGCAGTAAAATGAGGGGGGTGCGGGATTACCAGATCTCAAACTTCGTCAGCGGTCCTTATGAGAGCCCTAGACTGGGCTCATCAAAGTGCGAACAAATTATGGGTCACTATGGAGAAGGGACTATCGCCCCTCCCATTGGTCTCTCTGCCCTGGATGGGACCCCAACCCAAACGCATACTTAGATCTTTACCCTTTTCTAGAGCCACACCTGTTCACAGTTTGGGTCCGACTGACCTCAAAATTCCCGTTAGCCCAACGTCCGGGACCTTTGAACCCGATTATCGGGAGTGGGGGTCTTGTCCTTCCTAGGATGGCAAGCGGCGACAGATCGGCGTTTATGACATCATGGAGGAGTCGGGTTTCCCAAAATTGGAGGAAATTAGAGCACAGTTCCCTGGGGTGCATGTGTCTTGGTTCCTTCATAGACAGCTGGCCAATTATGTATCCTCCCATCGCTTGGGTGAGGCGAAGAGCTGTCCATTGACGGATCTTGAGAAGCTTCTTTCTTCCGAGGCACATGTACCCACGCCCTCTCCATACTTTATCAAACTCTAATGAACAGTGTACACTCGAGCCCCTTGGGGTATATAACCAGATGGGAGAACGAACTGGGTCAGATCTTTTCAGAGGAAGACTTATCTAAAATTTTCTGCTTGACACATAATTCGGCTCTGGAGGGGGCGGCACAGGAGAGGAGTTTTAAGGTTATTTCGAGATGGTACAGATGTCCAGCGGACATCCATAAATACGCACCCCAGACTACAAGTAAGTGTTGGCGTTGCCTGACGGAGGAGGGAAATATGGTGCACATCTGGTGGGGGTGCCCGGCTGTCAGATCCTTCTGGGAAAAGGTCTTACATATGTACACTGAGACAACGGGCATGAAATTAAACAACTCGCCTCAATTAACCCTTCTTTCCCTAACAGAGGGCTCTATATCGCAATACAAAAAGGGTTTACTCTGGCACTTCCTTTCGGCAGCACGTGCTGTTATACCCAGACACTGGAAGACACAGGAGACTCCTTCCTTATTAACAGAGTGGGTTGTGGAGCTAGAGCATATCAGGCGAATGGAGGAACTTGTCTTGAGTGATAAAGGCTTAGTAGGAAAATATATTACAACCTGGGCCTTTTGGATTGACTTTCGGGACTCAGAACGTTTCAGAGTATTGATACAATGATAAATTGTGGACGGAAGAGGGTAACTGGCTGCACCTTAGTTCGGTTTTGAGCTAAGGCTTTTACGATAATAGGATCAGTCCTTCTGACACAAAACAGCGGAGGTATTGTTCTAAAGATTGATTTGTCCTCTCTGTCTGCCCATTGGACCGAGGATGAAAGGCTGAGGACAAGGAGACAGAGAAACCCAATTGAGTACAGAATGCTCTCCAGAATTGTGATACAAATTGTACTCCCCGATCTGAAACTACATCTTCAGGAATCCGTGGACAGAATACATGGACTAAAAATTGTTGTACTAGTTCTTGGGCTGTGGGTAACTTTTTTAATGGAAGAAAATGTGCCATCTTACTAAACCAATCCACCACCACCCAAATGACTGTAAACCCCTGAGATAGTGGAATATCGGTAATAAAATCCATAGCAAGATGCGTCCAAGGCAGTGAGGGAATGGACAGGGGTACCAACGATCCTTCAGGGGCACACCTAGGTGTCTTACCGCGGGCGCAGATTTTACAAGCCTGCACTAAAGACTGCCCATCTTTTCTCAAGGATGGCCACCAGATAAAAGTGCTATAGTTCTCTTAACTCCTGGATGGCCCACCGTCTTGGAGTCGTGAAATTGCTGCAGAACCGCTAGATGGTGAGACAAAGGTACAAATTGGACATGGTCAGGTTTACCCGGAGGAGAATCTGCTTGAAACTGGCTTAGTTCTGAGAAATCAGGTTGAATAATGGCTACCACCTTGTGCTGTGGAAGTATAGGCAAATTAGTCTCTTCAGGGGGATTTGGAGTGGGAAAACTCCGGGATAGAGCATCTGCCTTAACGTTTTTTGTTCCCGGTTTCTAAGTAATGGTAAAATTAAAAAAGAGACCAACGGTGACGGTGAGGTAACCTTTTAGCAGATTCTATGTATTTTACATTTTTATGGTCCGTATAGACCGTAACTGGAAACTGGGCCCCCTCCAACCAATGTCTCCATTCCTGGAATGCTAGTTTAACTGCTAGAAGTTCCTGGTTACCAATATCGTAATTCTGCTCAGCGGAATTAAACTTTCTAGAAAAGAATACGCAAGGATGTAACCGTTCTGGGGAGTCACTATATTGAGAGAGAACCGCCCCTACACCAAGCTCGGAGGCGTCAACCTCGACAATGAAAGCCCGTTGGCAATCAGGATGAATCAATACTGGGGTCTTTACTAGAGATTATGTACACTAAAAATGGGACTTCAGAAACTTCAAAAACAAATTTTTTGAGCCTGGCATAAAGACAATTCTCTCTTAATTTCTGCAAAACCAAATGAACATGTTCTTGGTATTCAGCTAGGGTTGGATAGAAGATCAAAATATAATCTAGATAAATCACTACAAATTGACCCAAGAACTCTCTAAAAACTTCATTTACAACATCTTGGAAAACTGTCGGAGCATTGCAGAAACCAAATGGCATTACAAGATATTCATAATGCCCGTCTTGGGTATTAAAGGCAGTTTTCCATTTGTCACCCAATAACCTGGTTAAAGAGCCCATCAATCAACGGAAGGGGTTATTTATTCTTGATTGTAATCTTATTCAGGCCCCGGTAATCAATACAGGGGAGAAGACCCCCCATCCTTCTCCACAAAGAAAAACCCTGCACCAGCTAGTGAAGTGGATGCCCGAATAAATCCCTTCTGAAGATTCTCGGCTATGTACTCCTTCATGGCCTTACTTTCCACCCGAGTTAAATTATATATCTTTCCCTTGGGAGGCATAGTTCCGGACAGAAGGTTGATGGGACAATCAAAAGGCCTATGAGGAGGGAGTACATCCGCAAAATCTGCATAAGGGGAAGGGATTCCTTCTGAAGTCAAGTGAGTGGCACGTATGGGTAGCTCAAGACACGACTGAAAACACTGTGGCCCCCACTTGATAATCTGTCCAGAGACCCAGTCAATTTGAGGATTATTTTTGGACAACCAGGGCAATCCTAACACCAGAGGGGTGAGGGGCATTTTAATAAGGAGAAAACTCAATCATTCTGTGTGACCAGCCCCAACTCCAATGAACAGTGGAGGGGGTTTTTAAGGTGAATCACACCCTCGACAAGAGGGGCATTATCAATAGCCATGATAAATGCTGTAACGGAATTTTCATGGTTTGTGCTAGGTCTAAATCCATAAAATTCCCCTCAGCCCCACAGTCAAGAAGAGCTCTAAAAAATTGAGATTTAAATCTGTCTTAATCGCTACAGGCAGAGTAAACTGGACACAAATTAAGAGGAGATACCTTGCAGCCTAGGTGGGTTTGCTCAACCCCACCTAGGCTCTGAAGTTTTCCAACCGGTTGCTTCTTACGACCTCCACAATATAAACATAGCCCTTCCACTCGACGCCTCCGTCTCAGCCTCTGAGAGTTTGGTGATACCCAGTTTCATGGGCTCATCAGGGGGAATCGAGACTTCGGACTTTGTACAGGCTTCCGGGTGAACCCCTTTTCCTGCACGTCTTTCCCGGATGCGCCGATCACTGTGAATCGCCAACTGCATGGTCTCATCCAAGGTGTTAGGTACAGGATGGTTCACCATGGCATTGTTTATGGCATCTGAGCGGCCCAACCAAAATTGCCCACATAAGGCTGAATCATTCCAGCAGGAGACCACAGCCCAACGCTGAAATTCGGGGCAATATTCCTCGGTCTGATGCCGACCTTGACGTAGGGAGCCTAACTTGGCGTCTGCCGTAGCTCCACTGCCAGGATCATCGTAAAGAATCTCCATGGCTTTGAAGAATTCATCCACCAACTGTCGGGCGGGGTCTTGAGGTGAAAGCCCAAAGGCCCAAAATTGAGGATCTCCATCGAGGAGGGAGATGACAAGACCCATCTGTTGCTCCTGTGAGCCAGAAGAACGGAGGTCGAGATTACAAGCATCCTGGAAATTAGTGAATTTACTCCAGTCCCCTGAAAATTTTTCAGGAAGGGGAATCTTAGGATCTGCTGGATATGCCACTGCTGCCCCTTGGTGTTCTGAGGCAATAGGAGCTGGTTCTCCTGAGCCACTACACGATGCACAAGCTCCACTGATGCGGTCAGGGCCTGCACCTGTTCCATGATTTGGTCCATTTGTATGGCCTGTTAATAATGTAATGCCCTTTGAGTCTCCCACTTTCTGTGAGCTGGCAACTCCCAATCTCCACTGCTGCTTCTGCCTATAGACAAGCCCCAGGGGCTGGTCAACCTTGGCAGCAAGGCTGTCCAGCCTCTTATTCACTTCAGGTGAGGACACTACGCAATGATTAGACAGAGTGGCATGTACTCCGAGCCTCTATGTCAAAGAGCAGGGCACGCTCGTGGGTATGTGCTCGTACCACTGCAGGGGAGCGAGGGAGGCAGGCAGGGCGCTTCGCTCGCTCTCTGGCTTCCAGGAGCGGCGAGCGCACCCTGCTCCAGACAGCTGGGGAACGCTGCGCCGGCTGGGAGCCTCGGGTTCCCCTGGGACAGGTAGTTCTTTACAAGTACATCAATCACGGGCAGCACAAGAATCAAGGCCTAATTTTGCCCTTGGAAAAATCCATGTTTCCGTGCTGCTAGAAATCCACATACCAAGGGTGGACAGTGTGATAGCAGGTTTCCTATTCAGACAACAGGTTTCTTAGGGAGAACAAGCAATTGTTATGGTGGCATTTAAGCAATCACTTTGAACCTTTTTCTTGCCACTCTTCCATAAAGGCCAGTTCTATGGAGTGTATGTGGTCGTATGGACAGACAACCCAATTTCTGCTTGGAAACTTTGCAGCTCCATCAGGGTCTCTGTGCTGCCTCTTTAACTTATGCCCTCCTTGGCCAGTCTGAGAGTTCTGGGGCGCTCTCTTGGCAGGTTAGTTGTGGCACCATGTTCTTCCAATTTAATGATAATGGATTTGATGGTGCTTCAGAATTCATTAGAGATTTGGATATTTTTTTAAAACCCGTCCCTGACTTGTTTGGAGATCTGCTCGGTCTTCATGGTTTTGTTTAGTTAGTGGTGTCCCTTGCTTAAATGTGTTGCAACCTCTAGAGGTATATTTACTGGCAGACCAAGTGACACTTAGTGAACACAAGTGGACCTTATTCCACTAAGCATTTTACTTCAAAAGCTAATTGCTTGCACCAGAACCTTTTATGGACTTCTTAGCAAAGCGGTGAATATTTTTTTTTTTATTCCAAATAAGGAGACATTTTTTTTTTAATTACTTTATTTAAAAAAGTATTTTTTGCTTTTTAGGGATGATTTAGCCCTGCTGCCATTTACTACAATGTGTATTAAAGAAAGTCTGCGACTGCATCCTCCTGTAACATCAGTGTCTAGATCCTGCACTGAAGACATCACCCTTTCTGATGGAAAAGTCATTCCTAAAGGTATTTGTGCTATATATATATATATATATATATATATATATATATATATATATATATGAAATAGGTCTTTGGATAAATGTTCACTAATCCCCCCCGGACAATTACAACCACAAGTACTGTACATTCAATATACCAGCTGTATGGGCCAGAAACAGATGGTGTAGTGATTAGGGTGTAAGGGTGCAATGCATGTGAAGAACTTGATATGGAGTAGGATCTCACATAATGCCAGCAGCCAGTAAAGTTCACAGCCACCACTTGTCAGTTGCTTGGCTGGATTCCACTAAGGGAATGAGGAACCAGTAAGGAGAATTGGGATTCCCCCTTTTTATTGACCAACACCGATCTCCCTTTTAGGAACCAAAGGAACATTTTTTTATGATCACATGGCAACAACATAACATTTTAAAACAGGACAGTCATTGCTCAGTACCTGTTAAACTGCTCACATTAACAATATTACATTAGCTGACACCAAGAGAAAAAACATACTAATTGGATTTTTCCATCTGTAGTATGCTGTATGATTACATGCTCAGACAGAACAGCATGCTGTTTCAATAATTACAAGAATACTGCCAGCCGTAGCCATGTTATGTCAGAATAGCCCAGGAAAATGTTGGTGGAAGCAGTCAAGTAATCACTATCACATACTGATCCGGGGTCCTTAACCTATAGCTCAGGGTTCACATCTGGCTCATGGACCCCTCTTGTGTGGTTTGCCAACTGTCTGGATGCTGCCATGCATGTGCTGTGGGATTGCTGGAAAGACGATCCCCGATAGAGTCTAGGCCAGGGGCTTACACAGGGCCCAGGGCCAGGCCTTGTTAGTGCTATGTATGTAGTTAATGTGGAGTCAGGCAGTTGGAAACTAACACTTTCAGCTTTAGAAATAATGGTTCAATATAAAAGATGTAACTATATATTGTATGTATGTACACACTAGACCAGTGTTCCCCAACCCGTGTCTAGCGGGCCCTTCCAGTGTGTCTTGTGTGCAGGGGAGCAGTTAGCAGCGATTAGCTGGCTCCCCTCAATAAACATCTATCATTGGCTGACTGAAAAGGGAACTGCTCATGGCCCCGCCCACCGCCACACTGAAAGCCGCCGCTGTCAGGGTGGGGCATTAAACAACTCTGCTGTTAGGCAGCTGAGAGGGGACCGCCCACCACCACACTGGGAACCACCAACAGCGGCTGATTCAGTGGGCACTGTCCACCACCCAGTGCTCAGGCCAGAAAATGAAATCGGAGTTTGGCGTCAATGATCCCGGGGTGACCAAACAACGGCAGCTGTACAACTCACCTCATGCTAGTACAATAGTGCAGGCTATTGTCCAATCAGAGCTGTTTGTCATGACATAGGCGTCCATGGGGAGTGAGAGGGCTGCATCCCCAGCGTTTGCCCAACCCACATCGGCAAATGGCTCTGACTGGATAAGAGCCCACACATGTTTGGCTGGACCAGGATGAGGTGAGTTAAACTGGGTGACCTGAGGGGTTTCACACATTGGGGCATCTGTGATCCCAGGCTGGCCACCATGTTTTTTTCCCTTTCAGTCCTATAGTAATCCGGACAGAGCCTCAGTGAGGGTGGACAGCCGTGGCAAACTGCTCAGAACCACCGTGGGAGTAAAGCGCACCATGAGGCTGGGTGGGGTCGATTTTATTACATACTTTACTAGACGACCACAGGTGGAGGAGTAGGAAGGGGTCCTAATTTCACTAGTTACACATTAAAGTGGAACAAAACCCACCAGCGGCCGGCCTGGAATCTAAAAGATTCAAGGGCCAGCTGCTGACTTTTCTCTGGGGCATCTCGAAATGGGATACCTCAAAGTGTGACCCCCCCCCAGGGCACTATTATAAACTCTTTCCCTGCACCAGTGCCGCATGCACAGGCTCTTTTCCAATCAGAACCCTTTACCCTGTTTACTTCCCCTTACTTTGGCAAAGGGCTTTAATTGTTGTGAATGGGGAATGCGCACTGACGCATCTCCTGCATCTCCGGCGTTGTGCGTGCACTCCCGTCCCAGCCATTCAAATATTCTGGGGCGGGAGCATGTGCGCAGAGGGGGATGTGAATTACATTTTCACAGCAGGTGGCTCTCATTGATAAAGAGCATGCGTATGCGCCGTTGGAGCGTGGAAAGGCGAGTTGTAGTGAATAAATTGGGGGGCTTCACACAGATTGACCCAATATGGTACTTGAACTGGTGTTTATATGGCCTCTTCGTTCTCTTCACATTGAATGTGGCTCGCGACTGTCTCCCAATGCTGAGTGGGGACCACTGATCTAGGGTAATAGTGAACATTTTTTTTCCTTTTCTTAACAGGAAATGTATGTCTCATAAGTATATATGGAACCCATCACAACCCTGCTGTATGGCCAAACCCTGAGGTACATTTTCTTCCACATTTTATACCAACCTGCAAAAAAAGCATTTTTTTTTACTAACCCTTCATCTTTCAGGTCTATGATCCATATCGTTTTGATCCAGAGAGAACTCAGGAGAGGGCCTCACATGCCTTTGTGCCATTCTCTGCTGGACCAAGGTAGGGCCCACAATTATTTACAATCCCAGCAGAAACATTTAATAAATAGGCAAAGGTAGCCTAGTTGCTGGTGTTTTCTCACTTATCTTCATCATTTATCTATATATTCTGGTTTCTGAGTATGTCTATGAGATATCTAAAAGCATTTTAACAGTGCTTGATTTATTAAATGTCTTTTGATAAAATCTCATAAAATGCTTCCTAACTCACAGGACCCCTTTCCTAATCAATGAGTCAGGAAATATCATCTAAAGGGTTTTTAAGGCAGTATAACTAATTACACACATCCAACTTGCCAAAAAAAATGATTAATTTGCATTCTTTCAGTGATGGGATCACATCCTATAGGAGAATGGAATCTCTATAAAGTTTTTTCATCCTTTGGGTATTTAACCTTACCGAAGAATGGCTTTGTCAATTTGTAGTAAACAGTACTAATTTGAAACACCCTTCTACAGCAATGATCCCAATCCAGTAAAGACAACATACATTAACTGAAACAACACAGACCGGAAATGCCACTAGATGGATGTAAAAAAGTACAATGCTAGTGGTATAACTACCGTGCAATAGCCTGTATAGTAAACTTGACTCACATTTTACACCTGAAGGAATGAAATTAAAAACTTGGCTTTGGGTATGGCTTCTACCCTGCACTGCTATGGCTTCTACCAGGCACTGCAGGAAATGGAGGAGAGGCACATGTGACAGGCATCAGGTACGTTGCTTGTTTGCTTGCTTATCTTTGCTTTCGGTTTACAGTCTCTTTAAGTGTCCTTGATGTTCACTATAGCTAGAAACTATACCTTTTCTAGGGAAGCTAGTACTGATTTGAGCGATTTCAAGTACACATGTGTGCAGGTAACAATTTAGAAGCATTAACTAAGAAACTGAACACAATTACCCATGCTCTTTGAGAACTGTTGTGATGAACTACATCTCAAAAGCCTTCCAAAAAGTAGACTGAAAATTGTAGATGAGAGAAAAACTTTTTCCTGTACCTCAGAGCAACCATTTCTCTGATCCATGCAATTAACATCCATGTCAACCAATGAGTCAACAATACCTTTGCAAAACTCTATCTACAGTCAACTCCCACCCTCTCACGTAAAGTGTCTTTTTGGGGTAGGTTTTGTCTTGGTTTAGTCACCACGATTGCTTGAATAGGGTAGAATTGTAGTATTTCTTATACACTCTGCCCCGTCTACAGACCCTTTTGTGGAAACTATTTTTGATATAAGTAATTTCCTGAGGGCTTCTAAATCCTCACTAAACAATTACCCTTTTTATGATATGGCATTAATTATCCTTTTTCACAGTTAGATACATAATGCAGGCCTTATGCCATAAGCAGCTACCCAACTAGTGTTTATCTTGCGGCCACTGAAAGAGTCAAAGATCTAACCGCCATCCTCATCCCATCCATAAATGCATTAAACCGGACCTTCACCATGATTTAATGAAAAGCCCAAACTCTTAAAAAACGATTCCCCAGCATCTAAAATTAATATATTTTACATTTTTAGTCACTAACTTTTTATTCTTTCCCCCACTGGGCTGCAACTCTGTTCAGGAATTTAGGATACGGGCGCCGCCATCTTGACTCAGAAGCATCACACTTACTGAGGAGAGGAGAGTGGGATAAGGTACAGGGGGGCAGGTTATAGCTGTGCTTTGCTCAGACAGAGCAGAGCTGGGGTCAGGGACAGGTCAGCAGTCCCAGAATGCAGAGCAGCACAGTCATTTCCTGTTTGCAGGCACTTCCTGTTTGCAGGCTGCCTGATAAAATTGTGGCTTCCATAAGCCGCCATCTTGGATGTTTAAAGGCTCATAACATGCAGTAGATGCAGGTAGGATGATTTTTAATGTGAGCAATCTGTATGTACAGTGTGGGGGAAACATATAAGTTAGACTCTTATTCAGAGTGAAGGTCCGCTTTAAATAGAAAATAAACAGCAGCTTACCACACATGACTGGTGTTCAAGAGCTCTTCTATTGAAATTCTGTTGATTAGATGCTATCTAATTGCTTTTGCTACCAGGGCAGTTTGGTTTGACTTCAAAATGTGAGGTATCGCTCGGTGGTTTCCTGCAATTTACCCTGTCCCCCCCCTAGACACGACATCCACCATTAGAAAAAACCCCAGCACAATGATCATCCCTTGTTATTTTTCAAAAATCCATTGGATAGGGATAACACGTATCCTAGGTCTTGTGTGCCTCATGTTGCTGAGGATGAACTGTTTTGTCTATGTGATTACAAGCGGAATATTTTGAAAACAAACTCTTTGAAGATTCTCGTCCAGGACTTGCTGTATTTTTTTTTGGAAGATGTTTCACTAGAAAGCTAGATAACTGGTGAAACTTCTTCAAGTAAAATGAAGGCAGTTGAGTTAACTTGATTTGTTACAGATATTTTAGGCAGGCTCCTAAATGACAAAAAAGATTTCCCTTTAGGGAATTCAGATACAGTGGCCTTGATTCACAAAGAGTTGAAAAAAACTCTCATGGTAGTAAAAAATTCAATTCGTGAGCAAAAAGCCTGAGAATGTCACTGTTAGTGAATCACTAGATAAGAATACAATGAAAGTCAATGGCACTTTTTACTACAGGTAAAAAGTTAAATACCTTTTTAAGAAGTAAAACAGTGTCATTGACTTTCATTGTCTTTTTATCTGGTGATTTACTAACAGTGAAATTCTCAGGCTTTTTTCAAGGCCAGTACATGCCTGATTTAGAAACTTTACACAGTCATTGGATTAGGGTCCCTGTAACCTTCTTGTGGCTATAAGCCTGCTTCAAAATCTAAGCTAAATCATTAGAAACAAAACCTTTGCTGATAACTGCAGTCTTCGGACCAAACGGAATAAAAGCATCATTGAGCTGATTTATCCATCTCTTCTAAAGAAACTTGACAAATCCTCTTGGATGTTTGACCTGCCTCTTTTACCAGTGTGGCCATTCTGGGTCCACATTTAACTGGAATTTGCATCAAAACACTGCCAAGTAAGTTAAACAAAATAAAGCACCTCTTAAAGTTATTTAACAAAACTGAAAAATTGGAAAATGGCAGACAAGTAAAACTGCTAACAGGAGACTGCTGTAGAAGATGTCCTGATAAGAACAGAATGAGTATGCTTATTCACTCCATGCTGGCATTAACAACTGCTTACAATGGAAACAAGCCAACACACGCTATTGACTTGGAGTTAGACTCTGTGGAGTAAACAAATTGTCTTGCCGTTTATTATTATAACAATAATCTCCAGAGCATGGGATCCCACAAGACCCCAAAACAATGCCTAACCAAACAACTGGCACCACCACATACTCTTATAACAAAATGTATTCAATTTATTATTCATCCAATACAAAAAAAGTTTAAAAACAATTAAAAACACACATCTCATGAGGGGGAGGACTACAAGAGCACATGTATGCCTAGTACATCTATATACATACAATTATTAACCCCGTGTTATCTTCAAAAACATCAATATACAATATCAACCAACTTATATAATCTGTATAAACTATCCTATATACATCTATATACATACAATTATTAACCCCGTGTTGTCTTCAAAGACATCAGTATACAATATCAACCAACTTATATAATGTGTCTAAACTATCCTATATACAATCCTATTTTATACAAATGTACATCAGTATACATCAGTAAATATATATATATTTATACTTGTGGCGAAACGCGTTGGCTGGCTGGGACGGGGTGAGGCGCTCGGCGCATGTCTGCCTGGTGAAGTACACATAGCACATGTTATGATTTACTGCACTGTTTTTCTATGTCCTCTCCCCCTCGGTGTCTTCATTAGGGTAGCGTGATACTGATAGCACTGGATTGCACTTTACTGATGTATATTTGTATAAAATAGGATTGTATATAGGATAGTTTAGACACATTATATAAGTTGGTTGATATTGTATTCTGATGTCTTTGAAGACAACACAGGGTTAATAATTGTATGTATATAGATGTATATAGGATAGTTTATACACATTATATAAGTTGGTTGATATTGTATATTGATGTTTTTGAAGATAACACGGGGTTAATAATTGTATGTATATAGATGTACTAGGCATACATGTGCTCTTGTAGTCCTCCCCCTCATGAGATGTGTGTTTTTAATTGTTTTTAAACTTTTTTTGTATTGGATGAATAATAAATTGAATACATTTTGTTATAAGAGTATGTGGTGGTGCCAGTTGTTTGGTTAGGCAGTGTTTTGGGGTCTTGTGGGATCCCATGCTCTGGAGATTATTGTATTTTCTTGCCAACCAGGCACACCAGTTACTACTAGGTACTTTAACACTAGCTGGTGTGTTTTTTTCTTATTATAACAAAAGCATTGCTAGTTTAATTTTGAGGATATTTAACCCATGAATTGTGGTGAAACCTAATTAATGCTGCATGCGGGCATGCAAATTGTCCATTGCATTACCTTAGAGTGGTGCTCAGGTGTAATGCCTCTGTAGTAATGAAGTAATATCTAACACTGCAACCACCATATGCCTCAAAGTGGGGCTCTAATAGAATGCTATTGCAATATTTTATAATGATTCCCATCCTGGCCTAGCTTTGTCCGGTTAGAAAAATACAACAGTGGTAAGAAATCAGCCCCTAAGAGCTGCTAGTAAAATTAAGGCACCCAAGAAAAAAAATTAATAAAAGATATTTTTTGCATATCAACAATCAAATGCCACATACCTCCCTTTCTTACAAAATGATCAGGTGCGCCAAGTTGTCTTGACAGTGGAGCAAGCTTCTGCAACCAGAAGCAGGGGGAGTTTCCTGACCACAAAAGCTGCAGGTCAACAATATAGAAAAGGTAATTAGAATAAATTGCTGCATAGAAGCTCCCCCTATGGATAACTAGAGTTATGTCCCTGGCATGGTTATGTACCTAGAATCAGAAAAACTTTATCAAGTGTCAATTTTGGAGACTGTGAACATAATCAGAAGAATCAAAAGAATAAGAAGAAATCTTGTGACTTTCATATGACAAAAAAATAACAGATTTTAGTATCTGTTTCTTCCTTTTTCTTCCTTCTAGTAACATAAAAAATCTATCTTGCTTGTATTTTCCTTTTATTGCAGCACGCACTGTGTGTGTAATTTACTGCTTCTTCATCTTACAGGAACTGTATTGGACAAAACTTTGCCATGGCTGAAATGAAAGTGGTTTTGGCTCTGACGCTTCTCAATTTCAAAGTTAGTCTGGATCCAACCAAGACAGTGCGCAGGTTGCCTGAGCTGATCCTACGAGCAGAGGGTGGACTCTGGCTGCAAGTGGAACCTCTTAAAGCCTAGCTTTACATTAAAGGATGTTGTATCTGATCAGTTGCCTGTTTCCACTGTCATCTACTAATATATTTCGAAATAGCAGTTTACTGGCTGACATGTTGGCACGGCACAATTAACAGCTAAATTGGATAATTGTATCATGACTAGAGATGGGTGAACTCGAACCGCAAAGATCGGGTTCTTACCCAACATTGTGAGTTTAGGATCCCAAACATGAACAGAAACACTGTTGTTCCGCTGCACTGACCCAAATTAGATTTATTTAGTAAGTCGTTGTGCAGTAATCCTATAAAGCAATATACGCCATGCCAACAAACACGTGGAGAGAGCCTCAACCCCCCACAGCCACATAAACAGGACTACCGCACCACCTACTGATCTAACTGTACAAATCCTTTATTGAAATCGATAATGGGCATACAAACACAATTAAAAACCATTAAAAAACAAACATGACACCATGATTATGTCGGACACTGTACCAGATATATCCCTGAATCCTCATAATAAGCACAAATAATATGATATCCCCTCTTACATCCAATAAACAATTGTTCATAAATCCTAATCCCTAATCCACAAAAGTGCAATGTGCAAATGCCAATACCATGTGCAAATAACTACTGTGCCAATGGCACCAATTTTATAATGCCTAACAAGAAATCCCCACTATGTGAACCCATAAAGTGCTAATTGCTTACTCTATTGAAGACCCAATGATTGAATGACCATAATTCAAGTGGAGCAAAACCCAGAGGGGAAAGCCATGACAACAATCAAGATGAATATAAAAAAAGTTTTTTTATGTTACCAGGTTCCAGTACAATGTCTGCCTCCCACGCATTCCGTGACAACGGTAAACCCCGTCACTTCATCGGGGCAGAGGTGTCCAAAGGTGTCCAGTCGTCCCCCACCCCTCTTTTATACCACCCCCCCACTCACCTGTATCAAATTAGCTGTCCCTCGTGGATCCCCTTAGGGCAGCACAAGGGGATGATCATGAGATTGAGGACTGTAATGTCTGTTTACAGTCTCTGCAAGCAACTGTATTTTGACCAGGTTTCATCATCGTGTACTGCTGAATAAAGTTAATGTTAATGGTGTACTACTAAATAAAGTTAATGTGACCCAGTCACCCTGTATTATTATTAATTCATGACTGCCTTTTTTCACACTCAAGGTGTACCTGAAATTAGGGTCTGCCTGCACAGTTTTTTTTTTAATAAGCACAGGGCACATAGGTAGCCCACACCTAATAAAACACTTGCTCCCCACAAGCATTTCCCCCAGCCCCAAAGGAGCTAAGAAGGTGGAGAAATGTGGCGCCTCACCTGTCCCTATATCTTCTGTCCTCTGCATGCTGAAGACAGAAAAAAATAATGTGAGTAAGCTTTTTATATTTCTTTAGCTGTCTGACATTTCCTTAACTTCAGACAGCCCGAAAGACACACAGCAATAACATGTATAAAAAGATAATTCTGTGAGTACTCACCTGTAGAATTGTTTTTGTTCTTGCATGGCACGGCCTGCTTCAGTATTCATAACAGTTGGGTTATTCCGCCACAAGGTGACACAGTGTACTGCAGAAGAGCTGTGTCATCTCCCGGCCCCCTATAAAAACGGGAGTTCCCAGCGTAGACAAGCAGTGAGACAAGAAGCCGGGAGAGAATAAAGGTAAAAAATGTAAAAAAGGTAAAAAACCTCAATTAACTTGGAACAATCACCATAAAGAGGCAACCAAGAATAACGATAACAAGGGTGGGGTGAAGCAGGCAGTGCCATGCAAGAACAAAAAAAATTCTACAGGTGAGTACTCACAGAATTGTCTTTTTCTTATTGCATGGCATGGCCTGCTTCAGTATTCATAACAGTTGGGACATCCAAAAGCAGTGTCCAAAAGTAGGGTGGGATCCCCAATGAGTAACGGCCGGCAGTTCAAGTCACTACCGCCTGAAGCACCTTGCGGCCAAAAGCAGCATCCGCTGAGGCCTTAACATCAACCTTGTAAAACTTGGAAAAAGTATGAACAGAAGACCAAGTAGCGGCCTTGCAAACTTCTTCAACAGAAGCTTGGTGCTGAAAAGCCCAAGAGGCACCAATAGCACGAGTGGAATGAGCAGTAACCCTAAAGGGAGGTTCCTTCCCCTTAGCAGAATAGCCTTGTACCACCGCCTGACAGATCCACTTGCTGATAGTGGATTTAGCCGGAGGCAAACCCTTCCTAGGTCCAGAAGTGAGAACAAAAAGAGCATCAGATTTACTGAAAGGCTCAGTAGTGACCAAATAAAACTTCAGAGCCCTGACCACATCCAAAGAATGCAGTGTCCGCTCCTTGGAATTAGCAGGATTAGGACACAAGGAAGGCAAAACAATGTCCCGATTGAGATGAAAGGCAGACCCGACCTTAGGCAAGAAATCCGGCTTAAGCCGAAACACCACCTTATCCTGATGCCTCTCAAAATAAGGAGGTTTGATGGAAAGTGCCGCCAGTTCAGAAACTCGCCTGACAGAAGTGATAGCCACCAAAAAGGCTACCTTAAGAGTCAGAACGGACAAGGCAGCCCCACGAATAGGCTCAAAGGGAGGACCCTGCAGAGCAGACAACACCAGATTCAAGTCCCAGACTAATAGCATCGGCTTACGAGGTGGACGCACATGAGTAACACCCTGGAAAAAGGTTTTAACCAACCAGTGATTGGCAAAGGATCTTTGGAAAAAAATTACCAGAGCTGAAACATGGCCCTTGAGGGTACTAAGTTGAAGTCCGGAATCCAAACCATGTTGCCAAAATTCCAGAATCCTGGGGATGGAAAAAACCACACAGGGAAGAGACTTGGACTCACACCAGGCAATGTAAGCATGCCAGACCCTGTAATAGATAAAGGATGAGGACTTCTTCCAAGCCAGAATCATGGTATCCACAACAGAGGCAGGCAACCCCTTTTCCATCAAGATGGAGGTTTCAGCAGCCAAGCTGTTAAAGCCAGCGTTTGTAAATTGGGATGGTGTAGCTGCCCCTGAGTGAGAAGATCTGGATCCTTGGGCAAGACGTACTGATCTACTGCCAACTGCACGACGTCTGCGAACCACACCCTTCTTGGCCAACAGGGGGCCACCAGGAAGGCTGGCACTTCCTCCTGGGCTATCTTGCGCATGACCCTGCTCAGTAGAGGGAACGGAGGGAACACGTAGAGAAGCCGAAACTCCGTCCAAGGCATTGCCAGTGCATCCGTGGCGAAGGCCAGAGGATCCTGTGACAGGGAGACAAACTTGGGAAGTTTGTGATTGTGATGGGACGCTAACAGATCCACATCCGGCTGACCCCAGCGGTGACACAGGGAGAGAAACACCTGGTTGTTGAGGGACCATTCCCCCAGACGAGACATCTCCGCCACCTGGTTCTCCACCCCCGGAATGTATACCGCTGAGATGCAGGGAACATTCTGTTCCGCCCAAGACAGTATCAGGGACACTTCCTTGAAGGCTCGCTTGCTCCCTCCCTGATGGTTGATGTAGGCAACCGCCATCTGGTTGTCTGAGCGAATCTGAATAGCCCGACCCCGAAGGTGTGTGGTCAACTGAGAAAGAACCAACCTGATCACCCTCAGTTCCAGTACATTGATGGGAGCATGGGCCTCCTGGGGCCCCACCGACCCTGGAACTTCAGAGACTTCTAAAGGCCCCCAGCCTGTCTGGCATCTGTGGTGATCGTATCCCAGCACGGGGGTAGGAAAGTCCTGCCCACCAGAAGGTTCCTTGAGTCCAGCCACCACGAAAGGGACTGCCTGGCCAGAGGAGACAGAGCAAATTCCTGATCCAGGGACACAGGGTCCCGATCCCAGATTGACAAGAGGTGCAACTGAAGAGGTCTCATGTGAAACTGAGCAAAGGGGACCGCCTCGAAGCAGGACACCATCAGGCCCACCAACTGCATCCCCAGACGGATAGAGGGATGAGGACACAAGAGCAGAGCCCGTGCCTGCTTCTGAAGGCCCTCCACCTTCTGCTGAGGAAGGAACACCTTGACCTGAGAGGTATCCAGTGTCATGCCCAGAAAGGACTTCACGAAGGACGGGGACAGTGAAGACTTGGGTTAGTTTACCACCCAGCGGAAGGACTCCAGAGTGGATGTCACCACCCGGGTGTCCTGCTCGGCCTGATGAAAGGACTGGGCCACAATAAGGATGTCATCCAGGTAAGGAAGGACGTGAATGTCCTGGTTCCGTAGCAGAGCCATCACCCCCGCCAGCACCTTGGTGAACACCCGAGGCGCAGAGGTGATACCAAAGGGTAAAGTTACAAACTGGTAATGCTGATCCTCCAGCGCGAACCTCAGAAATCTCTGATGACCTGGGAAGATAGGCACATAAAGATAAGCATCCTTGATGTCCACGGTGGTCATGAAGTCGCCCAGGTGAAGGGTACTGATAGCCGAGCGTAGCGTCTCCATGTGAAAATGCTTGAATCTGACAAACTTCTTGAGGCCCTTCAAGTCCAGGATGGGCCTCAGAGAGCTGTCCTTTTTGGGGACCGTGAAAAGATTGGAATAGTACCCCTGGCCCTTTTCTTGAGGAGGCACCAGACAAATGACCCCTGACTCCAGCAGGCATTGAACCGCCGAAAGCAACCCTGGAGCTGACAGGGGGTTTAAAGACATACAGGATCTGATGAATCTTGGGGGCGGCCAGGCTGCAAACAATCTTGTAACCGGAGGACACCACCTCCTGAATCCACCGGTCTGAGACGTGGAGCCTCCAGACATGAGCAGAGAGCGGAAGCCGTTCTCCCACCCGGATGGGTGAGGGCACCCCATCATGCCTGAGGGGCCTTGGCAGGGGGGGGGCTTGGAACCCCAGGAGAGACCGGGACGACCACGGGATCTGCCACTGCCCCAAGAATCTCTGCAGCTACCTAAGAAGAGGGAGCCATGACCTCCTCTGGGAGTACGAAGGGAGGTGAAGGAGACAGAGGTCCCCCGAAAGGGCCGAGGCAGCCTCCTACGCTGAGGTAGTCTGCCATCCTTGGCATCAAGAGACTCACCGAAGAGCCACAGCCCCGCAAAGGGGAGCCCAGTGAGAGCCTTCTTAGCAGCAGCGTCAGCTTCCCACTGACGCAACCAAACAGAGCGGCGCATAGCCACCAAAAGAGCAGAGGCCCTACCGCCCAGCCTCACAGCATCATCCATGGCAGTAAGGATAAATGCAACAAAATCAGAGCAAAAGCAAGAGGGCCCTATAATCCTCCCTCCTCCTAACAGCCAAAGCGCCATCACAAAGACGCTTGAGCAGTTTCTTAAGGGCAATAACTGTAATGGCAGCAGCACAGGACAGGCGCAGTCCAGCCCCCACACAAGTAATAGCATGGCAGGCCAGCTGATCCATGCGCCGGTCCTCGCTGTCCCTCAGAGTGGTAGTGTCAGGGCAAGGCATGACCGAGGTATTGAACAGACCTAGCACGGGAGCGTCCACCTCAGGGGGACATGACCACCGCTTTACTAGATCAGCAGGAAAGGGATATCTCCTATCCAAGCCCTTGGGCACAGCGGGCAGCCTGTTAGGACGTTCCCACTCCTTAAAGTGGACCAACACCCAGGATTTTGACTATCCTGGGTCTTGGTCCACTTTAAGCACCATAGTAGTGAAATGTCCCTGCTCAGGGAACTCAAGACGCTGTTTATCAGGGCGAAAGAGCTCACCCTGCTTTTTCTTAGCCACCTCAGGGGGAGAAAATGTGAGACAGCAGATTATCAGTGTCCTCAGGGTACCATGATTTCTCCCCGGACGCAGACCCAGGGTCACTATCGCAACCCTCCTGCTGGTCTCCAGAGGAGTCAGAGTCCTGGAACAGTTCCCCTTCCTCTAGGGAATAACGTCCACCAGTGGCATCAAACTCGTCATACTCCTCTGTGGAGCATGAGGGAGTGGAATTCAGGTGCATTCCTAGAAACAGGCCCGACAACCAGCCTCTCAATGTTGGCCACACGAAGTGCCAGATCAGACTGTGACCCCCTGCTATTATCCCCCTCACTGGGGGCCAATTGCAGGAGTGGGGGGGTAGGCGACCCCGAAGGGGGTGCAGAGCTGGGAAGCGATGCAGGCAAACCAGATTGGAGCGCAAGGACACTTTGGGCGCACGGCACGCACACCCTGACACTGTCACTCACAGGGGATACCCCACACATGGCACACAGCCGGGATTGCCCCGAAGGACCCCCAAGCACTCTATCCCCAGAAGCCTCCATATGGTGATTAACACAGGCGCAATAGGCCAGCACTGGGTAAAGGCTAATACAAAAGCCACCCGGGATGCCCTCCCACAGGATGCCCCCAGATGCCAGTAAAGGGGGGGGGTGAGGGGGAGGAAGTAAAGCCGGGAGAAACCACAACCTACTGGTATCCCGCCTGAAAGACATAAGTAAAAATGAAACATGAGCATCCCGCAGCACATGCCCCACGAGACCAATAAACCCCCCCCCCCAAGGGGGACTCACGGACCAAGGAAATCGCAGGATCACCAAGCCTCAGACCACTGGATGAAGCGACACACAGGAAGACACAGCACTGCAGCCAGAAAGGGAGAAAACCAGATGTGTAGCTAATCCAAAATGGCGTACCTCGTAATCCAGAAGTACCTTGAGGGGCGCGCCGCGAGGGGACGACGCGATACGCGTCACCCCCTGGCCCCGCCCCCTCCGAAGAGCGCAAAAACGGCGCCCACATGACCCCGCCGGCGCCATGACTTAGCAAAAACGCCACAGGTTATAGCGCCACCCGCCGCAGAGCGCAGTATAAAGCGGCGGCTAAAAAACACCAAAAACACACTGTAAACAGCAAAATACACCACAACTAACACCACTCGCTGCTACCACCCGCCCCCCCCCCCAACATAAGTCAGAGGGGGGGGAGAGAGGCGAAAGACAGCAGCGAGTATCCAGGCCGGGGGGGGGGGACCCCTGAAAGAAAGAAGGGGACACCGTCCCCAAAACACTCACCCCCTCAGAAGCCAGGGGGAGAAAACTCCACATCCCTAGTAGGCTCACCATAAAGCCTATGGCCGGCTACCCTTTGTGGAACAGGGTCTGCGGCTAGGAGCAGCGCTCCTGGAGCACTTGACCCTAGTGCTCTTCTACCCTCACCCGATCTGTCAGCCAAGGCTGGGAGGCAGAGAGGGTCCAGAAACGGGTGGAAATAGACTTGCAGGGCCGCAGGCTTGGTTGCCCCGCTCACCTGCGCACAGAGAGAGAGCCATCCTCTATCTTCGCAGTTTCACTGCAGAGGAAACACTGGGAACTCTATGGTTAATCCCATTTTTATAGGGGGCCGGGAGATGACACAGCTCTTCTGCAGTACACTGCGCCACCTTGTGGTGGGATAACCCAACTGTTATGAATACTGAAGCAGGCCGTGCCAGGCAATAATAAAATATATATATATATATATATATATATATTTAATATGTTTTGAAGAATCTCCCAACAGATGCCTACTCAATGCTGTACAGAGTTGGCAGAGTTGTTCCTTGCACATGCCTGAAGAGCGATTCGATTCCAACACCCATATGAAATATGCACTTTCATCTGATTTAACTTGTTTTTCCTCAACTGAGTTTTGGCTAAAGGACCAATTCTAGACAGTACTTCCAGATCTAGGTGAAAACGTGATACTTGAAAAGTGGTGTTTTAACCAGAAAGTTCCTGCTTTTCCATATTTTTTAAATATACTGTACAAAGGCTGTTATATATTATGATTGTGCCCTCAGAACCCCTTTGAGTAATTTCACTTTCGACAGCATTTTAAAGTTTCCATTATTGCCTTAGCAATGTACATCAACTGGTGCATTAGATGTGCAGTTCAGAGACTTCCTCACTCTAGCATGCTAACCATCTGATTGGCTAAGGTTTAAGCCATAATGTTGGAATTCAAAGTATTCAGATAGGGATTATATCAATCTTGTATTCCAGTAGCTAAAGGGTTACTGGCAGTCTTCCCAACTGGGAAGGGTCATTAAAGTCATTCTTCAGTCAAACTGTATACTTAACTTTCAAACCGTGCAGGCTATCGCTGCTAGCCGGGTGCGAAGACACTTACCATATTGCCCAACCGAGTCCCGCGCTGGGCACCACTGCCTGCACCTTTGCATATTTAAAGCGATGGGCAGAGGGGACTGCGGCTGAGGTGCAGACAGCATGGGACTTGGATTGGGCGATTTGGTAAGCGTCTTAGCTTCCTGCTAGCAGCAATAGCCTACGTGGGATGAAAGGTGAGTATACTGTTTTTTTTTTATGTTTGACTGAAGCATAGCTTTAAAGCTGCTAATGTTCTCACCTGTTACAGTGGAAGGATTATGGGATATGTAGTCAGTACTTTTTACTCAAGGCCAGAAAAAACTCCCATCTTAATATAAGAAACATGAAAGCAGCATGCTGATAAGTAAATCACAGATATGGGGGCACAATTCTAACACAAATGTATATTTTTCGCCCCAGAAGAGTAAAACAAGGCAGAACACCAAAAACCTGACAAAAAGGGAATATTCCTTTAAGCAATGACACACTCACTTTGCCAAACCACTTTTTTTTTTACTCCACCCCTTTACTTCTATTCACCATGTTTGTTGCTGGCAATGAAATCAAATGGTGTGGCATGGTCATGCCAGGCCCCTATGATGCTCTTGCTGGAAGGTCAGGCTACTTTGAATTTGCGACTTATAAATGAACAATCTGGTTGCTGCTACTCTTACATCCCCCAATATCATGCTGTATTTCATGACTATCCAGATAAATTGGACCATGGCACTTTTTAAGATATTTTTAGTAGGATAACATTATAAATCTTAATATAATCTACATGACTCAACCAGAGAACAAGATACTTTGCCTCTTGGTCCCAACTGGGTAGTGACACACTGGTCATATAATCTAGTATAAAGACATGCTTATTATAACACTTTGACCAAATGGGGTTCACTTTGTAATGCTCTGGTGAGAAATCATGTAGTATACCTGAAAGATCACCTTGAATAATTTTCTTACCCTGATTTCTTCAGCTTCCAACCTGCTGAACACTGACCATTCTCAAGTGTTTGTGCAGTCTCACCCTATGCCCAGCTGAACGCAGCTCTTACCTTCTGCCCATGGTCACAACACTGGCCTTCAGCTTGTAAACATTGCAGTAGACTTGATATCGGCACCTACTTCCTTGCTAAATGGTGACTTCCCTCACATCCCATCCCCAAATCAGCTTAGCACAGCAGGACTCGAATTGTTAATAGCCTCTGCCCCTCCCTTGAGTAGCCTGCCCCTCTCCTTTCCTGGCTCCATTCATTCAATGTTTTCCCCTTATGTCCGTCCCCTTCCCCTGTAAAGCCGCCTTCTCTCTCATTGGTTCTGGTGTCAGGTGGTTGTGCTGCTTGTTGATAGTAATACTGTGCTGTTACACAGTTAATATTTCATAATTATGTATGGTATCTATATAATTAATTCCTGTATTGCTGTTCTATGGACATTTCTATAGTCAGTATGCTGCCACCTCTGGTCGTTTTTGTGTATTGCATTGAGGTCAGAGCTATGACTCATCTAAACCACTCCCATCTTCTCCAGGGAGCATTTCCTGGTTTATTGTTCATTGTCTTTCTGCCTTATAAGACACACATGTGTATCCTCCATGCTACTCTGATCAAAGCATCATCTTTTGACCGACGCATGATACTGAAATCCATTCATTTTGCTGTATCCCACTGTTGTGATGGACTGAATAAATCGGCTTTGTGGATGAACACAGTATTTGGTGAGTTCAGCTATCTGATAAGGATCGTCCCCAGCGTTTCTCTAACTTACACGGGTTGGCACTGCTCTTACAAGGGAAAGAATCGCTATCACAACCTTCTGAGTCAGAATAGTCAAAAGATGTGTAGAATCCCTACAGCGTGTTGTGTATATGTGTGTGCCTAATCTGAAATCAAACTCTGCGCCATCCGCCATCTTGTGAAAGCACATGTTGCATAAGCTTACTGCACTTCATGTGGATGTTTCTATACATAGAACTGTGTTACCTCACCTGCCATAATCTGCTGCTCCACTTCTTAAAGAGACAGTACCATTGTTGCAAAACTTATAAAAATGTCTAGACCAGGCTCTGATCATTTGTTTATGAAAGAACCAATGCAGAAACAGCATGCCCCCGAACCAGCAGACACGCAGGGAGCAGATTCTGCAGATATCACTGAGCAGAGCGTAAGACCCAAACGTATAATAAAACCGACACAGAAAGTCATGGAAAACTATGAAGCCACTAAAACTGACTTCTCCATTAATCTATCAGACCTCTGGGACAGAACCTCACACTGCATGTCAGTTATGTCACGCTTTAATAACCAACCAGCCGCATTGAGAGACTCTATAAATCACTTACATGCTGCATATGAACGCTACCAGCGGCTGTCTGCAAAGTACTCAGCTTTTTTGCAGGACTCTAATACTAGAGATTCTTCAGCAGAACGGACAAGGATTGATACATTGAACCAACAAAGGGACCTCGCAGTGCAAAGCGCTAAGTGTAAGGCAGAACTCCGCATCACTCAACTGGAGGAGATCAGATCTCACAAATCCACCTCAAGCAAGCGCACTGCACACTCTTCTAGATCCTCCCGCTCCAGGGGTTCAACATTAAGCGACAAGCTAATAGAGGCCCGAGCTGGCGCCGAATCAAGAAAGGTACAAGGCTCCTTTGCCAAAAAGGAAGCAGAGATAGAAGCACGCAAGGCAGCTCGCCATGCAGAGATGGTAGTCCAGCAAGCAGAGATAGAAGCCCAGAGCAAAGCTCTCCAAGCGCAAATGGCTGCTCAACAAGCAGAAGCAGACTTGCAAATAAAGATTCTACAAATGGAAGGGGAGGAAGCAGCTTCCCTGGCAAGGCTCAAAGTCCTTGAACAAGCAATAGGACAAAGTACTAATTTGGACTGTCTTATCCCAGCAGAACTGGAAGATCCAGTTGAACGCGCCAGTGACTATGTACTAAAGCATAACGTTTGCAAGGACACAGAGTCATTTCCTGTGCCCCCTACTAACGACACAGAGACCTCTCAACTCCATATGCCTGAGCCTCTTCAAGTCTTCAACGCAAGCACAGCATCGCAGCGAACCACACCAGCTCCTGCCAACAACAACGTGACGTCCAGCGGCAAGACACAATTCAAGCCACCGCCAGCACAAGTCTTAGAGACTAAACCACGGTTAAACGCTCATGCAACATCATTCTACCCTGGCAGACCTCACCCTACAGCACCAGAAAACTTTCACACCCAAGGGGTTCCACAAGTTATTTTGGCACCACAGAGTGAGAGATCAGACTTGAATGACTTTGCCAGATATATGATACGCCGTGAGCTTATTAACACTAGCCTCTCAAGGTTTGATAATTGTGCAGAGAGCTACAGGGCCTGGAAATCAACCTTCAAGGCTTCTATTGCTGACCTCAATCTTACTACTAAAGAAGAACTTGATTTGCTCATAAAGTGGCTGGGACCAGAGTCCACAGATCGCATTAAGAGACTAAGAACAGTACACGTTGACCACCCAGATGCAGGACTTGTTGCTGCATGGGCAAGACTCGAGCAAACCTACGGTAGTTCTGAAGCCATAGAAAGTGCTCTATTCAAAAGACTGCAAACCTTCCCAAAATTAGGAAACAAAGACTATCGCAAGCTCCAAGATCTAAGTGACCTCCTCATGGAACTAGAGTTGGCAAAGACAGACCCACGTCTACCTGGACTAAGCTTCCTGGACACCGCTCATGGTGTCAACCCAGTGGTATCTAAATTGCCATACAGCTTGCAAGAGAAGTGGGCACAACAAGGATTAAGGTACAAAAGAGACAATAACGTATCCTTTCCTCCATTCTCATTCCTTTGCAGGTTCATTAGTGACCAAGCCTGGATGAGAAACGATCCCAGCTTCAGCTTCAGTGAAACCACCTTGCCTGCTGTATCATCAACAAGGTATGATAATGTGCTAACTAAACGTAGAGACTTTAATAGAGCAATATCTGTCAAGAGAACAGACATCTCACCCACCACTAGTACACCTAGCGATAGAGGTGTTGCTGATGATAAAGATAAAGACCCTAATCGTCAGTGTCCAATTCACAAGAAGCCTCACCCCCTTAAGAAATGTCGTGGGCTTAGGGCAAAGACTTTACATGAGCGCAGGGAGATTCTCCAGAAACTTGGAATATGCTTCAAGTGCTGTGCTTCATATACCCATCTCGCTAAAGACTGTAAGGCTGTTATCAAGTGTACAGAATGTGGTAGCGACAGACATGTTACAGTTATGCATCCTGGTCCACTCCCTGACAACCCACAGCAGCTACCTACCTCCATCCCTACCTCAAATCATGGCGGGGAGCAACGAGGCCCTGTTCCAGCGAAGGATAATGTTTCTTCTTCATGCACAGAAGTCTGTGGAGAGGGCTTGGATCACAAATGCTGTGCCAAGGTTTGCCTAGTCAACATATACCCAAAGGACTATCCCGAGAAGGCCGTCAGGATGTATGCCATAATAGATGAACAGAGCAACAGATCCCTGGTGAAGCCCAAATTCTTTGATGTCTTCGGCATAGAGGGTCACGCAACACCGTATACTCTCAGAACCTGTTCTGGTCGCATAGAGACCTTTGGCAGAAGAGTTGATGGGTTCATGGTCTCTCATATCAAGGAGGGGGAGGGCATACTCCTACCAACCTTAGTCGAGTGTGACCAGATACCAGATGAAAGGGAGGAAATTCCCACTCGGGAAGCTGCATATCACCATCCTCACTTAAGACACCTGGTTGATGAGATTCCTGCAATGGACATGAGTGCTGAAATTTTGATCCTACTAGGAAGAGACATTCTTAGAGTGCATAAAGTACGTGAACAATGCGATGGGCCTGACGACGCTCCTTACGCACAAAGACTTGACCTAGGCTGGGTAATAGTGGGCGATGTATGTTTGAACAGGACTTGTGCATCATCGGAGATCCACTCCTTCAAAACGTACGTGTTGGGAAACGGACGTGCATCCCACTTCAAACGATGCCCTCACCATTATGAAGTGAAGGAGAAGCCCCTTGACATGCTCCAAGTAAGACAAGTTACTCTTGACGACAACCTAGGTACTGCAGTGTTTAGTACTACAAGTGATGACGACAAAATAGCCTTGTCAGTTGAAGACAGAGAGTTCATCAAAATAATGGACAAAGAATTCTTCCAGGATGAGTCTAACAGCTGGGTTGCGCCACTGCCTCTTCGTGCTGCAAGGGCCAAACTCCCAACCAATCATGAACAGGCTCTATCCAGATTTAACTCATTGCAACGTACCCTAAAGGACAGGCCAGAAATGAAGGAACATTTCATCGCCTTTATGAAAAGGATCTTTGACAATGATCATGCCGAGCCAGCGCCACCACTTCAAGAACAAGATGAGTGCTGGTATCTACCTTTCTTCGGAGTGTACCACCCACGTAAGCCTAAACAAATCAGGGTAGTATTTGATTCCAGCGCTAAGTATCAAGGCATATCCCTGAATGATGTTCTTCTCACGGGTCCTAACCTAACCAACAACCTTGTAGGTGTACTTATGAGGTTTAGAAGAGAGCCAGTTGCAATAACTGCCGACAGTGAGCAAATGTTTCATTGCTTCATTGTACGTGAAGACCATAGAAATTTCCTAAGGTTTGTGTGGCACCGTAACAACAACATGGACGATAAGATTATGGAATATCGCATGAAGGTACATGTTTTTGGAAATAGCCCCTCACCCGCTGTTGCAACATACGGTTTACGAAGGACTGCCCTTAGTGGAGAAAGAGTATGGAACAGACGCTCGACACTTCATTGAGAGAGACTTTTATGTTGATGATGGACTTAAATCTTTACCTACAGAGGAAGAAGCCATAGATCTGCTTCGAAGAACACAAGGTATGCTATCTGAGGCTAACCTCAGGCTACACAAGATTGCTTCAAATAGTGTTGCTGTTATGAAAGCCTTTCAACCTGGTGATCATGCGCCAGGTTTTAAAGACCTAAACCTGGGGATGGACATGCCACCTGTACAGAGAAGTCTAGGCCTACGGTGGGATTTATTAAAGGACACCTTCGGTTTTCAAGTCAGCTCTACAGACAAGCCATTCACTAAGCGTGGTGTGCTATCAGTGGTGAACAGTCTATACGATCCACTGGGATTTGTGGCTCCCATCACCATACAAGGGAAATCCTTGCTTAGACAGTTCTCAGAGACGATTAAAGATTGGGACGCTCTGCTGCCAGCAGACAAGCTTTCAAAGTGGGAGGCCTGGAGAAAATCTCTACATGCCTTAAATGAAATCTGTATACCGCGCTGCTACACTTTAACTTCCCTCGCTACAAGTCAGAGAAGGGAGCTGCATATCTTCTCGGATGCATCTACTGAGGCCATAGCCACATAGGGTTCCTCTTTGGGAAAGCTAAGTTAGCACCTAAACCTGAGCACACAATTCCTAGGCTTGAACTTTGTGGGACTGTATTGGCTGTAGAAATTGCTGATTTCATAATGCGTGAGCTAGACATTCAGATAGATGACACCAAATTCTACACAGACAGCAAAGTTGTCCTGGCCTACATATACAACCAGAATAAACGTTTCTATGTGTATGTCAGTAACCGTGTAGAAAGAATCAGGAAATCATCTAGGCCTGAACAATGGCATTATGTCCCATCTGAAATTAATCCTGCAGATCATGCCACCAGGCCAGTGTCTGCAAGTGCTTTTGCTAATTCTTCTTGGATAACAGGTCCTGAATTCCTGCTGGATGATCCAGACGAGACCACAACTGATGTCTTCAGTCTTCTAGAACCTGACAAAGATCCAGAGATTCGTCCAGAAGTTAAAACCCTCATCACCCATACTAAGCAAGGACTTGGCTTGGGCTGCCATCGCTTTGAACGTTTTTCTAAGTGGACAAGACTTGTACGCACCATGGCAAGGTTAGTTCACATTGCACGCTGCTTCCACACAAAGCCCACTGATATCCAATGTCAAGGTTGGCACATGTGTCAAAAGCTTCTTTCTGCAAACAACATTGCTGAAGGTGAAATTATCATAATGTGCATTGTACAGCAGGAAGTCTTTGGCTCAGAAATCAAATGTATCCTTGACAAGAGGGACATTCCAAAAAATGGTCCCATTGCTAATCTGAACCCATTCATTGACAATGATTGCATGTTAAGAGTTGGTGGACGCTTGAACAAGGCTGAGCTGGGAGGACAAGAGCGAAATCCTCTCATCATACCTGCTCGCCACCACATTGCCACTCTCCTCATACGGCACTACCACGAAGGGGTTAAGCACCAAGGTAGACATTTCACAGAGGGTGCCATAAGAGCTGCAGGCCTTTGGATTAAAGGGACTGTAAAGACCTTCCTCAGACCTATCACAGAACTTATTGTGCTCTTGCCCTTTGGAGAATGAACCTTCTTGCGTAGACTGCTGGATCCCTCCTACTACTTCAAGAAAAGAAGTTGAAGTCTTGCATTATAGTTGTTGCATTTTTGCATGTTCTCTTTGTTTTTCAGGTTTTCAAGATTCCAAGCAAATTGCACTGTTATTCATTTGCATTGCATAACTACCGTTATGGTTTAAATAGTGACATTTTTCAATGCCAGACGGGGAGTGTGCTGTTACACAGTTAATATTTCATAATTATGTATGGTATCTATATAGTTAATTCCTGTATTGCTGTTCTATGGACATTTCTATAGTCAGTATGCTGCCACCTCTGGTCGTTTTTGTGTATTTCATTGAGGTCAGAGCTATGACTCATCTAAACCACTCCCATCTTCTCCAGGGAGCATTTCCTGGTTTATTGTTCATTGTCTTTCTGCCTTATAAGACACACATGTGTATCCTCCATGCTACTCTGATCAAAGCATCATCTTTTGACCGCCGCATGATACTGAAATCCATTCATTTTGCTGTATCCCACTGTTGTGATGAACTGAATAAATCGGCTTTGTGGATGAACACAGTATTTGGTGAGTTCAGATATCTGATAAGGATCGTCCCCAGCGTTTCTCTAACTTACACGGGTTGGCACTGCTCTTACAAGGGAAAGAATCGCTATCACAACCTTCTGAGTCAGAATAAATACAGCATGTCCAGCATGATGGTGGCCACCTCCAGCACTGCTATCAGCTGTCCCTGCTCTGTGCTATGCACTGAGAAGGCAGCACAGAGCGGGGACAGCGAGAGCAGCCATCATGTTGGATGTGCTGCACAAATAGGAGATTCCCTGCTGCCCCCCCGCTACTGCTGCCCCCTCCTCCTCCCCAGGGTAAGTACAGCCCAGTCGCTGCTGCTGCCCCCTTCTCCTCCCTCAGGCGAGTACAGCCCCACTGCTGCCTCACCCCCCCCATGTGTACCATCCCCGGCACTGATGCCCCCCTTCCTGCAAGCACTGTCCATCATGTATCTTGGAATGTGCACGTGTGCATGGGATTGCATGAAGGAGTGTGTGCATGGGATTGCATGCATATGCGAGTGTATGTACGGTATGTGCATTGAAGTGCATGCATTTGGGATTATGTGTATGGGAGTGTGCATGGGAGTGCATGCGTGAGCATGTGGTAATGCGTGCATGTGCATGGCAGTGCGTGTGAAAAAATGACAAATAAGACATTTCGGGTTAAAGCCTAAACTCGCAGGTACTCGCTGGCTGTGGGTGAACGTGCACGCGCACCGCGCCGGGCCCATCTGTCCTCGCAGCACGGAACGCGCATGCGCATGGGGACGGGCCCGGCGCCGATACCACACCAGCCGGGTGTGTGACACAAAGTAACAAGTGCCGCTCTGTGGGAGAAAAGCGGCGGTGGAGGCAGAGGGAGGGGGGAAAGCAAGAAGGGGAGAAGGTAACCTATGAGCAAATAGTATTATAACAAAGCTACAATGAATTGCATAAGGCTAATCTCGGCATACTTTCATTCAATACATGTTATGCATATTATAATAGTTACATTGTGGCAGCAATGTGCTTAGCCATATGTGAAAAGAGATGAAATGGGCAATCTTATCGGGGTCGGGGAATTTATATACAATCTATGGTAGGGAAACATCTACATATATGAAGGCATAGGCATATTCTGTATTTTCTACTTATGTCCTATGTCCTATGAAGCTTAATTATATGTACCAAGTTTTAGTAGTATAGTTAAACTAATCATAAAATGCTGGTACACTGGCTCAATATTTTTCAATATTTAATATAGAGATGGGGGGGGGGGGAATTCTAATACACTAAGGGACTCGCAGAGGCTCAACCATCGTCCCACAGGGCATGCTACCATGAGTCACCGCAAATTCAAAACAAGTTATAACAGCTAACACCTGAACAAAAGAAGGAAGCATGAGGAATATAATTAGTGAGAATTCAAATCCTAAGGTTCACAAACGTATAAAGGTAAAATGACCGGAGGAAAGGAAAGAAAGGGGGAAAGGAGGGGGGGAGGGGAGGGAGGACAGGGGTAGAGGAAGGGAGGGGGGGAGCAGAAACAGGGGGGAAGAGGGAAAAAATTATATGAGTCCTCTGATGTAGTAGTTATCTTGGACCTCTGGTATATTCATATATCCTCTCCTGTTCTGAGTGTCCCAAACCGGTCCAGAGTTCTTGGGAGATATGGTCCAATTCTGTTGTCTTCAGATTGATCCCTCTTCATTTGGCACAATCCAAAAGGTGGCAGAGTCAGGACTGATTCACGGGAGCAGACAAGAGGAAGGTCACACTCACTGTGATCTCTTCCTTTGTATTTTTCTGATTCTGTCGTCTCTTGTACTGTAGGAGGTCTTCTCTGGGTGTCTGAGATGCTCTAGAAATAGCTCTTTGGATTATTCCCACAGGATATCCACGTTTCTTAAAGCGTTTCTTCATTTCTAAAGATTCCTTTTTAAAATCCTCGTCTCTGGAGCAGTTTCTTCTTGCCCGTAACAGTTGTCCCACTGGGATGCCTTCTTTGCATCTCTGTGGGTGAAAGCAGATTGAAGAATGTCTGGATTGCAGGACTGTTGTTCCAGGGTGGTACGAAAGTGGAAGGCTTTTTTAAGATGGACTTCTTCTGTACATCTCCCATGGATTCCTGTTCTCCTAATAAATCCATGAGATCTGTGAGAGCTTGTTCCTCCTTATCATTCCAATTTGGGTCCGATGAATTAACCACGGAGTATGGGTTATCAAAAAAATTTTTTTTTTGTGATAATTGTCTACAAAATAAGTAAACATCTTTAATGGTAAGAAACTTTTTTAATCTATTTGTGGGTGCAAAGCTTAAACCCTTTTTGAGTATTGATATTTGTGTTTCTGGGAGTTCAATATCTGATATGTTAACTATTTCTAGTTCTCTAGATTTTAATCTCTGAGTTGGGGTCTGGTTTGCATCCTCCTTGGCGGGAGGAGCAAGGAGGATGGAACACAGCACGCACACAGCACACAACACAGCACGCACACACAACACACAGCACACACACAACACAGCACGCATGCACACACACACAACACAGCACGCACGCACACACACAGCACACACACAGCACACACACAACACAGCACGCACACAGCACGCACACAGCACGCACACACACACAACACACAGCACACACACACAACACAGCACACACAGCACACACAACACAGCACACACACACACAGCACACACACACACACACAAAACACAACACAGAGCACACACAGCATGCACACACACACAACACAGCAGGCACACTCACCAGTTCAGCTGCCTCTCTGGTGCCCCCTGCCACCAGCCCCAAGTATGCAGCTCAGGGCTTACACTTAGGGCTGGCGATGCGACGGCGCTGGACAGAGTGAGGATGGCGCTGGATAGAGCAAGGATGCCGCGGGACAAGGGCATGCGCTGCGGGACGCTGGACCACTGGGAAACAATCTGGATTGTCCCGGGAAAATCGGGACGGTTGGGGGGTATGTGGATGCAGTCGGCCATATTTCTCCCTGGCTGAGCAGCCCCACCCCCAGTGATGATGCAATCAGTTACACACACACAGCTCAGCAACGGGGAGCACACCAAACAGCCATTATGTGACAGTTTGGCTGTAACTAAATTAATTAGCATTATGGCAGGCCATTCACCACAAAAATACTTCCCGATGTTTTTCCTTGTGTTTTTGGGCAAAGTCTGAGGTAAAAAAAAGAAACACAGGCTGTTTTGGGGCACAGGGCTGGGGATAGAAGGTGACGACAACTTTTAACTCTACAATGCATTTATCACCATTTGCAGCCAAAGCAGGCAGATATTGGAAAATGGCTGTAATTACCATCTAGTACAGGGATCCGTAATATGTAGCTTGAAGGTCACAGGTTGCTCACAGGCCCCTGCTTTCTAGCTTGCAGGCAGGTTAAACTGGACCACTAGCCTGGCACAGTTGGAAAAGAAAGGTAGCGGCCATTTTGGAGCTTCCTTTCCCAGCATCTCAGCCATGCTGCTGCCTGGATTCAACTGACTAAACTGACAATTCACACTTCCTGTTTGCAGGTGGCCTGCAAATGTATGGGCCATCATTTTCATTTTAAAATTTAATACAGGATTTGGAAAAAGGTAAATACGTTTTTATGTGCATCAACCTAAATTGCCCTGAGGAGGGATGCTTATGAGCACTGTTTGTTGTCTGGTTTAAGTCATTTTTGACTGTTGGTCGGCTTTAATGAAAGATCAGGCAAGCAGAGAAATGTGATGGTGTACTCAGATTCGGTTTCCTGTCCTCAGCATACAGAGGAGCTGCAGGGATAGGTAAGCAGGCACCTTCCCAACCCTTTGGGGGATTTGCTGATTGGGAGCAGGGTTAGGTGACTGACACAGCCACAATAATTCATTTGTGTTATATATATATATATATATATATATATATATATATATATATGTGCAGTGTGACTGGGCATTGCAGTCTCCAAAACGTTTATGCTTTATGTAGCCAAGGACCATCTCTGGAGCTCAGTGCGAACGATCAAGTATGCCTGATCTAGTACATTAGAAATATAGTCAGTAATACAAAATGTCCTTATTTTGTAAAACTCTTATGTTAAATGTTAGGAAAATGTCCACTGTCTACTGAGTAAGGGAAAGCACCGTCTGTGTAAAGAAAAGTTTTTTCCATCTGGTGTCTGCACTGTATGAATAACAAAACTGAGAGTAGTGGCAAGATGTCACAAGAGAAATGTCAGCTGTCCGTGTCCTCCTACTTACACAGGCTCATATAGGAAAATGTCATAGTCTAAGAAAGAAAGTTATTACCTTTTTTACTTGACTGTATGACCACAGACCATGTGGTTGATGTTCTTCTGTAGGTTGTCTCAAAAGCCAAAGATTACTTTTTTATGTTCGAGACAAATAAATAATGGCCCCTTGTATTTGCATTATTTAGATGATTTTGCATGTTTTATGCTTGTTCAGCTGTTCATCTCTATCTTCCCTTATTTGCATTTTCATTTTAAAGCAGAACAAAACCCAGCAGCAACCAGTCTGGAATCTAAAAGATTTATTGTATTGTATTTATTGTAAGAAAGAGATTTATTGTATTGTATTTATTGTATTGGCACACGTAGTGAGATACAGTGGTGGTGGGGCGTGGCCAAGATGGCGTGCTGAGCGGACGCACTTGAGCTGGGCTCCGCCATATATCCTGAATAATACCCCTTATGGTGACTGGGCATCGTCTTTATCCCCCTCCCTGGACTCCCCCTGGCAAGGGGATCATACCGGCGTGCGGATCGGCGGCTGTGGGGCCCTTGGGACGGCCAGCAGGCGGGAAGAACGGAGCGGAGGGCACCGGCCGGATTCAGCCACGTGCGCGCCCTGTGTGGGGCAAGGAAGAGAGGCGGCGGCGGCGGCGGCTTACCGAGTGGCGGTGACGGAGAGGCGGCATCCGCCTATCCCGGGCGGCGGCGGTGTGTGAGTTGCGGTCTGGAGGTGAGCTGTGCGTCCCCGCGGGCCGTGGACCGCCGGCGGGCTGAGACGGAGGGAGGCGGCGCCATCCTGTGTGTGCGGCTGGGGGAAGAAAAGAGCAGCCGCGTCATTGATTTACCCCGGGCTGCGGCGGTGTCGGAGGGGGGCCTGAGGGGGAGACAAGCCCCTGCACTGGGCACAGCCGGCTGCAGCTCCTGTGACAAACCTCACGGATCCCTCCGGTGGAAGTGGGGAGAGACTGCCATCCCATTATCACTGGGGAGAGGGGGAGACGGAGGGCCTCGGCGAGGGGGTGGAGGACGGGACTCCTCTCGGGGACTGCTTTACTTAACTGTGGAAATAAGCCCCCAGTGACTGAATCAGATCTGGGCCGGGGGAAAGATATATAAATCCCTCTGACAGAAGCATCTGGAAGGCTCCCAGAGACATCCTCGGATACCCCTGTTGGTGGCGGGAGGGGCTGCCGACCCCCTTCATACTGATATACAGCGTCCTCTGCTCACCATATATTACGCTGCCAGAGGCTGAGGAACTACCCACTCGTATAGGTCGCGTGGCAACATCCCCCCCCCCCCGATTGCTGTGCCGTGCGGACCGAACCGGGGTCCCCCCCCACACATGAAAGGAAATAAGAAGCGCAAGTCGACGGCGGTCACCTGCAGCACGCAAACGATGGAGGCTCTGAGAGGGGTGGAGCAGGAGCCCTCTAACCCTGACACCGCAGTCATAATGGCGGCTATTGCCTCATGTCAGAGCGCACTCACATCCAAATTTGACGCCCTCCAAGAGCAATTTAATTATGTGCGACATGATCTGGATAAAATCCGAGACCGCACTGGGGAGGCGGAGAGGAGAATCGGAGAAACAGAAGACCGGCTCTCAACTCACGCTGGGGAAATCGCTTTATTGAGGAGGCAAGTGACCGCCCTGATGGGAAGGGCTGAGGACGCTGAAAATAGGAATCGGAGGAATAATATCAGAATCCTTGGTCTCCCCGAGAAAGCTGAGGGCCCCTCCCCAGAACAGTTTGTCGAGAACCTCGTGAGAGAGACGCTGACTCCGGCCAATCTGACTAAATTCTTCACGGTGGAAAGAGCACACAGGATTCCCGTGAGACCCCTCCCCCCGGGATCGCCGCCAAGACCCTTCATATTTAAAGTCCTCCACTACAGAGACAGGGACGCTATCCTGGCTGCAGCAAGGACGAAGGGGGTGGTGACCTATGACGATAGTCGTTTGTCCTTCTTCCCGGACTTTACACCTGAAGTCCAAAAGATGCGCCGTTCCTTTAATGGAATAAGAGAGAGGCTCCGGAAGAAGAAAATCAAGTACTCCATGATGTTTCCGGCGCGGCTACGTGTGCAAGACGGGGAGTCCACTAGGTTCTTTGTCTCGGCTGAGGAGGCCAATGCTTGGCTGGACTCTCTGCCTGGGGCCTGATGGACTGGGACCCGGTCCAGTGAGGTGCCAAGTTACTACATTGTTACCAGTGCTGGTTTGTGGCCCGGGACGCCGGCCTCTTGGGGTTCCCCGGCTGGCGGACCTGGGGTGCACTCCTGCTCGGCCCTGTAGGGCTGGGGTGATCCGCCAAGTTTGAAAAGTTAAAGGTTGTTGGTTGTTACATTGTGAGATATTGCCCAAGTCACCAAAGTATCCTGTCCTGATAGTCGCGGGAGTGGTGGGGCTCAGGTTCCCCGGGGAGTGATGCAGGCCCTTTCCACGGCCCTTCCCCTTCCCTTCTCTTCCTCCCTTCTTCCCCTCTTCCCCACTCCTTGATTTACCCCCTTCCCCCCCCCGTGTCTGCTTCTATGCGACCCTGGGAGCCTGAGACAGTTAGCCTGCCCCCTAGTGACAATTAAGTGGTTAATCCTTTGTTGCAGGCCCACTAGGCGTAGGTACCTGCATCCCAGTTGCAACAAGTTTCACCTGTTGTTGTTTTCGGTTGGGAGGGATTTGATGCTCGCCAGAGTTGGGGGGTGGTGGAGCGGGGTGGGGGGGGGGGGCGGGGAACTGTTGGTTAGATTTTAAGTACTGTACTATCTGTTTTTTGATTTGTTGTCTATATGTTGGTATGACTGTGAAGTATGATTGCTGGACTCAAGTAACACGAGGCTCTCTGGGAGGGAGGGTGAACCGCAGGGACGCAACTCCTGATAGGGATATCTTAAGCGGCAGGGATGGGTGAGTGTAAATTCCTTTCCTGGAATGTCAGGGGGCTTAACGATAAGATTAAGAGGGCTACTGTCCTCCAGTATGTAAAGAGGCACAAGCCGAACGTAGTCATTCTCCAAGAGACCCACTTGGTGGGTCAAAGGGTGCTGGCCTTGAAGAAGCCATGGATCCAGAGTTCCTTTCATGCCCCATTTTCGGCCTACTCAAGAGGTGTTTCAGTGTTGGTCTCTAAGGGTACCCCGTTTGTGGTGTTTTCAGTACACACCGACCGAGAGGGTTGTTATGTTATCCTGCATGCTAAACTAATGGATACTGTTATGATAATAGTCGGAGTATATGTTCCCCCACCGTTCTCTGCTGGGACACTGGATAGAATAATGGAGAAAGTACTCTCCTACCCCCCTGCCCCGATTCTGCTACTAGGGGACTTTAATATGGTTTTAGACTCGGCGATGGACAGGATGGGTAAGAATCCGGGCCCCAGGACTCAGCTGGCCAATTGGGCGGAGGCTCTGGGGCTACGGGAACTTTGGAGGTGGAAGCACCCCGCTGACAGGGCTTACTCCTGCCACTCGGTTACACATAAGTCCCTGTCTAGAATTGATCTGGCGTTCTCCTCGTCTGACTTTCTAGCCAGGGTCGCAGCCTGCAACTACCTCCCGAGGGGGGTCTCGGACCACTCTCCCCTGTTGATAACAGCTGAACTGTCACTGAGACAGGAAAACTGGGTTGGGTGGACCCTGAACCCTCTTTGGTTGGAATCCCCCGACATTAAGTGCAGTCTGCGGTCCTCTACTGAGGCATTCTGGGAATGTAATATGATGGAGACCTCGGTGGAGGTAAGATGGGATGCCTTTAAAGCTGTCACCAGAGGGGCGGCCATTAACGCTATCGCGACGGTTAGGAGGAAGAAGGGGAGGGAAGTGGCTGATCTTGAAAGCAGACTTGCGCTAGCGGAGGAGAAGTATAGTACAACGTTAGACAGCGGGGACCACTCAACATTGTTGGCTCTTAAAAGGGAATATAACCTGCTTTTGACTGATTCAGCTAGGAAACTGCTACTATATAAACAGGCAACAATCTTTGATAAAGGGGACAAGAACGGTAAGACCCTGGCCTACCTAGCAAGAGCTGAAAGCCAGTCCAATCACATTGCCGAAATCCTGGATAGCGGGTCGAGGGTGACAGGGGGAAAGGAGATAGCCCAGAGGTTTCTGGAATACTACTCAGCCTTGTATTCTTCAAAGGCGAACTATGGAGCAACTGACCTGGGTGATTATCTGGATCAGATTGCCTTCCCTAGGCTGACTGAGAATGATCAGGAAGCCCTGAGTGCCCCCATCACCATGGATGAAGTCTCTGGCGCAATCAAAATGCTCTCTAGCAGGAGGGCGCCGGGACCGGATGGGATGCCGGCTGAGTGGTATAAACAGGACCCTGAACAGGTGACTCCCAAGCTGTGGGAAGTGCTGATACAAGCCCTTGAGAGTGAGTGCCTACCGGCCTCTTTTCGTGAGGCACATGTGGTCCTCATCTATAAAGAGGGGAGACCTCCTGACTCCTGCGCGTCTTACCGTCCCATATCCCTGCTGAACCAAGATGCCAAAATATTAGCCAAAATACTGGCCACCAGGTTGAACAAGGTTATTCTACACTTGATTGGGCCAGACCAGTCAGGGTTTATGCCGGGGCGTACCACGGGGGTGAATCTCCGTAGGCTGATGTCAAATCTCCAAATTGTACACGATAATCGGGGGGAGAGAGTGGTCATCTCGTTAGATAATGAAAAAGCCTTTGATTCAGTGGAATGGGAATATCTTTGGGCAATTTTAGAAAGATTTGGGATCCCTGCCAACTTCATTACATACACCAAACTGTTATATGACCGGCCAACAGCTCGGATACGGGTCAATGGGTGTTACTCTGACTCATTTGTGCTGCATAGGGGGACAAGACAGGGATGCCCACTCTCACCGTTGCTTTTTGCACTAGCTATTGAACCCCTGGCGATCATTGTCAGGAACTCCCCAAGCATTACTGGATGGAAATTGGGAGCAGTGGAGGAAAAGATATCTCTCTATGCAGACGACACACTGTTGTATCTGGCGGATGGCCATAAGTCTCTTGATGCAGCTCTAGACACTATAAGTGTGTTTGGGAGATTCTCAGGCCTGCGGATTAACTGGGATAAATTTAGTTTAATGTTAGTGGATGAACTCGTTTCCCCCGACATTTCCCCAAGGTCCCAACTTAAAATTGTCCAACACTTTAAATACCTGGGGATCCTGATTAGCAGGCAACCAAGCGAATTCATATCTCTAAATGTTGCCCCTGTCGTGTTAAAGCTAAAGCAGAGGGTCACCCAGTGGGCGAACTTGCCGCTGTCAGTTATGGGCAGAATCAATATATATAAAATGATTTTCCTTCCAAAGTTTCTGTATATCTACCAGGCCTCGCCAGTCCTGCTACCCGCCTCCCACTTCAAGATGCTGGATTCAATTCTGTTTGGCTTTATCTGGGGGCAATCTCCGCCCAGGCTGAGCAGACAAATAATGAAAGCGCAGATCACGGAGGGAGGACTGGCGGTCCCACACATGCAACTGTATTACTATGCCACGCAGCTTCTGTTCGCGCACTGGTGGCTTTGTCAGCCGCAAAACAACCCGGTGGTGAGGCTGGAGGCGGAGGTGTTGGGCTCCCCTGGGAGGCTATCCCTTTTGGTCTATAGGGGGGTTCGGGGGGTCCAAGAGGCTACCGGTTGTATGAGGGTAGTGTGTAACATATGGGAAAGGGTGGCCAAGTTGGACAGGAATCAGGTCGAGGGCCAGTACTGGTCCCCCTTCGCTCCTCTCTGGAATAACCCCAAACTTCCTGAGCTGGTTGCTATGCAAGACCCGCAGTTCTGGGATGGGCGAGGCCTTCGGGCGCTGGGCCAGATGTACAGAGACGGAGTGCTTCTCTCGTTCGACCAAATACGGGACGTCTTTCGAATTTCCCATCGGGACTTCTTCCGCTACCTGCAACTTAGGCATGCTCTGCAGACCCAATTCCGTAGGGACGGCCCGAATTTTTCGGTGTCCCGAGTTGAGAGTGTGGTGATAGGGCCGGACTTGGGGAAACCAGTCTCCACATTGTACAAGTGTCTGGTTTCTGGATTGGAGTCCCCTAGGGGGAAAATTGAAAGTAAGTGGCAAATGCTGGACCAGACCCTAGAACGGGATGACTGGGAAGAAATCTTAGAGAACATACACACATCGGTCATAGAAGCCAGAGACAGATTTATCCAGACCAAGTGGCTGCATCAGGCCTACATCACGCCAATGCGTTTGCATAAGATGGGACTATTGGACAGTAATATATGCCCCAGGTGCGAGAGGGAGGTTGGTTCTTGGGAACATATGACCTGGTCCTGCGGGGTCCTGGTGGGATACTGGGGAGAGGTGATGGAACTGATTGGTGGGGTGGTGGGCATCCGGATCGCTGGTTCGATTCCCATATGTCTTCTGGGAGCGGTTGAGTCACTGTCAGTGACGGGGGCGCTAAAGTCATTATTCAGGCTGCTGCTCTTTTATGCCAGGAAATGTATTCTGCTTAATTGGAAACATCCGGCCAAACCCACAGTACAGGCGTGGAAGGCTCTAGTTAACCAGAAGCTTACGATGTACAAAATGACATACACGGCCAGGGGGGTGCCCGATAAGTTTGAAAAGGTGTGGGGCCCATGGCTGCAGAGTCAGGACACTGCTTCTGAGGACGCTTAGGAGGGACAAAGTTAAATTGAGGGGGCGTGCATGTTTACTTGCGGGCATTGAGCGAGTTAAAACGGAACAGAGGAAACAAGGGAGACATCCTGGGAGAAATGGCCTTCTTGACTTATCCCCTCATCCCAGGGAACAGTTTGCTATATATCTAAGTCCAGACAGTATGAATGTGTGAGTGTATGGTTGTCATGTCTAAATATTATTAAAATTTGTGATACTGAGAAGGGTGCCTGCGGCACCTTGATGTTATATGTCACTTGTTGTGGTAGTTTTGATGTTTGATGTTTGTTGAACTGCAAATAAAAAGAAACTTTAAAAAAAAAAAGAGATACAGTGGTGGTGCGACAAACATTTAGCTGAAACACATCACTAGATTTTAGAATATATTGATCAGGTGGTACCACAATGGCAGCAGGTGGGTGGAGCACTGCATTTGCAGAATTCCAGTAGTCATCTGGGAAGGTATTTGTTGGTTAGAAGGAATCGAGGAAGCAATCAGGACCTTGTGCCATGGGTATCAGTGGAGCACCCAGGCTTTTGTCCTGGGGGGTCAGTTGGGGACATGGCCTGGAAAAGGCATGCCACCTCCTGAGAAGCAGGGGGGCGAGAATAAACCCACCAACCTTTTTTGTAATGTAAGGGACTCTGTAGGCAAAATGCATAAACTATCATTCAGTAGCTCACCTACTAATGGCTACCCTCTCACTTCCTGTTGCTGCTACTTGAAACAAGGCAAAGAATAGTGGCACACCTCCTGAATTCCTATGTCATAGACCACCAATCATAGGGCTCTCCTGGAGGTCTATAGCTCTGCCCTCAGCATAGCCTTTCACCCTCAGTGATGAGATTAATTAGCATACAAATAGCCTCTGCATCCAGTTTTCATATGCATATCAGTCGTGTCTAATTAACGTTTCAATAACTACTGCACCTAATTAGCATTTGCAACATCTGTAGCCACCTGTGTGCTTGTGAATAGGTGTAGCAAGCAACGCCTTGGAATAACACAATAGATCCTGCACCATTTATTATCATAGTGTGAATTAGAAACCACTGCTGGTATGTGTATTTATAAGTGTGGGAATGTGTGCAAGGTGATAAGAATGCTCGTGTCTTGGGCTCTTAAAGACCCTGACCAGTAATCTGATTATTATGCTGCATCACCGAGCCAAGGGCCACGCCCACTTTCTTCAAAAGAAAATTAGGGTGAAACTGTAAACCAAGATATCTTGGCCATTTAATCTTCCATTTAAAGTGGCCAGATGTGGCCAGACACAATGGTCTAACAATTACCCTGCCCCTTGTTCACACCCATGCCACATTCCTAAACACTAACTCCAAGAGGACCTGGAAGTCCATAGCCCCCTTGTAAACAGATCATGAAAGAAAAAGTTAAAGTGGACCAACAGTCAAAAATTACTTAAACACAGTCAAAAATTACTTAAAACACAACAAACAGTGCTCATATGCATCCCTCCCCAAGACCTCTGGGTGAGGGAGGGGTGCTTAAAGACTCCAGGGAAAGCTGATTCTCTATCCCAAATCAGGATGCTCACCTCACCAAGGTTCCCACGATGCACAGGCATGCAATCTCTGGCTTACCGCTGGCTGATGCACAAACCCATGCACTAGCACTAGCCACTGATTTGGAGGAGAGCATGTGCATGTGCCGTGGGATCACTGGCAAGGTAAGAATTATTATATTGGGATGCCCCCCTAGAGAGAGGCTAAATCATAAGGATAGTGAATTGTTCCTCTTTAACCCTCCCTCTTCTGCCACCTGTGAGCCCTGCAGTGCAAAGTTACTTACTGTCCTGAATTTTTATTTTAAGGGGGACCTGGAAATGGTTGCTCATTGGGCGAAGTGTATTTACACTTAACTGCATTGCATTGCATTGTGGGTCATGTTATCAGTACTCATTGCCACTTCCAGATCCTTGTTGACAGTCTCCCAGACTTCTCTACTGCTGCTCGCCCTCTGGTAATTGCTGCCCCAGTCTGGTCCTCCAGTTTATGCCCCTTCTTACTCTACTGCTCAGCTTCTGCTGGCCCCTACTGCTGCTGAACCTTTTGCTAGGTTAGGTCAAAGGAACGGGTCAGTTGCCAGGGGAGGGGCTAGGTGAGTGGTAGAGGACAGTGACAAAGGGTGGTGAAGTCAGGTGAACCGTAAGGGACATTGACAGGGGTGGAGGGGTTAGGTGAGTGATAGAGGACAGTGACAGCTGGTGGCGGGGTTAAGGAAATGGTGGAGGACAGAAGCAGTGTTGAAGGGTTAGATGAGCGCAGCAGCTTGACCTCAGTTTAAACAAAAAAAAAAAAAACAACCTGGATAAAGTCCAATTTCTTCTCTTTATTTCTTAAACCAATAGCTCTACTGCCTCCAGACCTTTGCCCCATCCAAAACATCTTGCAGGGTACTGGAGCATCTGAAATGGAAATTCCCTAGAAGAAAAACATTGTACAACAAAGATTTCATCAGTATGAATGCTTCCATACAAGGTGAATGAGACCAGCATGACATTGTTGTTGATGTATCTGACAACAATACGAACAGAGCGAAATGAGGTTACTTAAGGAGGGAAGGTGGGTCTTTTTCCCTGGCAATCCCATGGTGAAAAGAGAGGGGGTAGGCACCCCCCCACCTCTCCAACCAATCCGTTTCTTGTTGCCAGCCAACACCCTGTCATGGTGCTTTTGGTACCTTAAAGGAAGATCCCATTGTCCCAAAGTAAGACAGCATGTATGGATGTACATAATCTGTAAAGAAGGAGTCACACTCGTGTTCTTTCAGCAGTGGTTGCAGGGTGTTTGCTCTCAGATCTCTCTCAACAGACTCTTAATCATCAAAACATTTGATGGAGCAGATAATGCGACTCATCAGAGAATGTAACTCTTTGCCAATCAGTGGTGGTCCAATGCAGATATTGCCATGAAATCTTTTTTCTGCTGATATAACTTCAATGACCACCCGACTGCTTTAAAACCCTTGAACAGAAGGGTTTGCTGAAATGTTTTAGACACACTTCTGGAAGCCCCCTGGTACTGAGAAACTGCTCCCTTTATTCATGACAGCAACATGAGATATGTGTCCAGACATCTCACATCTTTCATACCCAAGCCTCTTGCAGTCGAAAGTTTCTATGATTTAATGCCAGTAATTTAAACCTGCATAGTGCTAGACATGCAAAAAAAATTTATAAATATAAAATTAAAAAAAATATTGTTTGTTCTGCTTTTACAAAAGACACACAGCAGATGTCTTAGCCATGGAAGGCTTAATGGTCATCTTTTCGTCTGCTTGTGGGCCTATTTTCCATTCAGTCAAACATAACTCCTAATGTACAGTACATACAGACACTATTTTGCATCCTACTCCCATCTTCTACCTAAAAGAAGAAAAATGACATTTTAAGGCAAGTGATTTATGATTGCTACCTTATTAGCGTAAGCATACAGCATTGGAACGAGACACACTCCTTATAGAAATGTTATCTGTTTACTGATTTAATAGATCATGTAGCCCATATAGATCATATAAGTAACTCACATTAAATTTGAGAGGGGAAAAATAGTCATCTACAGCAGTTTTCAAATATTTAGCTTCCCCATTTCATGTACCGCAATGTTATGCTGCCTATAACACTCTTGATTAGTAGGCTGGAAATATACAGTAAATTTGAAAACTGAAAATTTTACTTTGTTTGTTGTTTCATAGTTTTGCAAGTTCCCTCTTTTTGTCGAAAGCCAAGTTGTGATAAACTTTCTGTTACAGCCTTTGTACCAAAAACAGAAGTACTACTCTGAGAATAAGTCACAAGGCATATCATTTTGGAGTGTAGCTGAGATTCCAATTTTCAGTTTCAGGAAAAATAAATGAAACTGGGATGATGCCTAGACATTAGGGCCGATTCAAAACCACACAAACGAATCTATCTCGTGCGTAAGAAACCAGTTTCGCATTTATACGAATGCATGTTTGCTTGCGAATATCTGCACACATCACATGCGAAAAGGCAGATCTATAAGCATCTATGTAAAAAGCATTATTATTATTATGTATTATTTATTATGTTGTCTTCATTTTATTTTAGTGTGGGGCCAAATGCCACTCAAGTCCGTGTTCAGGTTCAGGAACCCAAACTCGCAAAGTTCATCGCAGACCTGAACGTTGCGGTTCTGGTTTTCCCAACACTAATAATAACCTAAGAACTCTAGTATAGAATCTTTCAGAAGCAAAGGAAAGGGTCCAGAAATGGCTAGCATCCTAAAAGATGTTAGTTGCCTGGCTGGCATACTGCCCTTCTCCTGGCCTGGGGGCATGCTAGGAAATAAAAATCACAAGAAATCCTGTATCTGTATGTTGGTCTTAGTCACAGACTACAGAGTGTTGTTACAGCCATGCCATGGGTTTGTTGATTTAAATTAAAACGGTCCCACAACCATTTCCTACCTAATGGGTAAGGGGCCACATTGTGACAGATTGCTGAAGCCCCCCACCACACATTGATCCCTACAACGCCCTCAATCCTTACTTGAACAACGATACCAAATGAAATGCGGCCCCGGAATCAGCCACCAGCGATCACGTGGGCCAACTTGGATCAGCATCTAGGAAAGAGAACATGACCCCAGCCCAAGTGACCACTGACAGATGCATATCATCTGGGGGATCAAGGTTCATTTAAGGATTGCTGGCCTTGCATGGGTCTTTTAAGAAGAATATTGTGTGTTATGTGTGTTGTAGTAGAGGACTGTGAACTTGAGATGACAAAAACAAAACACACAACTGCCCCTATGTAGTAGGCCTATTCTGAATACTATGAACTGGCCTGATGTCCCGTGTTTCAACTATGCATTTGCACAGATGCTATCTACTAGGAAGAAAAATCTTCTGAGATACTGCCAGGCTGGATATTTGTATTAAATCTGACCAACAGCCTAGCACAGTTGGAAAAGAAAGTAGGGGTCCATTTTGGAGCTTCCTCTCCCAACTGACACAACTTCCTGTTTGCAGGTGGCCTGCAAGCCCATGTGCAGCCATCTTGCTTTTACAATCTATCCCAGTAGGCATTACAAAAAGGTAAATTATTTTTTATGAGCAACAATCTAATTTGCCTTGAGGAGGGATGCATATGAGGATTGTTTGTTGTGTTGGTCTGATTTAATTAATTTTTGACTGTTGGTCCGCTTTAAGAACCTCTCTGAACCTCTCATGTAAACAGCTCTGTTTACATGCAGTGATTTGGCAATCGAGGCGAGAGGGGTCATATCCCTTGCAGTGCGACTCTCATCCCCAGCATATCTGAATGGCTGCAGGCTGTGCAGCCACCTGATGTTGACATCGTCAGGGGCTCTGTTATCTGTTACTGTTCACTGTTATCTGTAAATAATAAGTCATGTTCCCTTACCCTTGGTTTAACTTGATAGACATATAGCATGTATTTTTTTAACCATTTTTACTGTGTACCTACGAGATCCCTAAGGACAGGCAATATCCACTGCAAAATGTTGAAATTATTTCTTTAAACTGGGTAGATAGTTGGATTTTTGGCCATGGCTTACAACATCTTAGCCACTGTCCTGGTGCTGATCTTTTGCCCGTCTTACCACATATGAGTTGCTTTACTGGTGCTGATCAGTAGGTCTTCTGACCACATCTAAGCTGCTGTACTGGTGCTGATCAATGAGTCGTCTGACCAAATTTGAGCTGCTGTACTGGTGCTGATCCATTGCCCATCTGACCACATCTAAGCTGCAGCCTTGGTGCTATTCAGCTACCATGTATAACCACTCTCTTGAATCACTGCTCTGGGTTGTCACCACTGCTAATGCATTGACCAATAGGTCGCTAGTAAGGATGAGCGAACCCCCTAAAGTTTGGGTCCAGCAAGTTCGGCCAAACTTTAATTAAAAGCTTGGGTTTGGGGACCCGAACCTGGTCCCCACTGAAATCAATAGGGACCTGAGCTTTGGAGGGTGGCTTTGGTGGGGGGGGGGGGCAGAGTGTGCAGCAGGAAGCGCGCTGCTGTAAAAACTTACCTGAGCTACACAGTCTGCCTCCTGTCAGTGGTGGCAGCAGCATTTGAAATGGTCCCCTGCCCAGGCCACAGAAAAAAGCCCACTGCTCTCCATGAGTGAGGACACTACTAATGCCAGCTGGCAGCGCTGACAGGAATGGGGTCACGTGGCTCAGGTGATTTACATCATTTCCCTGCTACAGCACCCTTAGATGAAGAAGGTTGATGGGCTGAACCAGCGTTTCTATGTCCGGGCCGGACGCTGAACTTGAACAAGGACTTTTGGCTGAAGTGCAGGTTGGGGTTTGGGAACCTGAATTCACAAAGCTCGGCATAAACGCGAACTTTGTGGTCCCTAGTGTTAATATGACAAAAAAGATGAAAAATCTGTCTGCTATATTTGTTTGTGATTACTACCCCCCCCCCCCCAACACACACACTTTCAGAAAAATCCTTATCCTAATCTCAAACACTTTCAGATTTCACCACAACTGAAAAGGTTAAAGAGAGATTTATTAGCATATAAATATAGATTGCACTTTTAATTCACTTGGAGGTCCATATTTCAAATCCTATCTCGAAACATATTATAGTCTGTCGGTCAGGGGTCCTAGTACTGCTTACATTTTTCCCCCTCTTAACAAATGTTTGTGGATCCCCATCTAGAATATTCTCCTGCCAGTGGGAAAACTCGCTTCGTCTCATTAATTCCTTCCTAATAATTAGAGATTAGGCAAATAAAAAGGCATTCAATTTGAATGTTTTGCAGACCATGAACCTCAACACTATATTATACTTCACCTGTCCAGCCCATCTGTCCTAATCATTTAAACCTAAGTAACTGCTTTTTATTTTTTTTATTTATTACCATATAGGAATGCCAGGGTTTTTATTGCATTAGCAAATCACTGGCTTATAAAAAATGTCAGTAATAAATATTATGTAAATGGTTCCCATCTGATGTCACTGTGGTCCAGGAGCAGTGGATATGCTGGAAAGTTCCTGACCTGATCAGAATTACAGGCTGATTCAGCACTAACGTCAGGTAGCAATAGATGAGCGTCTGTAGCAGGCATTTTCAGAGCGCCCGCTAGTAGTCACTGTGCTCGGCCGTGGGTCGCTAGTTTATAACGACTCAGTTGCTGTGCAGTAATGTTGAATACATTGTGAGGAGTCGCTATTAGACCAGTACAGCGCTGTATGGGAGCGCATGTTAGCGACTGCTCATAGCGACCGACTCACACCATACTCAGGAAAAAAAACGCCTCACACAACTCTGCCGCAGAAAAATGCTTCTTTGAAGCCCAGAGCGCTGGAGGCGGTGTGTTTAAAGTCTGTTTTTCAGCATCTATCAACTAGTAACAAAACGAAAACATATGGAATTACATTGTAACAACATTGTAACATGAACACTTTAAAGTGGACCAACACCCAGGATTTTGACTATCCTGGGTTTTGGTCCACTTCGGCGGGGCACCCCGATCGGGGGTGCCCCGCTGTGTGAAACCCCCCAGAAAGCCCCAAAATCTTACCTGTCCCCGCTCCCACGTGACTGGACGGTCCAATCCCCGCCAACGTCCAGGCGGGGATCAGGAACGTCCAAGCGGCTGCCGCCGCCGCCACCTCCCTCGCGTCACTTTCGGCGCGCGCGCGCCCCCGCCGGCCATTCGCAGACGGCCGGCGCGGGCGCGAGCACGCCTACAGGGGCGCGAGGGAGGCGGCGGCGGCCGGCCGCCGCCGAAGATCAGGTAAGGTGTTTGGGGTTTTTTTGGGGGGTTTGACCCCGCGGGACATCCCGATCTCGGATGTCCCGCGGGGTGTGAGGTGATCGGCCCGGGAATCTTATAGATTTCCGGGCCGATCACCTCTCGGTGTTGGTCCACTTTAATGCCAGACCTGTAATGTCATTTCTGCAGAAATATATAAAAAATGAAAAATTTGTGAAAAAACTGCTTTTTCAATGCCAGAAGAGGTCACATTATTTGAGATTTAAAAAAAAAAAAAAACCCTGTTTAAAAAGAAGAAAAGGATCGTCCATTGAAATGTATGGGAGATCGACAGGTAGCGAGAGGTCATACCTGGCTCTGTGGAAGGCTGAACGCCGGCGCTATTCGCTGAGGCTGTGAAAATGATGAATCAGACGCTACATGGCGTTATCCCAGTCGCTAAACAGATTCTGCATGATAAATGTGTAATTGCGTGCCGTGTCCGGCGTACACCAGTCGCTACCTCTCATTAACCAGCCACTACCTGACGCTATCCCTTCTTAAATAAGGCCCTTTGTATCCCGTAGTACCTTACACCTTACAGTGTACGAGACGCCAGGCCATTAAAATCAACAGGCTGGTTTATCTTTACATATTGCAAATGTACTGGGAAGGGGGGGATCCCTTTTTAAAAAACTAACTATGTATTTGAAGAATACACTCTGGATCTGAACAAATAATCCTAAAAACGAGTGTTTACACTATAAAGCAGCCTACTGATATGAGCATGTCAGCCTGACAGGAAAGGGTTATAAATATGTTGTCACTATGCCAAAGGGAGTGGTTGAGCTATGTGGAACCTGTAGGCGTGCTGACATTGCGTCTGAGAGTGAGCTCAGGTGTCCTTTGGTTACTGCGTAAAGAAGTCCATTGCAACACAGCAGGAAAACATGGTGCTCCTGAGCAGGACTGAAATGTAGAAATGCCCGCCTGGCCAGAATGGATTCTACTGGCCATGTTGTGTGTCCTGGACCTGGTAACAGGTAAGTCATTTCTGAGATCGGTTTAAGATTTTCATTACAGGTTGTACTTCACAACACAAAGCAGCTTGATGTATATTAGATGTTACAAAGAAGATAAGGAAGTGAAAGCACACGAGAGTGAGAGTGAAACAGAGAGGAAAGAATGAAGCACACAGACTAAATCTATGAGATATGAGATTTCCCCAGAAGCAAACGTAATGCCGGACAGTCTTGAGGCTTAACAGCAATCATCAGGGAGTAACCTCTTGAATATTTGTGTGTAACTAGTTCAAAGTAAGATTTGTAACTATTTCTTTAAATTATAAGAGTTTGGATTCCCACAGGTAACATGGCACAGCATTATCTGTCACTACAATCACTGAAAAATACCTTATTTATTAGTCATCAGGCTATAGTTGACCTTACTCCCCCCTTCTTGTAGAACTGCTACACCTGTCATTAACAGCTGCTCTAGATACTAAAAAGCATACTAATCACCATGCAGAGCTCCATTTAATGTACAAAACCTTCCCCATGGCATTCAAAACTGCCCCAGCAGAGGTAGTTGAAAAATCAACAGTCCCTGAATTTAAACATGCCTGGGATAAGCACACATCTATCCTAAGATAAACAGAACATACAGTATACACATAAGGGCAGACTAGATGGACTGTATGGTCTCCTTCTGCCGTCAACCTTCTATGTTTCTATGTAACAGCTTTTTTTCACAGACAGGAGCTGTACACGGCGTAACTGCTCTGTGTGTGTGTGGTGCTGCTTCTGTGATGAGACCACCAGGTGACTCAATCAATATATAAAATCTCTACAAAATTAAACTAAACTGACTACTTTGAATGACTGTGCAGGTGTATATAAACGTATTAAAGCAGAACAAAAACCTGAGTGGCTGACCCTGAAGTGTAATAGACTCCTATGCCTGGCACTGGTCTTCCCCTGAGGCATCCCAAACCCGGATACCCCACTGTGTGAAACGACACTCGGGTCACCACATGACACGATGTAAATAGCTGTGCCCGCATCCTCAGCATCTCTGGGCTGAGGCGTGCTCCCAAGGATAGCCATTCAAATAGGCTGGACAGCAAGGATGCTGCCGCTCTGGCTCCCCATTGCCGAGTTCTGCGTGCAAACAGAGCAAGCCAAGCAACTAGCGCTAACTGGACGACAACAGGGGGGTTTCACATAGTGGGCATTCCAAATCGGGATGCCCCTAGGGAATCAACACATTATTCTAAGCATACAGTACGTCCTGCTCCATATATAATAATAACACGTGGGTAATCCTCCGCCAGATGGCGCTGTGCACTGCAGACATGCAAAAAACAGGCTCCTCCCGGCCCCTCATACACCGAGGGACCTCCCACAAATCCCCAGATTTCTCTGCAGTGCTGACTGCGAAGACATGAAGTATCACTCTCTCGCAGGTGAGCGGGGCTATTACAACCCGCGGCCCTGTGGGACTATTTCCACCCGTCCTCTTTGTGATATGCCTCCCAGCCTGGGCTGCGTTGGTCGGGTGAAGGTAGGCAGCACCTCGTGTGCTTATGGAGCTATGCTCCACCGCAGTCCCCCACCATAGGGTAGGCGGTTAGGCTGATGGTGAGCCTCTAGTGGATGCCCCTCCCGCATTATTGCCCCGTGCCCTGAGTAGCGGTGGACCCTGTTTATAGGGTCGCCACCCTCCCTCATTTCCCCCAGTAGTTAGGGGGAAAAGAAAGGGGGGGGTATGTGTGTGGCGGTCCCAGTGTACTTTAATGTCACGCTTATGGCCTTATTATTGCCCTTTATTAACATCTGGGTGTCAGAGCCGCGCTGCTTGCTTCTTATTCTGTTTTGGCTGCTGCCGTACTTGTGTCCTTCCTTCATTGCATAGATTGCTGCGCCGGGCGGCAGCGTCGTCTAGATGCTACGGCGTCTTCCTTTACAAAATGCTTATGTGATTTATCCTTGCTTTTTTGACTACTACCTCAGAGCTTCACGCTCTTCGGGGTGGGCGGGGACTTGACTTGGCGCGCTCCGCGTCACGGGCGAGCATTGAGCCCACCCTTCGAGGTTCGCTGGGCGCCATTTTGACAATCTTCGTGCGTGCGTTGTGGCAGTCCCCCTCCTCCTTTGGTATGTAAGTGCCCTCGCGGGTGACTCTTTATTATATGTTCACCCTTCACTCTTCACCCTTTATGTCTTTCAGACCCCAAGTCTCCGGTGGCTTCTCCCGGCCTCATATATAGATATATATATATATAAATATATATAGATATAGATATTTAGTGGGCCTACTTACAATTCTCCCACATTAATCAGCGGGTCTTTGGGGCATCCAGGGTTGCCTATTGCGTAAATCCCTACGGGCATACTGTGCCTAGATAATCATATGGAGGCATCTCAGGATTATGTGACCGGGGTCCCTCGGGGACAAGACCGGCTGTGTGTAGTGTGTGGACTCCCCCATGCCGTTGCTGTCAGAGCACGGGTCTGCGCACCATGTGCCGAGCAAGCGCTGGCCCTGCATGCGGCGCCTGTGGCTGCACCTCGCTCCGATACTCCCCTTTCCCCTTGCCTAGATCTCACTCCTGCTGAGTCGCATACAAGTGGGGAGTTACAGCCTGATGTGCCTTCTAGACGGCCTACGGCTGACCAGATTGTTGCGGGGTGGTCCGAACCCTTGGGCCCTGGCAGGAAGCGGCCCTTTCGGAGTTTACTTCTCCGCGTGATGGTACTCTGTCTGACGATGGAGAACTGTTCTCTGACCCAGGTTCCTCTGAGGAGAGGCCGAGGAGTCATGACGATTCGGGCCAGGATGACTGGGGCCAGTTTGACATCGATGGTCTGTTGCTTAAGATTTTTAAGGCCCTGTCTATCTCGCTCCTTGGCGCGGTTCCCAAGCCGAGAGGGGAGCGTTTCCATACGGCGACGGCGCGCTTGGAATTTCTCGAGCAGGCTCACTTCCATGCTCTTGTACTCAAGGAATGGGAATGCCCCACTAAGCTTCCAGGGATCCCAGGGGACTGGGATTGGAAATACCCTTTTCCCCCTGAGGTGGTTAATTGTTGGTCATCGCCCCCCGTGGTGGACGCACCGATCATTGGGGTTCCTAACCCCCCCTTCATTTCTGCCCCGGCTTATAGCACCCTTCGGGATGTCGAGGACCGGCACATCGATAGGCTGGCTTCACATGCCTTTGCTTGTGCAGGAACAGCGCTGCACCCGGTCTGTGCTGCGGCCATCACTGCAGTGGCCGCTAGAACTCTCATAAGAAAGATGCTTGAGCATCACCCTGAGGATCTACCCTGGGAGGTGTTTAATGCACTCTCCAGTTGTGATATTTTTGTAAAATGTATCCTTTTAGCTCTGGATGACACCATCAGAATGTGTGCGAGGACTTCTGCCCTAGTGGTGGCTATACGTCGCTTGCTCTGGCTGCGACAGTGGGGTGCTGACGATGTTGCTGAAAGAACTCTGACTGGGCTTCCCTTTAGAGGGCAACGCCTGTTTGGGGCCCATCTGGACCTCTTTGGAAAAAAGGGCAATTCACCTCATCGCAGGCGGCCGTCTCGGCCCCCTCGGAGCAGGGATACCCCTCCCCCTCCATACCATAGTGTTAAACAAGAACCTGGGGTGCCCTTTCTCGGGGCTTGTGCAGAATCCTGCCTCAGGAGTGGCAGACAACGTCCTGGGCCCTCCGGCCGGGCTAAGTCAAAATCCTTCTCCAAAACCCCCCAAGCATGATGGGACGCCCTCGCCCGCCTGGGTGAGAGGATGGCCGCAGCACCTTGCTCCTATCAGGAGGCGTCATGCCTCGTTCTGTTGGTTTCAGGAGGTAGTTTCCTCCGGATGCAGGATGGAGTTTGCTGGGCGGTCTTTTCCCGAGATTGTCAGGGTGTCTCTGGTCCCTGTCTTTCTTCAGGTGTTGGTGCAGGCCTTGCTTGGCTTGCTAGGTCTGGGGTCATTTGCAGGATGCCCTTTACAGACAGAGGCTGGGGCCTCTACACCAGTTTTTTTTTTTTCCCACATTCCCCTTAAGGATGAGGCAGTCTGGCCCATTCTGACCTCCCATGGGTTCGGCAATTGATATTCACAGGCAGTTCTGCATGGTATCTCTGAGTTGGGCTGCCAGCGCCCTGCACCCAGTGGGCCTCTTGCCGTCTGTGGAATTCTAAGATGCTTATTTTAGCACCCCTGTGTCTTCGGGACACTGAGACTCTTACAGGTTAGTGTTGGAGGGCCAACACTGCTGATTGTGGCCTTGTTATTGGGCCCCTCTTCTGCTCCCTGTGCTCGCTAAGGCACTGATGGGGGTGATGTCTCTGATGAGACCAGGGGGCGTCCGCACAAGGACCTATCTGGTCGTCCTTCTTACTTACAATCCCTACGTCAGGCCGCGCTGATTACTCGGCTAGTGGTGTTCTTTGGGAGTCATTTGGATGGGTGCTCAGTCACCTCAATTCCTCATTGTCCCCTTATTTGGTATATCCATTCCTAGGGTTGCATTTGGATTCGGTTCAGGCAAGAACCTTCTTCCTTGGAAATAAGTGGACATTCTGGTTACATGGGCTCTGTCCCTCATTGCTGTCCCCGTACCTTCACCAGGCAGGATTGCAGTTGGTGGGCCCGTTGGTGGCTGCTCAGAGGATGTCCCTTATACTCGGTGCCCTTGGGCTCTTCTACAGCTTATATTGTTAATACTGGACAGGGTTCCAGCATCCCTGGAGCTGGGTCTGTGTACCTTCCCCCTTGGCACGGTTGAACTCAAGGAACCAGTCAGAGGGCACCCCCTTTCTTGCATCTTCCTGTAGATGATCTTCATGGATACCAAATTTATCAGAATTGACGGGGGGGGGGTTCTTCAAAAATCCCCTGTGGTTCCTTAGGGGGTCCATACACCTATCGATTTATGAAACAGTGAGCCTTCAGGTTGGCTCTCTCTCGCTGGCCTACTCCCTTTTTCAGGACTGGTCTATTTGGGGGCTCTTGGTCTGTGTGATGACAGTGGCCTGTATTGTTTCTCCGTGTGGGACTCGGAGCAGGATGATCCTCCAGGAAAGTATCTGATCCTGACCTGGGTGGAGAACAGCGTTCCCCGCATATCCATGGTATTCACTCCGGTGGAGGCCCTTCTGTGACAGGATGTGTTGATCCTTGTGTCACTATGGGATCCATCTAGTGTGGATCTGTTGGGGCCCCCGTCACTTTCATAGGTTCTTGGCCCTTGTTCCCTGTCCCAGATTATTCTGATTGTGGTCAGGAGGCTTAGTTACGTTATGGCTGGACATTATGTTCTGTATGCCTTATTTTCATTCACCCTGCTAGGCGTGGTTCTGAGCTAAGTTTGCTCTGGAAGGGGGGACCAGTGATACTGGTGACCCCTGGGTGGCCCAGTGGAGTGTGGTGTGCAGACATGGAACTGTGGACAGCGGACCTGTACGTTCCGTCAGGAGTGCTGATCTGCTCACTCAGGCCCCCTTGTTATTTCACCCCAATCTACAGGCTCTGGTCTAGATGGTCTGACGGCTGATTCACCTTGATGGAGTCGGGCGTATCTTCTGGGTGACTGTGACTATTGGAAGTCTAGGAGCTAGGTTCTACTTCTTTCTACGTCTATTTTAGGGTATGGCGTACCCATATTGATTGGTGTGAGTCTAGGTCTCTCCCCTGTCGGGCGCTCTCTGTTCCCAGGGTTCTAGAGTTATTACAGCATGGGTTGGAGTGGGCTCTCTAACGCGGTACTCTGAAGATTCAGGTTCTGCCCTGTCCGCCTTCCTGTAGAGGTCTTTTGCTCTCCTTTTCCTCAGCCGAGCATTCTTCGGGGATTGCTCATGTGCATCCCCCACGTAATTCTATGGTCCCTGTTGGGATTGAATTTTATTCTGTTTGCCTTGGTGTTCCCTTGGACCTATTCCAGATACTGTCTGATTGTTCTTACTCTCATGTTGTCCTTCTGGGGGCTGTTGCTTCAGACACACGTGTGCCTGAGCGGGCGGCTCTGTTTAGCTAGCCCTCGTTCTTTGATATATACACCATGTTGTGGTGGTGTTCCGCTTTACGCCGGACCTTATGCCTGAGGTGGTGTCTTGCGCTCAGGTATTCAAGACATTTGTCTTTCTTCTGGGCCTTATTCCTAGTAACGCTGAGGAAAGGGGGTCTACATTCCCTCAACAGGTGTTGGAAGTTTTTTCCTGGATTGTCTCTTGTCCCTTAGGGGGACTGATGCCCCTTGGGGTTTGCGAGCGCATCCATCCGTATGCGCCTGATCTCGTCTGCTTCAGGGGGTTATGCGCCCTTTGGCCTGGTCTTTCCTTGAATGGTTTGTCCCTTCTGGTCCTAGGAAAGGTTTCGGCTTCTAGCTGATCCTTGTTAGTATACTGGTCCGTATTCCCGCCTGTCAAGCAGGAGACCAGGGTTCAATTCCCCGATGGGGAAAGCTCTAAGTTTTGCCAAGGCTACTGTTAGCATTTGGGCTGGTCAGGCCATTACTCAGGCCTATTCTTTTAAGGGGAAGAATCTTCTTCTCACTTTATTTCTGATTCTACTTGTGCTTTGGTATCTTTGGGCTTTCAGCACCAGGTTTTCTGTTGCACAAGTTTTGATAGACCGCTACTTGTTTTTTGTTCATACCTTTTCAAAGGTTTTTATGAGGTTGACGTTAGAGCTCTTGCTCATGTCGCTCTTGGTAACAAGGTTGCAAGTGACAGTGCTTTTAACTGTCTGCTGTGCCTTTTTTGTTGGGGATCCCACCCTAATTTATGGACACTGCTATTGGATGTCCCACGTGTAATTATTATATATGGAGCAGGACGTACTGTATGCTTAGAATAATACAATTCTGTGAAATACTCACCTGTAGAATTGGTATTATACGCATACAGTACGTCCTGCTCCACCCCACCCTGGTTTTACATTATTCTGGATCCCCTGTATGGTGATTGTTATCATTGTTATTATTTCCAGTTTTGGTGGTTGGTTTCTCCCGGCTTCTTTTTCTCACTGCTTTTTAATGCTGGGGATTTGTGGGAGGTCCCTCGGTGTATGACGGGCCGGGAGGAGCCTGTTTTTTTGCATGTCTGCAGTGCACAGCGCCATCTGGCGGAGGATTACCCACGTGTAATTATTATATATGGAGCAGGACGTACTGTATGCGTATAATACCAATTCTACAGGTGAGTATTTCACAGAATTGTATTTTTGGATAGTGAAGATCCTGAAAGGAAGAATACGCGAAAAAATGCATTGTAAGTATATGAAAGAAAAAATGGGAAACCAAAAGATACTGCAAACAGCAGCAAAGAAAATCTGTCTCCTTGCTATCAAAGTTCCCACTGCCTGTTGCTGAAACTCCACCCCCTTACTCTGCACATCCCCCTCCTCTACCCCCTTTCCTCCAGTAAGCTGCGCCATTCATCTCCACACGCAGCTCCGGGGTTTGATCCCACAACTCCACTTGGTTTGATCCCTGGTGACGGCCCTGTCACCCAGCCAGCATTTGCACCAGCTGTCACTTTGCAGCTGCACAATAAAGATTTACTCTTTAACCACATATTTACTGCTCACTCCACCATTTACAGTTAAAATTATTAGGCAGAGTGCATGTAGATTATGCGCACCCTGCCCCCATGTACCAAAATTATTATTAAGGTGGTTGGTAGCTTTTACTGACCCCTAACTCATTAGACAAATGGGAGTAGATCCACAACTATCAAATTATTAGGCAAAGTGTAAGCAGAGCCCCCACTCCCAGGCCTGGGGGGAGCAGCAACTCACCAATACCACAAAATTAATAGGCACCATGCTGGTGAATCCCTGATCCCAAATTTTTAGGCAAAATGTGAGAACACCCTCCCCCCTCAGCGATCCCCAACAACCAAGCGATCCTCCATCTTTATTGCTGCACATGTGTAGTAATTAGTCCTCCGATAAAGCTGTAGACTCGGGCATTAATCACCTGTGCATCAGTGTGGAGAGATGCAATACCTGACCTGCTTGTGGCCCTTGAGGAGGAGGGTTGAGCACCTATGCACTAAACAAACAATGTAGGGATTAAGGGGTATAGAGAACATCTGGGACTAAATATTGGGAAACACAACACTGTAGATCAACTGGATTCAAGATAATACACACTAAAACACTACACATAGAAACAAGTGGAACACGTGCACCACAAGGAATACACTACATATTGCAAAATAATTTTGTCTCAAACACAGTAGCAGGAGAAACAAATTTGCCATTGCTAAACAGTAAAGACGGGGATGAAACATGGGGGCCAGGGGGACAACTGACTGCCTTAGCCTGCACAATGAGCACAGAGCTTGCCCATTTCCCCATAAAAAGAGCTGCATTTCATGCACAATGTGCAAGTTTGTGCATGAATTGGAAACTTGCAAACGCCCTTCGCGCCTGCATGAATTATGAGCCGTATCTGCATGCACAAGCATGAATCAACCCCTTGTGGGCAAATAACTTTCAGGTAGGGTTGCTCATTGCTGGGCTGTTTTGTTTGTTGCTTTCTCACCATGTGATTAGTGTGCTTTTGCTGTTCTCACTATTACATTCACATTTTTATGCTTATCTTAGGTTTGTTTCAATTCTGATCAGTATCATAGTAGGGGGAATCCCTGACACCGGGTATCTGATTAATTGGCCTTGACAACTACCTCCTTTTTGTCCCAGTTATGCCAGTGCTTATACATTTAGGCCTGGGTATAGATGCAATATTGGCATCAATGTTGAGCTTAAAAGATATTTACAAATTACTTAATGCTAAAAATGTAAATAACAAAAAGCAAAAAAAAATAATGATTAATGAATGTATTTTAAAGTCTATACCCTTTTAACATAAAGTGCCTCTAAACTAAATTCCATTTACTCACCCCTCTTCATTTCTTTGACTTTAGTGTTGGCCACTCACCCACTGGAGACCAAAAGGTTTTACTTGCTGAGCATGCACAGCATTGTGCATGTTTTGCAAGCAACCCCTAGTCATCCCTTGTAATGTTTCTTTTAAGCTTGGCAGCTGCTGGGCAGAGTGGTAAGGGGACTGGGCAATGTTCCAGATCAGAGGCTAGCAATGTGAAATCACATATAATATGCACCTGCCCACAAGACGTAAATAGGATTTATAGGAGGAAAAATAAAAAAATATTGTTGTACTAAAACACCCCATTACAAGCAGTGTGGCATTCCCCCATCCCATTCTCCTTAAGCAGTGTGGCATTCCCTCTTCCATTCCCCATAAACAGTGTGGCATTCCCATTCCCATAGGCAGTGTGACATTCCCCTATCTTGTTTCCATAGGCAGTGTGGCATTCTCCCCCCCCCCATTCCTATAGGCAGTGTGGCATTCCCCCCATCCCATTCCCATAGGCAGTGTGGCATTCCCCATCCCATTCTCATAGGCAGTGTGGCATTCCCCATCCCATTCCCATAGGCAGTGTGGCATTCCCCATCCCATTCCCATAGGCAGTGTGGCATTCCCCCCATCCCATTCCCATGGGCAGTGTGGCATTCCCCATCACATTCCCATAGGCAGTGTGGCATTCCCCATCCCATTCCCATAGGCAGTGTGGCATTCCCCCATCCCATTCCCATAGGCAGTGTGGCATTCCCCCATCCCATTCCTATAGGCAGTGTGGCATTCCCCCATCCCATTCCCATAGGCAGTGTGGCATTCCCCCATCCCATTCCTATAGGCAGTGTGGCATTCCCCCCATCCCATTCCCATAGGCAGTGTGGCATTCCTCCTCCCACTCCCCATGAACAGTGTGGCACCCCCCTCCTGTTCCCATAGGCAGTGTGGCATTCCCCCATCCAATTCCCATAGGCAGTGTGGCATTTCCCCCCTCCCATTCCCCTATAGGCAGTGTGGCATTTCCCCCCTCCCATTCCCCTATAGGCAGTGTGGCATTCCTCCTCCCATTCCCACAGGCAATATGGCATCCCCCCTGTCCTGTTCCCCATAGGCAGTGTGGCATTCCCCCTCCCATTCCCACAGGCAATATGGCATTCCCCCTGTCCCATTCCCATAGACAGTGTGGCATTCCCCCATCCAATTCTCATAGGCAGTGTGTAATTCCCCCCATCCCATTCCCATAGACAGTGTGTCATTCCCCCATTCCCATAGGCAGTGTGTCATTCCCCCATTCCCATAGGCAGTGTGGCATTCCCCCTCCCATTCCCACAGTCAATATGGCCTTCCCCCTGTCCCATTCCCATAGGCAGTGTGGCATCCCCCCTCCCATTCCCACAGGCAATGTGGAATTCCCCCTGTCCCATTCCCATAGGCAGTGTGGCATCCCCCCATCCCATTTACCATATAGGAAGTGTGGCCTTACCCCCAACCCCCCAGAAAAAAAAGTATACTTACATGAACGCTGTAACTTCTCTTGCTTCTGGCGCCACCACCACCTCTCGGTCCAGAGCAAGCTGACACACAAGTGTTTGTGTCAGCGCACACTGACACCAAAAAGGCAGTGGCTGTGCCAGAAGCCAGCTGTCTTCGGGTGCCGCTACTGCCTCTCGGGTGGCAGTGAGCGCTGACACCAACACCCGACACTCGACACGCGCTCGAATAGACGGTGGTCGCGACGGAAGCCAGAGCACAGGCACTGTCTGTCCCCGCTCTGGCTTCCGTTGCCGCCACTACCTCTCGGGTGGCAGCGCGAGCTGACGCTCGGTTGTTTGTGTTCAGGTGTTTGCTGACACAATTTTTAAATCCCACACACCTGAGTTTTATTGTGAATTTCTCCAGACGAGGGAGAAATGTCCCCTAGGAGGTTGTAGCTGGCAAGGGCTCACTGCTCCTATAGACTACAATATACATGTTGCTAAGCATGTTAATTCAACCCATTTTCTGTTTGTATTTTAAATCTTGAACATTGCTTTTGGAACATGACAAGAGGATAATAAGTTATTTTTGTAACTTATAATATAGCACCAATTATGTCTGTCACACATGTAATTCATAATATCAAAAGGGCTGCCATTAGGAGTTTTGGGGCCCATACTACCTCACTGTTAGGGCCCCCTACTCAAAAAGCAAAGTACATGAACACATTTTACAATTGCTGGCTAGATGACCACCATAGGTATGTGCAGAGTTTGCAATACAATAGAGAGGCCTGTCTGTCCTGGCCCTCTGCACGTGGATGGTCATTGTATTTTTGTTATTTCTATACTACAGCTGCAGCTTCTGGTCCCCTCCTACTGTATGGTGGAAAAGGTGTATCATTTATAATGGGGCTGGGAGAAAGAGGGAGAGGTAAGAGTACTCAGGGCGCCTTTCAACCTGAGGTCAGCTCTGTATCTATCTATTTCAAAGATACCTTTTTGTGACTGAAAACTCAAAGTGGCTCACATATTTATAATAATCTGTATTTATTTGTTATAGGCAAGATTTATAAACCTTTGAACATCACAACAGAATCTAGAGACTTCTGTCTCTATTTGACATGGCTGCCTGATCCCCATAATGTACATAATGTTACCTATGATGTTAAGTACAAGCTTGTGTCTGAGCTCAAGTAAGTTTAAATCATTTACTCTATCCATCCACAATCTAACTGTGTGTTATAACTAGTGTTCTGTGCTGTGTGATAATACAAATTTGGGCTGAGCTGTGAATTTATAATGCCAGGGCATGTTTAAAATTACAGTTTGTGAAAAAAGTTTACGTTCCACAAGCAGCATACTGTTCTCAGGTCAGAGTGTCATTGAGGCAATCCCCCTCCTCATCTATGCTGCTGCCACCACCACTGCCGGAGTCCTCCCCCATATCTGCTTGTCCACCTACCTACCAACCAGGTCACCCACCAGCCTGCCCACCTAGCCGGTTTGGGAGTGGGTGCATGTGTTTGGGAGTGCGAGGGTGGGTGCATGTGTTTGGGAGTGCGAGGATGGGTGCATGTGTTTGGGAGTGTGAGGGTGCATGTGTTTGGGAGTGCGAGGGTGGGTGCATGTGTTTGGGAGTGTGAGGGTGCATGTGTTTGGGAGTGCGAGGATGGGTGCATGTGTTTGGGAGTGTGAGGGTGCATGTGTTTGGGAGTGCGAGGATGGGTGCATGTGTTTGGGAGTGTGAGGGTGCATGTGTTTGGGAGTGGGTGCATGTGTTTGGGAGTGCGAAGATGGGTGCATGTGTTTGGGAGTGCGAGGATGGGTGTATGTGTTTGGGAGTGGGTGCATGTGTTTGGGAGTGCGAGGGTGGGTGCATGTGTTTGGGAGTGCATGCATGTATTTGGGAGTGCGAGGGTGCATGCATGTGTTTTGGAGTGCAAAGACAATTGTTAAAAGGAGCTTTTAGGTTTGGTTGAACAGACTGCTGACCCCATACTACTCCCTTACCACAACAAACAGTGCTCATATGCATCCCTTCCTATGTCAATGTAGGTTGCTGCACATAAAAATTCATTTACTTTTTTCTAACTTCTGCTGTAGTAAATTTTAAAAACAAAATGGCGGCTCATGCATTTGCAGGCCACCTGCAAACAGGATGTACTGCTGGGCTTCCTGTTACTGTATCAGTTTTGTCAGTTAAATCCAGGCAGAAACATGGCTAAGATGCTGGGAGAGGAAGCTCCAAAATGGCAGCCACCTTTCTTTTCCAGCTGTGCCAGGCGGTTTAACAGATAGTAAATAACTTTTTCTGGAAGAGCCAAGTCTTGGATAACCATGTTGTTATAATTTAATATCAGACTCTTCTCTTCTCTAATAACAAGTTGCATTAAAGTAACACTCTAGGTAAAACATTTTATCAGAGTGGGCAATGGTTAGATTCTGCACCACAGGCTTCTTTTTGTCCCATTGAAGGGATTTAAAATCACTTTCAAGAACCATAGGTCTTGTAGGTACAAAAAACCTGTCCAAATATTCCCAGTCCCAATGAGGACAGCTTCCTTATACTCTGTGGCCCATTAGCACCCATGACTCCTCCTTAACCCTTTAACTGCCAGCCTACCTGGAGATTTTGTCACCCTTTGTTGCCAGACCATTTTTGCACTATTTTGCGCTACACATGTTCAACTGTGATTTTTGAAAGGATTTCCTTGGAAAATTATATATTGTTTTTTTCAGCAGAGTCTGGGCTTTAACCTGAAATTTGTCATTTGTTAAGTGTATTCACAATATTTTTGGGTAAAAAATTAGTTTTTTACAATTTGTACTGCTTTTTTGTAATAAAGAATGTACGTTTTTCAATGAAATCTTATTCATGTAAAAGCCCAATTTCTCTTGGTTACAGCGGTACCACATATGTATTGGTAGACACCCTTTCCTGCCCAGGAGACTCCCCCAAACTGAAACAGCGCTTAAGAAGATTTTTAGATAAAATACAACAAGTACACACCTCAATCTTTCTAGACGTACCAGGCTTGTTGATATGGCCACAGTTTTCAGGAAGTAATCCCTCAATTAATTCTTTGGTTGCACAGGGTTTCCCTAAAAAAAAGAATGAAAAAGCAGAATCAAAACCACATTTAAAAAAAAAAAAAAATATGCAAAAAAGAAAAAACAAGTTCAATCTGAAAAAAGCAACATTCCCCGAACAGGACGATACCCAACATGCATAGGTTCTGTCAAGGGAAGAGTTGCCAAACACCCCATAGTAAAGCATGAACATACATAACGGTAATTTTACTTGAAAATTTCAGCTCTGCAGACATAGTGCACACCTTGCGCTTTTTCAACCAAAGCAACCCTTTACATTTGGAATACCCCCCACAAACAATATATTCCCTGAAAGTACACATATTAAGCTTTCTAGGTGTACCCAGCTTATTGTAGTGGCTTCATCTTTCTGGAAGTGATTCCTCGAAGAATTCTTTGGTTGCACAGGGTTTACCTAAAAAAAATGAATAAAAAACAGAATAAACACATTTTCCGAAAATATCAATATTCAAACAAGAAAAAACAAGCTAAATCTGAAAGCGCAAGGTCTCCCGAGCAGAACAATACCCAACATGCATAGGTACGTTTAATCCTTTTAACTGCTAGCCTACTTGAGATTTGGTCGCCCTCTGTTGACAGGTTATTTTTCACCATTTTGCGTGATGTTTAACTTATTTAAAATTGTCTCATTTATTTTAAATAAAACATTTATTTTATTCAAGAAAAATATATTGGCGTGAGGTCCCCCTACCCAGCATAACCAGCCCGGGACCAGCTATAGGGGCTTGTAGAACAGGGCGCAGGGGCCAGCTACAAGCCAGCATAGCCTATGGCCCCGGGCTCTTCTGCCCCCCCCCCCCAGGCTTCGGAGAGGCAGGTAATGGGGGGGCTCGGGGTTCATGGCAAGTCACCCGCTAGCCTCATTGGGAACTGGTATATGGGTCTCATGGGGATTACCAGTTCACAAAGGGTTACCAGTAAAAAAAAACACAGTCAAAATGACTATTTAAAACAAAAAAAAAATTCACTTTACTCACCTCTGATTGTCAGCTCCTGTTTGCCTCGCCGATCCAATGGGCATGTGTAAGTGTGAGTGAGCTCCCTCACCTCATCAGTGGCCATGGCAGCAGTGTTGTGTGTGTTCAGCACTCACTTCTCACTTGGTGTACAGACTTGGTGTACGTTGCCAAAAGCAACCAATTGCAGGTAGTGAAAACTGTTTCTATAAAGCACACATTTTCTAACATAGGAATAAAAATACTAGATTAGCTCAGCAACTTGAGCACATTTTTTTGACACAAAAATATACACTTTTAAAAATTCCATCAAAAGTGAACCCTTTAAAGTGGACCAACACCCAGGATTTTGACTATCCTGGGTCTTGGTCCACTTCGGTGGGGCACCCCCGATCGGGGGTGCCCCGCTTTGTGAAACCCCCCCAAACACCTGGAAAACTCACCTCTCCCCGCTCCCACGTGGCCGCGCCGTCCAATCAGCGTGGACGGACAAGCGGTCTGACAGCAGCGGACAAGCGGCTCCTCTGCCGTCGCCTCCCGCGCGCGCACGTCTGGAGGGGCGCAAGGGAGGCAGCGGCGGCCGGCCGCCTCCGAAGGCAAGGTAAGGGGATTTGGGGCGTTTGGGGGGGTCTCACCCCGCGGGACATCCCGATCTCGGATGTCCCGCGGGGAGGGAGGTGATCGGCCCGGGAATCTTATAGATTCCCGGGCCGATCACCCGAGGGTGATGGTCCACTTTAAGGGAAATTAAAGCATGTAGACTAAAATACATTTACGTGCATAACAGACAAAGGAGGTTTCAAGTCTGAAATGCATTTACTGTATGTTGCCAGTATCACTGATTTTATACGGATTTAGAGATGTTTCTATTAGTTTCTATTGTGCACTTTATTGGATTTTTATTTACATGCTTTGATTTTAACTAATGAAATTAAAATCCTGATTTGTAAATTAAAATTCTGATTTGAGCAAAACTCACCTTTTCTCCTAGGTAGCTGCCAGGACCAGATTAAAGGAGGCCATATGAAGCTGTTCTTTTAGGCGGGCCTCCCATCAACAATACCCTGTTTCCCTGAAAATAAGACCTATCCCAAAAATAAACCCTGACATGGTTCACACACATATCAAGTAGAAATCTCTTCAGTCCTGAGCATATATGAGTATTGTGATTGCTTCTAGTTACCAGAGGGAGCAAACCACTAGAACCCAACCTGCTGCCCTGGTTTCCCTCCCCTAACAGGATAGTGGGTGACGTTAAAATATAAGAGGCTGCACAGAGGGCACCGTCCATTCACTTAAATAGGGGCCAGGAGCAGGCACAGAGTGGAGGATGCTGCTCTGTGTGGCCACCACCCAAAGGCTAGTGACATTGATTCCCAGGACAGGTGTGACGGGTAGGTACAGTGGTTAACAGTACAGTTAGGAAGGATTAGAGCCCTGTCAGTTGAGTAGGCCCTGATAGTGTTAGCAACTTTAATAAGTAATAGAAAGTAGGACTTAGGCGCCATTGCATCATCATCATCATTGCAATCCACATGATGGCAGTGTTGCCTAAGGAATAAGAGCAGTTAATATTAATTAGTCTAGCGTACCCCTTTAGGTAGGTAAATAGAGACTAAGCCAAGTGGCATTGGCAACATCACCTGCTAGATACATAGTTGGAAGAGGCAACATTTCAGAGGTTATATAGGGGAGGACCCAACCCTTCTACAGTGTTCTGTTCTAGGTTCTGTCCTGTTTTACTGAAGAGGGGAATGACTGGTAATGTAGTGGAGGAGCAGAGCAGCAGTGAGGGAAGAAACCAGGAGTTGGTAACTGGAGAGCTGTAAAGACTGCTGAAAAATATGACCTGTACTGGATTGTGCTGTGGTGATGGATGGAAGCCCCCAAATAAAGAACCTGTTGTTTACTATAAGACGTGTCATGATTGGAGACCAGTGACGGCTGAATGAGTAGGTGCACCTCACCCCACACATGCCACACCAACCTGAGTCACCCTACCCTAGGTCCAAAAACCCCCCCCTCGCTCCTCACAGCCTCTGCCATTGGCCAGGCAGAGGCCCGCTACACAGGTAAGGTGATTTTTTAACCCCCTGTCCTGCCTCAGCGCCTGAAAAGGGAGGCGAGGACAGGGGCTGTAACCTGACTGGAATTCCACTTTCCAACTTACCAGTTTGCCATTGCTACTGTTGCTTTACTCCAATGCCATGAGCCTTTCTCAATAGCATCAGCACCAGTAGCTTTTTTTCCTCAGCAGCTCTCAAGCAGAGGCATAGCTAGGCTTTCCTGCACCCGGGAGAAAGATTCAGAATCGTGCCATAGAAACCATAGAAATCCTATAATAATCCATTTGCAGAAAATGCAATTATTTTTTTACCTCTAACAGTGAGAGACATTTTTCTGGTTAGGTGACAATCTATGGAGTGCACACACTTTAGATTTGGAATCCTGATGCAAGAACTGACCTCACAATTAATATTGTTGGCAGATCGACAAAGACTCCACAACTAATAATGAGAAATAACAGAAATAATGCCAGAAGATGTCCCCAGACCACAAAAGAAATATAGAGAGTGCCGGCAGATCCAGTTTCTTTCTCCAGTCTCTTAATCAATAGGCAAATTGCAAGTAGCCCCCCTCCCCCAAAACCCAGTGCCCAGAATTATTGCAGCATGATAGCAGAAACACCCGTAAATGTATATGCCAATTGCCAACAGCCCCTCCCCCCAATTACTTGCAAAGCAGGGGGATCGCCTTTTCCCAGAGAGCATCATTATTTAACAAAATGGCTGGCAGACACCCCATACCCACAATTATTACGCAATGTGTTTGCAATGATAATGCAGCGTTGTATCAGCCACAGAGACTTGTTGGGAGGACACCCACTCAAATTGAGGAGTCTGAGTCAGAGTACAAACAACAATATATAGGGCACCAGCCCACCCCAAGCATGTAAAGCTAGAGCAAAAGCAGATTCCATCTGCAGATCCAAGCAGTAATATGTGCCAGCAGATCTCTGGACAGTGATTAAAAAAATGCAGGTTTCCTTGCCCTAACAGTATCGGGCATCTCCATATGCCTGAGATGAGATCCCTGCGTATATCTCCTGCAGTCTGAGAATAATCAGGCTGATAGAACTTCCAAGTTCCTTGCCACAGAGCTGACATTTACCCAGCAAGTGCACGCCGATATATAAACCCGCAGGGTAAACCCAGTAGGCTGCGGGCGTTCACCTGAAGAGCAGCCAAAAAAGTGAATGCAAAAAAAGGTAAGTATTGGGCTATTTAGGGAGGTCCACTTTAAAGTAACCCTTCAGTTTAATTTGACTGGAGGCTTACTTGAAATTGGCCAAACCCAGCCTGGCCACTCTGTGTCTGCAGATCCCCTAATCCACCTACTCCCACTTCTGTTGAGCCCTCCTATTGAGGAGTTCTGTTACCTGGTGAGTATTTCTGTTATGCACAGTCCATTAATGGCATTTCCTTAGTAAGTCAGGTTAGTTTTCTGTCCCTGTGTATCATGACCAGCCATTGTTGGATGTGTTTGGATTTATATAGGGGACTTTAAGACAAAAATGTCTGGGGGGGTCCCCTTGCTCTAATACCATGGTGGTATCCCTATTTGGGATGTCCCTCAGCTCATGCGGGGCTCTGCCCTAATTATGGCACCCAGGAAGCAGTTGGGGTTTAGGTGCTTTGCTCAAGAGCACTTCAGACATGTTCCTTGGCAGGGAATCTAATCTGTAAACCTCCAATCATAATGCCGCTTCTCTAGGCCACAGCCTGACTGCCTCCTTGCTGCATATTAAAGAGGGACTCTGGTCATTTCAGTTGGATACAACTAAAGAGTGAGACGAATGGTGCTTCTTCTTCTCCCCAACACATAGCCTCACCCACACTCATCACTCAGAGAAAGGGGCACAAGGATGGCAACTCAGTGTGCGGTGTGAGTAACAAGAGGAAGGAAAAGAAAAGTTGGTAGTCATAGGGATTCAAGTATGGCGGGTAAGAAAAAGGAGAACGGCAGGTCAGAGCGATGTATATAAGGGTGGTCAGGTCAGAGTGAGGTTTAGATGGGCAGCAGGTGAGCAAAGGTGCAGAAGGAGGATGGGATGTCTTTGAGGGAGGCACAGATATCTATTGGTGTTATGACTTTTCTGAATGTTTTATAGTTTGTATAAAGTGGCACCTGGGTTTTGGGGGTGCCCGGCTGTGGGAAACCCCCCAAACTCACCTCTCCTTGAGCCCACGGCCTAGATGCAGCCGCTCATCCAATCAGCTACTCCTGCCACATACATTAATGTGCGACTAGAGAAGCTGAATGGAATCCCAGCCACACTTAAAAGTGCTGTGCAGCATCACTCGGCGCCCTTTGGCTGTGTGTGGCCATGCACAGCCATTCAGTGGCTGCAGGTGGGTCTGGGCACAGCAGAGAAGGGAGGCGAGTGATGCTGGCTGTGCATGTGCCTTGGGCTCGGGGGAAAGGTAAGATATTGGACGCCCTGGGGGGTTTCACACAGTGAAGCATCCTAGTTTGGGATGCCCCGGGCGGAGGGAGTAAGCCTGTCCCGGAGTTATATAGACTGCTTCAGAATGGGTTTTGGTCAGAACACATCAGCATTGCACATTTCTTCCTTTATAGAGGGAAGTGTAGAAGCCAAATGAGAACAAGTGTGGTATTCAAGTTGCAGCCTGCACTAGATCAGCAGCCATCTTCCACAGTATGCACAACAGTCTGCCATAAGAGGCAGTGGCTTTTTATGGTTTTAAGCATTGAGCTTTGAATTGCACCATATGTGTCCAGACCAGACCTGGGGGCAACAGGTTCAGCAAGGAACCGAGCTGAGAAAAGAAAAATCCAATAGTTGTGAGGGAGAGAGTAGCAGGGAGTCACACAGACAAGTGGATCACAGTGTCTTGGGAGGGCGGGAGTTTGCTTTACTCACACAGCCTGCTTCTGTCCACCTGCCAAAGTAATGCCATTAAGAAGGGCCCAGAACCTCCACACATTCCCCCCCTCCTCATGTGACCACATCTTACACCCGGGGAGGGGAGAGAGGGGAGAACCTGCCATGTTCTGTATACAATTACAGTTTCTTCCCCTGGCTCTGCGTAAAATACAATTCATTATACACACTTCATTATACATACTTGCTGGATGCCGATCTCTTTTTCCCTGTCATGTGTCTGCATTGTCTCACCAGGGGAGGGGCAGAGAGCAAAGTTACAGATGCCTTGGCTGTCATGTGTCCAGCCGCTCCAAGCTCTGCTACTACATCTGCACCTGGCTCTGCCCTGTCGGTCACCCATGGATGCTTCACTTGGCGCCCAGGGCACGTGCCCTCTAGCTCTAATTTATCACTAGCATCATATACTTGGCAGTGTGTTGGCACTTTGTTTAAAGCGGACCAAAACCCACCGAACTTGTGAAATACATTTGGCCATTGCCCCTGTCGATGTTTCTTTCTTAGGGTGTAGAACTAGAAATGGATATTTTCATTTTTCGAATCGTCCTGGAACACTTTGTTTTTTTGCTGTCCCTCTCTATAAGATGTCAGGCAATCCAGTCATTGAATAACAAAAACAGAGCGGACGTGCAACAAAGCACACCTATCTCTACAAAGGAGCACTACAAACTACAAATCTTTATTGATGCAAAAACACACACAAAGCTAAAAACCATATGACACAGACAAATTAAAAACAACCGTGCTTGATCAATACTGTACAATAAAAGGGTATATCTATATACTCAGTACCCCATGTATAAAAAGCCCACTAAATCTACCCCCAATTAAGTCTAATGTGCCGGCACACCGAACTATTATGAAAAGTATGTATACCTAATACTAAACCCACCAATAAATACAATAAAGTGCTGTAGTGCAACAATAATTAATAATGATGATTGAATAAAACTATAACAATGTGAAAAAAACCCAGTGCATGAAAAAAAAAAATATATATACACATATATATATATATATTTTAATAAATAATATATATGAATATAAATACCAATACATATAAACTATCACAAGGTGAAAGAATGAAAAATACTAAAATAACCAACAAACAATTACAATACTAAACTATAAGTATATTGCACAAAGGATATCCAAGAGATGTATCAAAAATGGCCCAAACACATAGAACAATAAACACACTGTGACAGCAAACCATAATCAAAAGGTCTACCACATAAGGGGCACCATGGGGTATATATTCACGTGATCAAAAGCCGGTAAAAACCACCGCGCCCGCGGCTCCCATGCCGCTTCAAGGTGAGGGTAACTGAAAGTGGTGCTAGAAGCTCATTAAGCTCATTAAGTACCTGTGGATCCTGGGAGGGGCAGTAACCACGTGCGTCAGGGCGGAACACCACCAGCGGAAGCAGCACGACTACTTGAATGACATAGTGCCTACGCTGTAAAGCCATGGCAACGTCCAAACACATCGAAGCTGCATCCGCAGCCGACAGCATCAGCAAAATTCTGCCAACACTTCCGGATGTAGATCAAACTGCCGCCAGGTGCGCATGCGCAGAAGAGGCAATCTAGTCATTGCATTGGTGACATCATTGCTGAAAACAACAATGACAATGAATGGAGGAGGCGGAGCTTTACAGCTAAAACAGGCGCCATTATCTGAGATTAGAGTGAAGCAGGAGCACTAAAAATTGGCAAATGACCCGCTTTAAGTTGTGCTTGTTTAAAGTGGCACTGTAGATTAAGATCCCATAGAGCATAATGGGCTGAACTGTATTGAAGTGTTTTTATGCTTAGAATTAATATTACACACATTTCATTGTACAGAACTTGTATTGGGACTTGTCAAAAATGTAAACGCAGGACCTAGATGTCACCAAACGTCATTTTATTGTTTTCTTGACTTCTTTTGCTTACCAATGTATAATTTGGACGACACCAACTAAAATACAGTCTAAAGGCACTGTAAAATATTATGTAAGTTTCTTGATGAAACGTTAACCAGTGGCAACCAGTGGTAAAATTCAGCGGCAATCTTTTCATCATGCCAAAAATTAATAAATACGCTGTGTTGTGCCTAAAAGATGATGGTACAAAGTGGCGCTAATTAGCACTTTTATAATTGGGATTCGGGTCCAACAAGTGCTGACAGAGGCCAGCCAATACTAGTGCAACAATTAGTTAACATCGGGTGTTGTGATTTCCAGCGCCATCTTTTCCAAATAGCAGCTTCAAACAAGAAAGAAATGCCGGCGCTCCAAAATGATGCTAAAAGACACACTACTTAATAGTGGCCCAATGTATCTTGGAGGCTGATTTATTACTAGCGTCATGTATCGCCATGTGAGTGTCTGTATAGCGGCGCTATAAGCCGCTGTAAGTTGGTGTCAGGCGCTGTAACGAAGCGTAGCGGTCGCTGTAGTATTCTGGCCGGCAATGATGAATGTGGTGTCTGGTGGGCGCTATAGAAACGCTGTCCCTCATTCACTACAGAGCCAATGGAGAACGCTAGGTGGTGTCCTAAGGTCAAAGCACCCAAGACTACACTACATCTAACAAGAAGACAACACGGCAGCGAGCGATAGCGCCAGCTCAGTGCATCAGGCACTCGGCGCTCCACACCATATTTAAGAAAAATCTACACACAGCCAGCGTCGGCATTCTAAAGCGGGGCGCCAGACGTGTGATCAAAGTCTGTTTCTGAACACATATACACCAGTAACAGAGAAGAAACATATGGAATGACATTGTTTTATCACTGTAACAATGACACTTTAGTGCCAGACCTGCACATGCAATTCTGCATAAAAATATATAAAAAATATATTCTAATATATATATATATATATATATATATATATATATATATATATGACAAGAGACGGGCCAGGAGAGGTCACACAATGATTTAAGCAAAAAAAAATGACATTTTAATTGCCCAACATGCTATTTAACCACAATCAAATGAAGCCCCATTGAAATGTATGGCAGAGCAACAATGAGCAAAAGGTACATAGCGCTCCTGAACCTAGAGCGCCGACTCTATATGCTGAGCCGCCTCTAGTAATACATGTGACACTATGTGATGCTTTAGAGGCGCTCACCAGATTCCCTTTCTTTGGTTTCAAATACAGCACCCAGCGTTCACCAGATGCTACCTGCCGCTACATAGTACTACTAGCACTTAAATAACCCCCTTAATCTACAATCAATGTAGATTGAGGTTGGATTTCTGATCACTTACTGAATGATACTCCCAGCCCGTAAGGCAGCACCTATTTGATCAGCTTTGATGAGTATTTTCCTTCTACCAACAGTTGTTCTGCTTCTTCTTTCGAACTGCAGGGCAGCTGCAGGGGAGAAAAGTTGAGTTACCTTTGTTTTGTACAACATTTTACCCAGATTTTTAATTTTCCAAAATGACCACTATGACTTTTGGAGGCAAAATGTATGGCAAATTTTTAGAGTTGTGTTCTTTTCATATTTATCTCTAGGTGGAAAAGTGTCCCTGAATGTAAAGATATTGAGGAAACAGAATGTAATTTGACAGATGTCCTTATTGAGAACTATACCAACCTTCATAGTGTCAGAGTCAGGGCTTTTTCTGAAAAACAAAAATCATCATGGGCTAACCTAACCAACATATCCTATATGTTTACAGGTAGGTGTGGTATTAACCGATCTCCTAGAATTAATAAATAAGCTATAGTGTATTACTGTTATCCAGAATTAATAATGAGCTGAACAGGGGTCTCAACATTCTTTTGAATCCCAATAAAGTCTATAGGAAAATAAGCCAACCAATTTGCCCATTTACCCTTTTTCTTTATCATTAAAAAAGTACTTCCCCACCAGAGCTACAATACTGGTGCGCCGGACATGGGGGCTGGTATCCTCTGGGCTTAAACACCCAATAGCTGGCATCTGATGGCGGCATGACAGCCCTTATGAACTTCAGCATAGCTCCTGTGCTCCTCCAGGGATGCCTCATTGCTGATGGGCACTGGGCTCTTCAGCTCTACTGGAGCCCAGAAGGGGGTGCTGGTAATTGGGCGAGGGTATTTGCAATGCCATCCGCATCCCTGGTATAGGGTACAAGAGTAAAATGTTGTTTTAAGATAGTAAAATAAAAACTCAACTCCCCCTTTTATTATTAAAAAAATGTAAAAAGGGCCATATAGGCAATATTTGGGTTGAATGGAACTTGACTCAAAACCAAATCCTATCACTACTTATACTTAGAATAATTATTACTGGCATAATGTACATTGCATGTAAGGCATAATGCAGAAAAATAACGATTAACCACAAGGTCAGAGTTCTAATATAGCTGCTTCAGTGAAACAGCAAGAATTTCTAAAGCAAGGGTTCTAGATCGGGCCACTAAAATTATTTGGAACCTGGTCGTGGGCTACAATGAATAGGTTCAGCATGTTTTCACTTGGAAAAGCACAATGAAGATTTTCTACAACATTTAGGATACCCACTGTTCCCACAAACCCCGTTCATATGTCCTTTTACCACTCCCCTACAGTAGGGTAACAATCCCTACATAGCAATGCACAAGCCGATTGACTTAACTCTCTGAATATATGGGTCTCTTATTTATAGTCCTCCACCATCAATTCCACATACTAACGAAGTTCCCAACATCCTTCTAAGCTCCCACCAATGCTAAGCATACCATTATTAAAACTATTCTACCAAATTGTTGCGCCAAAGCTTTCTCTTAGGGGTGTTAGTGTATGAAGAATGTCACAGTGTTCCTCCAAGTCACTGCAGTCACCTGCCAATGGAACCCCTCCTACATTAATATTCATGCAATCGCCCATTTTTATTGTACCCCTATATTACTACATTTACCCCCCCCCCCAACTTTCCACACAGCAGATAAGGGGCCACATCGAATGGCTTTGAGGGCCACATATGACCACCAGGTTGCGCATGTGTGATCTTGAGGTTGAGCTGAGAGGAGGCTAACAGTGCAGCCTAGAAAGAAAGTTCCCTGGCCTGGGGTTCTGGATAGAATCATATTTACTGTAGCACAGATCTAATGTATATATTTAAGAAGGCAGTCTCTTGTAACTATGTTTGCTTATTGACAGTAGGCCCTGGACCTCCTGATTTACATATAATACAAGATAATACCAATATGATGATTAATGTGACACTTCAAGAACCAACTTGCAAACATATGTCCTTAAATTCATTTATAACGTATAAGTTGGAAATCACAAGCATAAACAATCCACATCAGGTATGCAAAATATATTTAAATAAATGTTGCAACCAATGTTCAAATGGTTGTAAAAATAACATGAAATAATACCATGGTATTAAAGGTAGATCTGACACCAAAAATCAGTGAACATTTGCCAACACTAGATTAAGTGAAGTCAAATTGAGCCCATGTAAGTCACTATAGCACTATAGATCCCGGCCCTCGCTGCCCTTGTCAAGTGGACCAAACCCCAGGATTTTGACTATCCTGGGTTTTGGTCCTTTCCCCTGGATCACCCCGATCGGGGGTGCCCCGCTGTGTGAAACCCCCCAGATCGCCGCAGGAAACTCACCTCAATCCAGTCCCATGATGCGTCTAAGAGCAGCGGCTCTGACAGCCGCATCCTCCGCTTCCCTCTAGCTCTGCGCTCCCTGTTTGAGGGAGGTGGAGGATGCGCCCGTCAGAGCCACTGCTCTTAGACACGCCGTGGGACTGGGTAGAGGTGAGTTGCCTGCGGCATCCTGGGGGGTTTCACAAAACAATTGACTATCCTGGGTTTTGGTCCACTTTAAGGTAGAGGCTCCCAAGTGGAGGAGGCCCTGCAGCAGTATTTTGTGTTTCGCTAACTCTTCCTGGGTCTTGAATAAAAAAGTCTTCCTGTCTAAAGACACCCCACTGCCATTTCACCAACATTTATCAACAACCACATAGTATAATGGCGAAATGCAGGGGTTCCCAACCTTTTATCATCAATAAATGTACTTTTCTATGTACATTAAGTAGCACCGACATGGTACATATTGGTTGTCAGTCACCTAAACAAAGAAAACAGCACATAAATAATTCTCCTTTTACTATTTGAAACAATTTTGAACTTAGGTGCATAACGTCTAGCTTGTATAATAGATGGCTACAAATTATGTTTGGGTATAGATAAGGCTGCAGCCTCTCTGAGTACCACCTAATAGGATCTCGGGTACCACCAGCAGCACACATACCAGTTGTTGAAAACATCTGACTTACACAAATCATTAATTCTAATCAAATGCTGTTGATCTGATAAATTTGAAAATCTCTGAAGGAAGTGGCAGCTCCTACTCAAGAACAAAACTTTGCTTTAACTAATAGCCATTAAAGTGGACCAAATTTTGACTATTCTGGGTTTATGTCTGTGCCCCCAAGGCACCCAGATCCGTGATGCCCTGCTGTGTGAAACCCCCAGGTGCATAGTGCAGCCAATCAGCGCGCTCCACTCGTCCAAGACTATCTAACACCCGGCTCCAGTGGCCGACTAATCTGTCAGTCACAGCCAAGATGGCATCTTATAATGTGGAAGAACTGCTCCCAGAGAGGGAATGGGCAGTCAGCAGTGGCCAGGTAAACCTAATCTAGTATTTATAATGCCCAAATCGAACTCTGGGAAGGGGGGGTGGAATGGGAAGGGGGGGGGTAGAATGTCCAGCTGTGACAGGACTTGAAATACGGTTTCTTATAGTGGACCCTATAAACTAACTACTCCCTGTCTCTGGGGCATTACACTTTGAAATGAACTCGCTCTATAACACCAGTTCGCCATGTAAACTTGTATACACTTTGGAAATCGTTGTTGTGGTAGTATCATCAGCTTCGCTTGGCCGATGTCTGATGAGTTTCAGAATGGTCAGGGTGGGCATCAATCAGCTGGAGGGAAGTACTCCGTGGGAGATGCCCAACACTTCATTCAATCAGAATAGATTGCAGGGGGCGCAATCTATCCTAATCGGCAGGCTTCATTCGGCAACCTATTCTGACGGAGTAGAGCCTGCAATGTGCTGTCAGATCGCCGGAGAGGTAAGAACACTCAGCTTTCCTGGGGTTTCATCATACACATCATAAACACAGTAAAGCGAAACATTTTGTGAAAAACCGGGTGTTGGTCTGTTTAAAAACAGAACAAACCACAGGATTTTGCCCGTCCCCAGCTTTGGTCCGCTTTGCAGGGGCATCCTGAAACCCCCCATTCAGCCCTATTCTCATTTCAATCTGGAGATTCTCAGCATCCAGCAGCATTCCTTGTCTAAGCACATGGCAGGCATACCTCATGGCCCTGGCTGATGTTTCTGTCCCCGAGAGCACAAATTACTAGATATAATGTCAGTTTCCTAGCTAAAATGTAGAGATCTGTTACATTTCCGTTAGAGAAAGCAAAGTCACAGGATGCTGGTTCTGGTCAGGCACTGCGCACCCCATGGTGTTAATATTGAGTTATCTAGAACTTAATCCCTTACTCTCCTAGAATGAAGCCAGGGATACCCCGGCATACCTTCTGATCTCTAAAATATGAAAGTGTGGTCAGTTTCTGATTAAATGTGCATGTCTACGTGATTTCTTTAAAGCTTGCCTCAAGAACAAGGCTCAGCTTCCAGCATTAGATGGGTTACTGGGGTTCTGGCCCACCCTAAACATGTATCACTGTAACCATAGCCTTGTGTGCAAAACATTTAATGTGTACCTGAAATGTGTATCTTGTTATCCTAAACAGAAACTAGAATCAATACCACTGAATAAATATCAAACGTCAATCAAAACTTCGCAATACAGAGGAGAATACTGCATGGCTGCGCGGACTATGTACCTAAAACAAATCAGTGAGCCATCAAAAACAATTTGTCTACATTTCATGCAACAAGGTGATTGTGTGATATTTTCATATTGTTAAGCTATCTCATCCGAGCACTCTTGTCACCTGTCACCTGTCCAAAATGAAAGTCTTTAGTGTTAATTATCAACATATGTACTATTTCAAGCAAGGACAGACCGGCCATAGTGAGAACAGAGCAAATTCCCGGTAGGTCACTGCATGTCGGACTCGGTATAGCCCCTAGCTAACCCAAGCTCTTGTCCTTGAATTAAACTGGACTAACAGCCTGGCACAGTAACAGGAAGCCCAGCAGCACTTCCTGTTTGCAGGTGGCCTGCAAGTCCATGAGTCGCCATCTTGTTTTTAAAAATGATCCCAGCAGGAGTTAAAAAAAGGTAAATTATTTTTTATTTTTTTGACTGTTGGTCCGCTTTAACTTCACTTACAGCTTCTAAAGAACTCTTCACTCCCTGCCATCTGATTCTACCCTCAGCCCCCCGACCATACCCTCCCCCACTGTTCCCCCAGCCATGACACCCCAATCCAAGCTCCCTGCAATGCTATACCCCAGCATCATGGCTGTGATTGACCATACCCACTCTTTCTCCATCATTTGCCTTACAATACTAGCTATTTTAGACGTGACCAAATCCACGTGCCTATTATCTGTCCTTGCAATGCCATAGCCATGTGCGCCAGAGTGTGCCTATTCACTGGCTGGGAAGCGCATTGTGAGCAGGGGTTAGTGGGAAAAGTGTGGGCTGGCCAGGGACCAGTAACATCCCAGGTTGATTTTTGGTCCCAGTTTTAAAGCAAGTTTAATCCTTGGTAATGATCTTTGCTTTTCAATCAATTGAGTAAATGCATTTAAGAGAATATGATATCTGACAATGAAAGAGAATAATATATATCTATATTGACCATTTATACATTACGGTCCTGGCAAGTAAAATGAACAAAGTGTTACTACGCGTGCCATGATAAGGTGAGCTGCTAAATGATCGTTTATGCACTTTGGGGGGCACGCCCCCTGAATTCCTTTGCCGTAGGCCACCAATCATAGGGTTAGGCTGGTGGTCTGCTGTGCAGTCCCGTTTGGCAGCTCAGTGAAAACGAACACACTAGTATTATGCAGACTGAGTTATTACAGCCAGCTCCCATCCCACCCCTCTGTTCCCTCCCCCTGCTTATGCACTGCAACCCTAATTAGCATATGGCTCACCAGCATGTCTAATTAGCTTTTGAATCACTGTCGCATCTAATTAGCATTTGAATCACCCATGACTGACTGTGAGGCCGATTCATTAATAGCGCCAGGTAGCGACAGATGAGCGACTGTAGCGTGATTTTTTCAGCGCCAGCCAGTATTCGCTGTGCTTGGCCGGCGTTAGCTTGATGACAGCGACTCAGTCGGTGTGCGGTAATGTTGAATACGGGCTGGGGGGTCGCTGTTTCACAGGTCCAGCGTTGTATGTGAGCGCCTGACAACGAATGGCCAGAGCGAACGGCTAGCTTCATATTCATTAACAAATCACGCTCCGAATGTGCTGTCGCTGTCCATTCCTTGTTTAAACCCCAGAGCGCTGGCGGCGATGTGTCTTAACTAGTTTTTAACCCCTAAACAACCATATTTTTTGAATGTAACATTATACATGTTTTTAGAATCATTTTGTAATATGAATACATTAATCTCAGACCTGTTAGATCAATTCTGCACAAATTTTTTTTAACTTTTTTTTTTACTTAAAAATAAATCCTAACATTGCAGAAGTGGTCTCCGATTTTTTGACATAAAAAAAAAAAAAAAGAATTAATACCAATTAATTATGAATAATTATAGATTGCTCCATTGAAATGCATTGGACATCGCCAGGGAGCGACAGCTCATACCTGGCGCTGTGAGGGAATTTGCAGCGGCGCTGTTCGGTCCAGGCGGCTTCATGATGAATGCAGCGCTAGCCGTCGCTCTCGCCGGCGCTAGCCTCATTTTGCTTGATAAATGCGTCATTGTGACCGCCGCCGGGCGTACTTGAGTCGGTAGTCGCCGTTAGCTGCCGCTACCTGGCGCTCGTCAGACACTACCTGGCGCTATCGCTTGATGAATAAGGGCATGTGTGTTTGGGTTGTGACGGGGAGGCTAATTTATTAATAGCGACAGTTGAGCGACTGTAGCGGTATTTTCACAGCGCCCACTAGTAGTCCCTGTGCTTGGCCGTTGTTCGGTTGTTGACAGCGACTCAGTCGGTGTGGCGTAATGTTGAATACAAGCTTACGAGTCGCTATTTGACAGGTTCCGCGCTGTATGGGAACGCATGATAGCGACTGGTCAGAGTGACCGGCTCCCACCATCTTCATCAAAAAATCACGCTCAAAAAATTCAAGCGCTGTGAAATGCATGTTTAAACCCCAGAGCGCTGGAGGCGAGGTGTTAAAAGTAGTTTTTTAACCCCCAAACCACCATATTTTTGGAAACCAAAAAAAAAAGAAAAATTTTAAATAATTTAGTAATATGAATACATTAATATCAGACCTGTAATATCAATTCTGTACAATTTAGTTTTTTTTTTCTCCCTTAAAAATTTATCTAAAATGGCAGAAGTGGTCACAGAATTTTTCACATTAAAAAAAAAAAAAAATTAATAACAATTAATTATGAATATTTAAAGATTGTTCCATTGAAATGCATTGGAGAGCGCCAGGTAGTGAGAGGTCATACCTGTCGCTGTTCAAGGTCGGACGCTGGAGCTGTGGGCTGAGGCTGGAATAATGATGAATGAGTCGCTATATGGCGCTATCTCAGTCGCTAAGCAGGATTGGCTTGATAAATGTGTGATTGTGGTGGGGAGCCGGCGTTCTCGTGGCGGGGCCCGTCATTACCGGCCGCTCACCAGTCGCTACCTGTCGCTATCCCTTCATAAATAAGGGCCTAGGTGTCACAATAACAGCCTTGGAGCAAGACAATGGAGCCTGTACCCCCTCACCTCACTACCCATCATCATGAGTTGTGTCTTATAGACCCCACCCATTATGCTTTTTATTACAAGGCCCACATATTTCAGAGAATAAGCCATAAAGCAAAACTATAAACCTTGATATCTTGGCCATTTCTTCTTCAATTTCAAAACAGAAAACAGTTTAGGATAGTGAGAAATGTAGCCCAATGCAATTGTCCAATAATTGCCTTTCTGTATCCCTTTAATTTTACTATCAGGAAAAGCGTAGAGGAGCCTTGCTAAGCATTATACAGTAGGTCAGCATTATTTTGAATTGTATTCTATGGGGGTTATTTAAGAACGGATAGCGGCAGGTAGTGCCTCGTAGCGGCAGGCAGCGTCTGGTGAACGTAGGACGCTGTACGCAAAACCACATTTGTGAAAGCGGATCTGGTGAGCAACTGTAACAACGCCATGTAGCTCCCGATGTATTATTACATCACAGCGTATAGCGCCGGTGCTCTAGCTTCCAGAGCGCCAGGTATTAACTTTCACTCAGTGTCGCTCTCCCATACATTTAAATGGCTGTTCATTTGCTTGTGTTTAAACAGCGTGTTTGGCAATTTGTTTTTTTTTTTTTTTTTTTTGCTCAAATAATTGTGTGACCTCTCCTGGCTGCAAACAAACACTTTTAGAAACTTTTTTGACTTTTGCATCTGACAACTGGAAAAAAAAATGAATGTAGATACAATATTTAGGCCCTTGTTTAACAAGGGATAGCGGCAGGTAGCGAATGCTGAGCGAACGGTAATGACGCTCACCGCCACGAGAACGCCGGCTCCCCTCCGCAATCACACATTTATCAAGCCGATCCTGCTTAGCGACTGACAGAGCGCCAGATAGCGAATCATTCATCATTATTCCAGCCTCACCCCACAGCGCCAGCGAGCGACCTTGAACAGCGACAGGTATGACCTCTCGCTACCTGGTGCTCTCCAATGCATTTCAATGGAGCAATTTTTAAATATTCATAATTAATTGCTATAATTTTTTTTTTTTTTATGTCAAAAATTCTGTGACCACTTCTGCAATGTTAGATATTTTTTTTAAGCTAAAAAAAAAAAAATTGTGCAGAATTGATATTACAGGACTGATATTAATGTATTCATATTACAAAATGTTTTGAAAAACATGTTTTTTTTTTTTTCTAAAAATATGGTTGTTTGGGGGTTAAAAAACTACTTTTAACCCATCGCCGCCAGCGCTCTGGGGTTTAAACAAGCATTTCACAGCGCGAGAATTTTTGGAGCGTGATTTGTTAATGAATATGCTGGGAGCCGTTCGCTATGGCCGTTCGCTGTCATGCGCTCCCATACAGCGCGGAACCTGTCAAACAGCGACTCATAACCCCGTATTCAACATTACCGCACACCGACGGAGTCGCTGTCAACAGCCGAACAACGCCCAAGCACAGCGAATACTAGCTGTGAAAATAACGCTACTGTCGCTCATCTGTCGCTACCTGGCGCTATTAATGAATCAGCCTGCCAGTATAGTTAATACTAATATATAAATTAAAAATAACACGATATAATACATCCATAACTCCTTCTATTTACTCTTACAAATATTAAAGACTACCCGATCTTATGAACGAATGGGAATAATGAGGTCTGGGCTCTCCTATACATCTTAAATATAATAAGTCAAGCTCAGAGTGACCCCCTGTGAAAAGGGTAAAGGAAAACTCCTTCTTGTATATTTCATGTCTTCACATAGTCCCAAAATTAACCCACACATAGTTGAAATGTAACACTAAAAGGGAGGAAGAAAAGGAATAATGGAAAGTAAGGTAAAGGCATAAAGCAAGTATAGAAAAAAATCAAAAATCAAGATTACTCACCTAAACAGACCACTCCCTGCTGTTACAAACTATCTATCATGAATCTCTTCACAGCCTTAAAATAGCAATATAATCCTGCTAAGGCTTTCAGGTCTTAAGGAAATTATTTTGGGGGTCCAATAGGATGGACGTTACCTGTTAACAAAAGTACAATTGATTTTATTTTTAACTTAATAATATAATAAACCTAGTTTTAGGGGCACAAGGCATCGTCTTTAAAAGTCAGTTAAGGAGATTAGATCAGGGTTCTCCTGACCCAACAACTTTACAAAACGTCCTATTTGTATATATTGACAAAATTCACAGCATGGGACATTTTTCTCCTCCTTAATGCACTGAAATGACTTGGCTCATCTGTAAGAAAGATCCTAGCATTTCCCAATCTGTGTGAAAATACCTGGGCTCTCATATGAACTGTGGATTACCTTTGATACTTGCAAGAGGAGTACGTGTGGACATAAGCAATGTCAGACTGGAGTGTCTGAGGCCCACTAGTAGAAATGAGTAGAAATACATTTAAATGCAAGTATCACTGGCTTATATTAATGCCCGATGCAACATTCTGCCAAACTGTATTGTCTCTGTATGTGAACAAAAAAAAGCTATAGATAGTTCAGGTTTGGTGATGAAGACCCTCATAGGGTACCAGGGGCCAACCCTGATGGACAGTCTGAGCCTGGACATAAGATTGCCTAAATACCTACCTTTTAAAAGATCAGTTTGGGCGATTCGCCAAATTTACCCAAGAAATTCATATTTGTCCGAACTAAACTTCTAACAAACTTGCTCAAAAAACAAAAAAGGCTTACCTTCATCCGCATTCCAGCGCCAGGTGATGTCCTCATCCTCCGGTGCTGTCTGGCGCCGGTCTCTGCAGCATCCAGCGACTCGGCTGGGCTACCGGCTTCTCCGCTCTTCGCCGCAGGGAGGGGCATTTATACTGGGAACGGGGTGATGTCAGCTCACTTTGCCCCGCATAAATAGCCGCTCCATGCAGCAGAGAGCAGAGATGTCAGAAGCCAGAGAGATATTTTTTATTCTTGTTTTGGTTTTACATTTAACTATTTGTGAGTTGGTAAAGGGTCCTTGAGAGAGGGGGTGCAGAAGGACCTACAACCCATGAGGGCTATGCATGCTGGTAGCCTGCAGGCTGGGGGCTGGCTGTTCTGAATCTTTTTTAAGAGTTACACTTAAAAATAAAAAAAACATGGGGTTAAACCCTTCAACATTAAAAAAAGAAACAGTGTGGGGTCCCCCCTATCCTGCAAAACCAACAGTCCACATAGCCCTCACAGGCTGCACCCCCCCCCCCCCAGGCTTTGCAGATACCCAGGGCTGAGGAGACCAGCACATGATAACAACAGAGTGCCATGGGACCAAAAAACTTGGGTTCGAACCACATAACATTTTCCCTAAAATTCAGAGCAAACTTCAGTTCTAGCGAACCGGTTCGCTAATCTCTAATTTTAATAGAGTTAGTAGATTTTTCAGATCCTTGAGATTTAGGAAGCCAAAGTCATGTGCCTAAATTGCATGGATTTGCCTCAACTTAGTCCAGAATCACCCATAGTGCATGTTAGGGCCTGCAAACATATGTGACAACACTATAGCCATAAATACAAAACAGCTGTAATGGCTAAATTAACATTTTCATTTTTTTAGATCCAATCCATCATGTGAGGTTACTTATTGCACTAGCAGTGTCCCTGTCTGTCACCATCATGGTCATTGTTTTGGTTTGCATATTCCGGTATACAACTAGACCAAACGGCAAGGTCCCCAAAGTGCTGGTAAGTTGCACACATATTCTCTCTCTCTCTGCTATACAGTAGTAGAAATTTAATGACTTGCCTATTACCATGTTTATAGTCGGTCTAATCCCAGAGAGAAAAAAAAATAGAAAAGGGGGGAGTGGTTTCAGAATGCAGTAGTGAGAACACTGATACTAAGAGCTCCCATCCTGCCCGTGGCTTTTTAGCTGATTGTCTCAGGACCCCAGAAATTGCTATTGGGGAGCAAGGAAGATGAAAGGATCCTACCAGAGATCTCCCGGGAGAGGCTAGGGACACCCCTTCCAAAATGGCAGGTGATGCCGGTGATCGCACACCTGCTGTCCTCAACCCCCAGAGAACGCAGCTCACCTGGTGCCCAGAGCAGAAAGGGGTGACATTGGTGGGCTGCGGTGCTGCAGCTGAATTCTGCAGTGGTGCAAACAGGGGGAACAGAGGACACACTGGAGAATCCTCTGCCACTGACACCAGTGGTGTTTGCTACCTCCCCTCTCCAGAGATCTCAGCTCCCCGGGAGAGAAGCCACAGGCTGGACTGCTGATGCAACTGTGGCCTTCATCATGGCTCTGGGGGGCAGGGTCCTTGACAACAGTGTGAGTGAGGAGGAAGGAAATGTGGCACACTGCTCTTCCCTTTCCAAGACAGCATCCACGGAGGCTGCCTTACCTGGCAAAGAAAGCACTGAAAGTTCAGGGAGGGTGACGGTCAGCAATGAAGCAGGGAAAGGCACACAGGCGCTTTTACTGAATGTAAGGAGAGGGCGGAGTGGAAACTGCAGGGCTGACAGATGACAGGAGAGTTGTATCTTCAGATGGACTATGTCACTCAGATCAAGGAGCTTTGATGACAGGCACCCAGGGAGGAATTGTGCCTGGCAGCCAATCTTAAAGGCACATATTAGACCCTATGTGGGAAGCTGCCTAAGGAAGAGGAGAGAGAAGGCGGAGAGAGGAGAAAGAAGGAGGTCACTCACAACTCCATACCACACAGTTTTTGCTGATGTACACTAACTCCTCACCTCCCTGAGCCGTCCACTTTCTGGTTTGACTCCATCCATCCCAAATACTGATCTGGACTGGTCCTTAAGTAAAAGTGATGACTTTGTCTCTGAGATCCCACCTGGGTTTGCCAATGTCAACAGATTGGGCAGTGCTGGGGATTCTGTGTCTCAGGAGAATTTTTTGTCCCCTGGGGGCCCCCACACCCTATTGACTACATCGCCATTACCCAACACGTGCATACCTTAGCCTTGATCCTACCATGAAGGCACTCCTTCAACTCCTGCATACAAAATCAGAACTTAAGGTGGACCTAGAGGTGGTAGCAACAAAAATTGAGAGGGCTCTGCACAGGGAGATTGGAGATATTCAACACAAACCTTCTGCCTGGAAACAAAGGTCTCTACACTCGAAGAATTCCACTCGGACCATGAAAACCTCCATCCTTGCTTTGACAAGGATTGCAGGAGAGTCAGCAACAACAGCTAATAGCTGTCCACTCTGCACCCCAGACAGGACTCCTTGTATATGCCCCTTATGCCAATGGACATGAAATTCATAAGTCCCTGCTCATAGATAAAGAGTTTCAAGCCTTTTACTCCAATTTATATTACATCAAGGGTCACCACGATTCACGCAATCTGCAGGAGCTGGATGATATTATTGGTGCTTATGTAGAAGAAATGGCCCTACTTTGTCTCTGGGGGACAGGAATGGTCTGGAGGACCCATTCAAGGAAGGGGAGATTACCCTGGCCATTAAGGGGACTCCCACTGGAAAGAGCATGGATTCTGATGGATTCACCCCTTACAAAACTCTTGTTAGGCCCGTTTACATCCTCTCTAACAAAAGTATTTAACACAATATTCACAATATGTTCCTTTCCCAGCCAATCTCTGGAAGCACATATATCGGTTATCTCAAAACCGAAATAATAAACTAAAACTAAATAATGTGTATGTAAAACTCTATGCAAGAATCATCGCCACTAGATTACAACCACTGCTCTCATCCGCAAGGACCAGGTGGGGTTTGTGATGGTGTGAGAGGCAAAAATAATATGCTAAAAACAAACCCTGCCCAGACCCGCTTTATACCTTCCTGTTTACTTACAGTGGATGCACAGAAGGCTTTTGATAGGGTCCATTGGTGCTTTCTACAAGCTTCGCTTGCACAAGCAGGAATCAGGGCTACAATGTTGAGTAAAATAATGGCCTTATATCATGACCCCTTTGCAAAAGTCAATGGCACCCTATCGCACGCCTTGAATATTAGCAAGGAGTCAGAGATGCCCCCTCTCGCCTCCTGGCCAATGATCTGAGAACTAATCCTACCATCAGTGTAATTCCCTGTGGAGAGACAGAGCATAAACTTTCTCTCTTTGCAGATGACCTTTGCATCACCATACTCCCCACTGACCCCCATTCTCAAGTTTGACAGCTTTAGTTGCCTCAGTAACTTAGGTGAATAGGTTTACCTATTCAAGATGGAAGCCTTAAACATTTCCCTATCTGCACAGACACATCAAATGCTCCAAACAAACTTCCCCTTTAGATGGCAAAAAATAATCAGGTACCTGGGGGTCCAACTTCCCTCTGATTTGGACAAACTTTACAAACGTATATACACTCCTCAACAAACATATAGCCAAACTGAAGTCTTACGGGCAAAACACTACTCATGGTTGGGCTGTATTAACATTCATAAAATGGACATAGTGCACTGTTTTCTGTAAATCTTCCAAGCCATCCCAAATGATCCCAATAGAGGATTCTTCAAGTTGACGAGGACCGATTTTTATAAATTTGCCTGGGCAAAAAAACTGTGTTGGGCTGCAGACTCTGTACAGATCCAAGGGGGGAGGGGTCTGGGTATCCCAGACCTCACAGCTTACCACACCATGGCAGTTATGGTTGGGCTCTCTGACTGGTTCCATCATCAGGACAATAAAATGTGGGTGATTGGGCATAATGAACTTTCCCCACTTTGACTGGTAGCTCTGCCATGAAGTGAGCCCTCACTAAGACCTAAGAACCAGACACTACATTATTTAACCCGACATCTACTGACCACCTGGAACCCTAACACAGGGGCATGTATCTCAAAGACCTGGCCCACTCACTCCCCTACTTGACAGCCCAGCATTCCCCCCAGGACCGACTTCTAGAAAATTTTTCATTGGCCATGCCACTAAGGACATTAGGCTGGGGAAAGTAATGGACAAAGCTAGATCCCCCAGACTACAAGATATCCAAGTATAGTGTCCAGGTGAGTGACTATCCTGGTTTAAGCACAGTCAGTTAGTTGCTTTTATCATTTCATGCTCTTCCTCTGCCCTGCCAAAAATATGAAGATAAGGACTGGAAAAAATCATTTTTACTGATCCACAAGCTGATGGCCTGTAGAGCTCAGCAATGGAACTAAAAAATCTGGACTAGATGGTACAAATGTCCAGCTGAGCTAGTTAGATATGGATGGGCTGTGAGTGGTAAAGGGAGATGTGATAAAGATGTGAGCATAATGACACACATTTGGTGTGGCCCCCAGTGCAGGCATTCTGAGGGAAAATCTTAAACATATATGAATTTGTAACCTCTGAGAGTATTCCAAACAACCCCCAAGTGACCCTTCTTTCTATGATCCCAGGATCACTAGCAGTGAGCAAAAGAGGTCTCCTGAGAGACCTCCTCACTGCAGCGAGATCAGTAACCCCCAAACATTGGTGTTTCCAAACTGCCCCTTCCATACTAAAATGGCTACAAGAAATTGAGGCCATCAGAAGGATTGAAGAATTGGTCCTAAACAGGGAGGAGAATGGGTACCAGAAATATATAAAAATGTGGTTGCTTTGGCTGGTCTCCCTGGACCCCCCCGGCTTTCAGGATCTCTTAAAATTTTAGGAGAGAGGTTGATAGTAGCCGAATGGAGAACAGTGTCCCAAGCGTAGGTTGTGATGCATAGGCCCTCTACTGGACCTCTCATAAACCCACCCCATGCCAGTATAAACCCCTTTCCTAGTTTCTTCCATTCTTTACTTGACCATTCGGTCATATCGGAAACCATCTAACTAAAGTGAACCGTGTTTATTGATATAATTGATATATGATATAGATTGAATGTTATTTTGAACAGTTGACTTTATTGACACCAGGAACGCTTTCTAATAACCCATTCATCTTCTTTCATTGACTATGCCATTGATAATATGCTCCTATAGTAACCAGTGATCTCACCGATTACTTGTTTAATTAGGAATTATGTTCCATAGGAGTATAGTGTTGCCTTATGTGACACACTTTTTTGTTATTTTCTCTCTGTACATCTCTGTTTTGTTTCTTGCAAAAAATGCAATAAAGATATTTTGTGCAAAAAACAAGCAAAAGAGTATTTTGAGGGTACAAAATGTTAGCAGCTACTTCACAGTTTAGACATTTGGATGGAATAAGATGGGTTGCATTTGTCCCTCATAGTTTATGGAATAAATGGTAGAAAATATACTATAAATATCAGAAGAAAGCTTTGTCCATGCAAGGTGCTAACCTTTTGGCACATCTATAAAGAAACTTAAATAACTCAGAACTAGCTTGTATACAACACCTACCTTATACGATGATATGTTTAAAAACACTACCGGATTTTCCCCATGAACTTTTAGTTGGCAATAATAAACACAGGAAGTAGATCTTCACAATGGTGTTATGGGCACCAAACAATGTATTTAAAAAAAATTATCTGAAAAAAACAGTAAAATCTGTGCTAAATTTTATTTATGGGTTAGATAATATCAAAAGTGGCCTCAGAGGATTAAGCTTTCTGGCCTATACTCAGTCATGACCACCTATGACTGGGAACCATAATCCTAATCTACAATGACTAATCAAAGGCTACACTTTTCTATACCTATGAGAATAAAATATGTATTCACATATCTTACATGTTGTTTTAAAAGCCAGTGCTTTTTCATACTAATGTTTTAAATACCTGCTAAAAGTTTCTTGCTGCTCCATGCAATCAGAAGCATGCAGCTGTACTCTCTTGATTATAGCTGTTGACCCCTGAGGTAGACATGGCAGAGAGAAAGCTCCTGGCCACTGCTAGAATGTTCTAGTAAGCATTCTAGTTGAAACATGAAACCTCTAGTAAGCATTATAGTAAACATGGGCTTTTTTAAAAAAACACTGGTGGGAGGGATAAAGAAAGTTAATAAAGATTTTCCTACTCTAAGAAGCAGTGTCGGACTGGTCCACCAGAAAAACAGTGAATTTGCCAGTTTTGATTTGCCTGGAGTGTTCTGTGGGCTATTTATTCATAAAGTTATTTGGATGATAAACACTGCATTTCATATTGTACAACAATCTAAGGACCCTTTCACACCAAGCCATTTGCAGCGCATTAAAGTATAAATACTCCAAAGTGTCAAAAACTGCCAGAAAACGCAGCCCAGACCAGATTAGTCGGCTGAGGGTTGCAAATGGCTGAATGCAGCATTTTGCCCGCAGCGCAACCACAACACGTCCCCATAGAAGTCTATGGGCACTGCAGGTAAAGTGCATGCATTACGCTTTACCTGTGGTGTGTTGCAGTGTCTGTCCTGGCCTCCATCCTCCAGTCAGGCACTGCTGCAGACAGCTTCTTGGGGGCTTCAGTTCTCGGCTCCAGCAAGGACTAGTGGAAAATCTCCAAGATGTCATGGCTGCACTGGGGTACAGTTGGTAAGCAAAAGTCCGACTCTGACTCGTCAATTTTATCAAGGCTCCCGACTCAGACTCCTTCATAAAAGGACAATAATTAGGTATAAATTTTCTGTAGTAAAATCGTAATCTCAGGCTTTTTCTCACCATTAAATAAGAAATAGGGCTACTTATATAGAACATAAAGCATATTTATTGGAATACAAAATCTGGACAAATAATAATAATAATAGCAGAGGTGCTCAACCTTTTGAAAATCACGGGATATATAAGCATTTTGAGAACTGATTGCAGGTCACAATGAATAGGTTCAGAATCCACATTTTTCATTTTAAATAGCATAACAAAGATTTTCTACACCAATCAGGAGACCCGCTGTCTCATAGATCTATTTTACTCATATGTCTTTCCACCGCCCCACGCCATTACCACATTTATATCTAATACTCCCCACATGCTACCAATAAACATACTGACTGTCTCACCTCTCCGAATATAAGGGCCCCATATTTATAACCCATCAATCCCAAATCGTAACTGTATTCCCAATACTCAGCTCATCTAAACGCTTACTAGAGCTAATCATACAACATTCCTCTAAGCCACCTCTATTTGGCAATAGGCTACTCCTACATCACTTTCCTTGCTACCTCTCGTCCTTACTGAGCCTCTATTTACCTTTCCACTGCAGCTTTATTTAACTTTCCTACTTTCCCCACAGCAGGTTAGGGGCCACATCAGATGGCTCTGAGAGCCTCATGTGCTTGTGACTTAAAGAGAACTTCCAAGTAAAGGGTTGCATTAGCTGCTTTCTGATTGTCCCATGCACTTTTTATGTTATTGCCTGGACAGGAAATTTAGAGGGACATTCCAGGCAAACAGTTAAAATAACCCTTTTCCTGCCCTCTCCATGCTAAATGTGAGGGGCGGCATCTTTCATTCACCAGCATTTTGCACTCCCTGATAAACCCTGCTGAACTTGCTCCTTTCTGCTGACTACTCGTTCTCAGTGCCAACATGAATTAATTAGGACTGTTACACTAAAAATGCATGGATGAGCCATCTTCTGCTGCTGAGGAGGCCCAGGAAAAGGGAGAGAGTTTGCTAGGTCTTATAAGGAAATATAAAGCAGGCTAAATAATGGATGCACTCCCTCACACTCAGCATGAAGAGGCCAGGAAAAGGATTATTTTAAACCTTTGCCTGGAATGTCCCTCCTGTCCAGGCAATAACATAAAAAAGTTGATATTCACCTTTTTCCCCAACAGCTCCTCGGTGCACAGCTGGCATCTTCATACTTACTAATGTAGGAAAACAAGCGATTTTCTCCTCCATCGCTGGGCAGACAAGGCAGCTTCCTTCAATATGACTTTATGCCCCCTAACACTACTATTCCATTTATTGCGACGGAGGGGGCATGCCAAGGCCTGGTGTGCCGAACTCGCTTTGGGATGACCCCTGCATTGCAATGCTTGTGGGATTGTAGACAAGGTTCTAAAGAGGCCTCCATGAGAGGTTCCTGATGCTGTAAGATGAAATCAATTGATCCCCCACCATTAGTAAGTATGAAGATGCTGTATGTATGTATAAGAGATTGGAGAACTCATTATCAATCACCATTAGAACACCCTGCTGCTTATCACTGATAAAAATATATATATTTATGATTAATGTTTCTAAACTTCCCATGAAAGTTGCATTCATCATACAATATTAGGAAGAGATTTTTTACTTTATCAATCTTTTTATTGTGTATATTCCGAACATTATTCTATAAGCATAATACTGTTCATACACAGAATTTAAAGACAACAACTTAAGTCACAATCAGAAGCTTATTCACTGCTTACAAGAAAATCGAATAAGATTCAAGAGTTACTAAAGTAGTTCAATTCAAATAAATTGAAGAAAAATAACAACCCCTATGAAGGGGGGAAAGGAGGTAAGGGGGGGGGAGTAAAGGAAGTGGTAGAGGAAGGATCAGATTCTCATTAGGTTTACATCAAAATCTGTAGGCAGAAAATTCCGGACCCAAGGATTCCACACCTCCCTCAACAGCTCCAAAGTCCCATTGTGAATGGCGGACATTTTTTCCATGGCCATAATGCAGTTAACCTTGTTTTTAAAGGTGTTGAAGCTCAAGGTGGGGGACCTCCAAGCCCTAGCTATCACCAGCTTTGCCCCTGATAGGATATAATACATCAACCGCTTTTGCAGTCTAGAACTGTGGGGGATTGGGGCGTTGAGAGCTATCCAAGGGTCTCTGACCACAGATCTACCACATACCTTGCTGAGAACTCTAAAGATTCTTGACCAAAATTCCCTAACTACTGGGCAATCCCACCACACATGCCAGTATGACCCCGGAGAGAGGCACCTCCGGAAGCAGTTCTGGAAAAGTGTTTCATTCTCTATGGGACCATATACCATCTTGCCATTATTTTTTTTTTTTTCTCTTTTTTTTTTTTTACTTTTTGTTGTTTTTTTTTTTAACAAACAATCAGCAGTCAGATTGCTCTACATCACTAGGATATTTCATCATCATAATGATTTTTTATGATGTTTAGAGCTTAGTTTGCATCATAGTTTGTAAAATATTAATATATATAGTGATAGATCTTGTCTATGGTGTATACAGAGTGGTTCATATATATCTTAACTACAACGGCTGTTTTCTTATATGTTTCTCTCCTGGTTTAAGCTATGTTCAGTTTTTCAAACTCCTGCCAATTCCCCACCGTGGATCTCAAAAAATGGCAAACTTGCAGAAAACGAAAAAGCTCATTAGATGGCAGGTGAAATGTATCCCTCATCTGTTGGAATGTACTGACTGCATAGAATCTGATACTCACCATATGCCCACCTCCTTCCATGTAATAAATCTAACAGGGTCCTCTGCCCCTGGGGGAAACATTGGATTGTTCCACAAAGAAAGGAGAGGGAGGTCCACCCAAAGGAAGAGATTTTTTTAATGCTGGAGTCAGAGTCGGTACCTTTTTTCTGACTCTGACTCCAGCCAAAACTAGGCCCATCTTCATCTCCACGACTCCGACTGTGACTCCACAGCCCTGGGTCAGCATGTATGTAGTCTAATTGTCTTTCTTTTCTTTAGTGGGCCCCAGGAATGATTGTGTTTGTGTGAAGGAAAATCTTCCCCACAATTTCCAAATTTTAAGGTTCTTCTAAAAGAAAAACACAAATTCCTATGATAAAAGAAGTATAATGAAGAGATTCATCTAACTCTGGCTCTTTGTTACTCAACAGGTGTTTCCAAAGAGGAGTTTTCCCTTGGTGGTCTTAGAGATGCCCCAAGAACATCACTACTCACTTATAACTACTGAAACTGAAGCCTTATCGATTACACTTCTGCCATCAAATAAAGTGAAAGATTATCCACCCAACCGCTGTGGTTACGCAGCACGCCAGCCTCTGCAGTGTGAAAGGTTAGAAAGTAATAATCATGCTGAAGATTCTACCAGCGATGAATATACTGCCTCCGACAGCAATAAATCATCATCTGTTAGCAGCTGTGCACAGACATCTGGATCAAGCACTGAAAATACACTGACACTGGATAAAATACAGCCCAACCATCAATCAAAACACATTGATACAATTATTTTAGGAAATACAGAAACACTGGTGCCTAACAATATAAATATGGGCCCACTTTTAGATACTCTTCGATTAAAGAACTCTAATGACCTTAAGAACGTACCTTTAAATTCGCTATCCATAGAAGCTGGTGCTGACCATTTGGAATACTCAGATAATGATTCTTATGACTCAGAAGATGCCCAGGAAATGCTGTCTGGTCATTGCACAAACTGTAGTACATCTGATTCCTGCAATGGTCCAAAACCTATACATCCACAAAGGAACTTTAACTCAGGGTATGAACGTCGGGGTTACATGTCATGATGCTAACAAAATTATTCTGTTATACACAGAATAGTATTCACTGTGCTTTTGAGTAATGCATTAAGTTACAGCTTCAAATCAACCTTGTCAGTGGGTCAAACTCCTATTATCTGAAAATGGCTGTCTTTGAACCTAAACATACCTAGATGTTAGGCTCCTCCACCGGGCCAGTGGCGGAGGGTGTGAGGAGCGAGAGGGGTTCTTGGACCTAGAGTGAGTGACACAGTCACAGATCTTCCTCTCCTATCAGCTTTGCTGGTCTACTGTTTCATTTCTTCTGGCTTCTCTCATGCTGGTTTCCTTCTTACTCCTCTGCTAACATTGCAAGATCCCCCTCGGATGGGACAGACTTCTAGAACACTGAACACTGATAGAGCACCTCCCTGTATCACCCTCTAGCCAATGGCAGAGCGCCTAATGTTGCTAATGCCCCCTGGCTTTATGTTAGTTCCTGTCTTTTCTCTCTACCATAATCACAATTTATTGCCTCAATAATATCAACATAAAATATTTTGTAATCCATAGCCAATGTGTTTGCTTTTCAGGAGTGCATGTTTACATGCCTTGCTGAGGGCAGGCAAGGGTGGATGGGGAATAACAGGTGACATTAGGGACACGTGGATAAAACGCTTCTCTATCAATATTCAAAGAAAAATATTCTAGTTTTACAAGAGGGAGCCATGTTTGCTTGTCTGTCATAAAGACTCTTTCAGATACTATGTTGGCAAGAAAGCTCTTACATTGCAAAGTGAGAAAGCCTGGGCCATACAAATATTTTGCACTGTTGCACAACCTATTCTTGGCAATAAATGGGACAAAAAGAACTACAAAAATCCGACGTATAGTAGTAATGTGAAATTGACATTTGAAGTATTTCCAGAAGCTGTGTGGTTTTGGTAAGTTAATATACTGATTCCCATAAGGTACAAGTCATGTTTTTCACCACACTGATGTACAGGTGTAGTCTGTCTGAGCTTCAATTACTTTATCTGTACATGGCCTGTTGAAGACCCTTGAGTTTTGTCATAGTATCAAATACCTTTCATGATTCTATTTTCAGAAAGAACCCGGAGCTTTGCAAAGCAATATGACCCTAAGCTGTCAATTCACACCCTCGTCCCTGTCCCTCACTAACCAGCAAGATCCACACACTGGTTTTCATACGCTATGATCATTCCTAATTTTGTGCTGATTGGTTGGTGCTAGCAGCTGGCATCCACTGAAAGTTTTCTTGGAGCATGTTGGGATTGCCCATCAGCACCATCAACAGTTTAGCCAGACTGTAAGAGGATTAGGGACAAAAATCTCTTGGACTTTCACATTGACTCTAGATCAAAATTAGTTATTTTAATGTGTATAAATGTATACTTCTGTGAAGTCTTTGTTTTCATTGTTTTCTACAGAAAATGTTTCTTTTTATTTTCCTTAAAGATATATGTATTTTCACTGGAAATAAAGAGTTGGCATTGTTGACCCAATTTTACAAAGCCTCAGGGAGCTCTTAGCACCAGTCATAAGCAGAAAAAATTTTAGAGTTTATATTTAATGTTAACCATCATCTGTCATGTCGTTTATGTGAGCTTGTCCTCAAATTATCACATGAAGTTATTCTTTATTTTAGGAAGCAAAGCATATGTCCATGTGATCATTTCAGGACAGAAAAACGTATACCTGAAACTTTCACTAGTGCAATATATCTTTTAAATGTAGTTGCCTTTTAAAGAGAAGCATCAACCTGGCCTATAGACTCTAGAGCTGGCGGTTTGCCTCTTTGTGGGATTTGAGAGGGCCCCATGTGTAAGATACCCCTAGATCATCTGTAAACTCACCTCGCTGGCGATCCCACTACACATGCATGGGCCACATCCCCACTCACCTTCAGTTAAGATGCATACCTGTACCAGGGATTTCTAAATGGTAGATGCAGGTACACAGAGAAGCAGCCAGTGGCGTGTGCTCCATTAAGCTTTTCTTGCTGCCCTGAGCAGCATAGTAAAACTAAATGTAGTGCTCGTGATTGGTTTACTGCTTGCGCATGCACCCAGGGATCACCGGAAGGGTGAGTCTATGAGAGTCTATGAGAGATCTGGGGGATTTCACACAGCGGGGCATCCCAAATCAGAATGACAAAGGTAGAGAAACAAAACGCAGGATAGTGAGAATCCTGGGCTTTGTTCCTTGGGTGTTATAGTCCGTGTATATTTTTTCCTAACCCCACGTTAAAGTTGTAGTTGTTAAAAAAATTGTGTCATATTAAAAATACATATAAACACGTCGGCTATTGAAAGGAGGCGTCACTTATACACCTGAACTGAATTAAACTCTCACCAAGCTTGTGGTTTATTCTCTCCTGGTAGGAAAAAAATCCAGGGGTGACAGGTTTAGTCTATCAGGGGTGATAGAGCCTGTCACCCCAGATGTCCTTTTCCTTCCATCCTTCCATTAAAGGAAAGAAAAACAAGCCTGGTGGGATATTTCCTGATGCTGGCTATATAAGTGACCCCTCCTCCCGCCATCCAGCAAATTAATATGAATTTTTATCATTGGGCCATTTTTTCGCAATAGTGCTCCATTTTTAGCCAACATACAACCACCTAAATTAATTTATTAATACTGTAATTATCTTTCTTTTCTTCTGCTTCACTGTTTAAAAAGGTAAACTTTTAGAGTAAGTCCACATTCAATGAAATTTTTGAAAGTGTATATTATTGTGTACTAAAAGTATGTCCTCAAGATGTGGAGCTTGTCTAGTATTTTCTTACTGTACTTTTTTTTCTTACTGTATATATATATATATATATATATATATATATATGTGTGTTTTATGGAAGGAGTTTTCACTGTCTGCAGTAAATTGCTATTGGTTACTGTACTGACCTTGATTCACTAAGAATTGAAAAAAAATGTAATGGTAGTAAAAAATGTAATTTATGAGAAAAAAAAAACATCAGAATTTCACTTTTAGTGAATCACCAGATAGGAAGACAATGAACAGTGAAATTCTTATGCTTTTTTCTCATTAAACCGGACCTTCACCATGATTTAATGAAAAGCCCAAACTCTTAAAAAACGATTCCCCAGCATCAAAAATTAATATATTTTACGTTTTTAGTCACTAACTTATTATTCTTTCCCCCACTGGGCTGCAACTCTGTTCAGGAATTTAGGATACGGGCGCCGCCATCTTGACTCAGAAGCATCACGCTTACTGAGGAGAGGAGAGCGGGATAAGGTACAGGGGGGCAGGTTATAGCTGTGCTTTGCTCAGACAGAGCAGAGCTGGGGTCAAGAAAAGGTCAGCAATCCCAGAATGCAGAGCAGCACAGTCAGGAGGCACTTCCTGTTTGCAGGCTGCCTGATAAGATGGCGGCTTCCATAAGCTGCCATCTTGAATGTTTAAAGGCTCATAACACGCAGTAGATGCAGGTAGGATGATTTTTAATGTGGACAATCTGTATGTACAGGGTGTGGGAAACATATAAGATAGACTCTTATTCAGAGTGAAGGACCGCTTTAACTGAATTTTTTACTACCTGAGAATCTTTTTCAACCCTTTGTGAATCGATGCCCATGTCTGAACACCAAGATCTACAAGAAGGGAGAAGTAAGCCCTGTACACACAGAACACCAATGCTTCTGGGCATGTGTAAGTGTTACAATCCACTTACCTCGGGATTGGCCCAGCGTTGTCTCCGGGAGGCTGGCCGGGGCTCGTCCTGCCCGGCGGCCGCCTCCTCCCTTCACCGCCACATCCCCGGCTTTTCTATCTCTTATGCCCTCCGGCGGCGCTGTACCCAGCGCTGCCACCGGAGGCTGTATTACAGGGCCAATGAGCCCAGAGCTGTTCTGGGTAAAAACGCCCTTTAAAGTTTAAACTGGGCAATCAGCCCAAGGTTCCAGTTGCACCAATCACTGCATTCCCTCCAGCTAATCCCGTTAGCTCCCATCCTATAAAAGTTGTTTCCCCACACTTATTCCTTGCCAGTGATAGCGTTTAGCTGGGTGTGCCCTTGATCCTGAGAATTCCTGTTTGATCCCGTTGCCGACCTCGTTTGTTTGACCATTCTATGATTGCCGCCTGGACTGACTCTTGCTTGTACCCTGACCACGTTACTGCCTTGTCCCTTGTGCCGCGTACCCGTGACCTCCCGAATTGACCTTTGGCTTGACCTCGACTCCGCTATGGTCTCTCCCTTGGTGCTGCGATAGGACAGATTTCCCTGTATGACCACGACTTACCCGACATTGCCCAGTCTGGCCTTTGGTTCACCCGCCTTCACTGTAAGCTTACATCCTTTGTGCTACTAAGTCTTGGGGGCAACCGTGTCCGGCGAGGCGTGTAAAGCGTCCCGGCAATGGGGGCTTGACTAAAGGTGAAGCTAGCAGCGGAGATTGGGGGTTGTGGGATTTCCTTGAAGGCAGGTGTCCCACAGGGCCTGACAGTAAAGTTAAATAAACTCCCTCACCCTAGCAGCAGTCTTAGCAGCAGAGTTCTCTGTGTGCAGGGCTCACTTTTCTCTTGATGTAAATCTTGGTATACAGACTTGTACATTTGCCAATAGCAACATATTGAGGGTAGTAAAAACTGCTTTCATAAAACACACTTTTGCTAACATAAGAAAAAATACTAGTATGCTTAGCACCTAGAGCACATTGTTTGTGGAACAAGAAAAACACTTTAAAAAATGAAAGTGGACTTTCCCTTTATATACACAATTCATGAAATATTTTCTGCATCATTATCCATATGTGCGTGTATGTATATGTCAAATAAGGAACAAAATCCTTTTATATCGTATTTATATTTATATTACTTTTTTTAATAGTGTTGCTATTTAATAAAGTGAATTTAACATACAAAATATTGTCATCAGTTTACTGGTCATGAACAAAAGCAGAACATACTGTAACAGGCCTTGCTTGGCTCTTGAGGTGAAGAACCAAGCAATAATCTTCAGCAGCGGGTGCAAAAATGACACTTGAAACATGAAAAAGAAGTATGCTTCTTACAAGTGGTGCTAAATCAACCCCTAGATCAGGGGTTAACATTTTTTTTTACCCCAAGTACCTCAGGTACTAGTATCAGGGATTGGGAACCCCTGCCCTAGGTAGAAAATTAAAGTGAATGGCACATTACATTTCTGGCCTGATTTATCAAGCAATTTTGCCAGATTACGCAACATCAGTGCAAGTTAGAGTGGTGCAAAATATAATTTATATATTACTTTCTACACTGACACATGTTGCTACACTGCAAAAAATCAAATTTACTAACACATTAGCGGTGCTGCAACATACTAAAAAAATTAGAAGTGATCTTTTGCACTATTCTTATTTGCACTGATATGGCTAGTCTGGCAGTAGTGCTTGATAAATCTTCGAATGGAAGGAGGGATCGTGTACAGTGCAGGGGATGCCATACTGTGTGTCTAGTACCCGTATGCTTCCTTCTGTTATTCTCTTCAAATAGCTTTCTTCTTTTGTTCTTTATGAATAGGGAGGCACAGCCCCCCTCCTAATATTAATTCACACAGGCACAAGGTAGAAATGTAAAAAGGGAACACAGTGAATTATAAAGCAAGGTTGTAGGGCTACAAGATATGGGCACACAGCAGTGGCATTATGGAGAAGAGTATGATGGGGGGATAGAAGTTAAACCTGACCAACAGCCTGGCACAGGTGGAAAGAAAAGGTAGCGGCCATTTTGGAGCTTCCTCTCCCAGCATCTCAGCCATGCTGCTGCCTGAATTCAACTGACAATGCACAGTAACAGGAAGCCCAGCAGCACTTCCTGTTTGCAGGTGGCCTGCAAACAGTACTACAGGTCCCAGCATGTCCTATGGCTACCCAGCCAGGCAAAAGTCACCCACCCACACAATGGAGACCCCCACAAACCTCTGATCACACAAAACAAAATGCCACTGGGAGTGCACACCATGAGCCATTTTGTTTCTAAAATGTACCACAGTAGGACTTAGAAAAAAGGTAAATAAATTGTTATGTGCAGCAATCTGGGACAACATCTCCGGGTAGACTGGCAGCTAAAGGGTTGATAATTGTGCTATTCATGTTTTTTGGTGTTTTTTATCATTAAACATTTTGAGATTTGTCAACTTTGACAACTTTTAATCATTTTTTTCTCATCAAAAATTATTAAAATATACTTGCGCCTGACACTCTCATTGCTTAAAAACATGCCAGATGTGGCTGACATGTGTTTTAGGAATTAAAAAAACCAGTTAGTCAGTAAAGTCAGCAGTTTACTCCAGCTCTTTACTGGAGGAAAATCACTCTGGAAATTGACACATTTGTGCATGCTTTTCTGCCCTCCACACAGGCCATAATCAGTATGAGGCACCAAATTTGTACTTGCTGAGAATTTCGGGCGCAGGTTTCCGCCTTTAATAATGCGCGTCAAACTCTGACGACCATAAATCAGGAGGAAGCCCGAATACAACTTGGTGCTCCTAAAAACGTGCACAAATGCATGGGCGCACGACCATGAATCGAGCCTGTAATAGCTCTTCAGGCCTCCTTTGATAGTACAGATTGGGCTGTCTTTGAGAAAAATGCCTCTAAGGAAAATTTCATTTTTGGCAGGTTTTTGGAGCTCTGCCCTATTGTTTTCATCTCTTGGAATGTAAAATAAACATTTGTGTTAGGATTGTGCCCCCATAACTGTGAATTACTTATCAGCATACTGTTTCCATGATTCTCATATTCTCGGGACTCTGTTTTGCTACAGAGGAAGTGGTTTCCGTGGCCTTGAGTAAAAACAATGGACTACAAGTCACACAATTCTTTCAAAGTAATAGGTTAACTCTTTAGCAGCTTTGGCTAAGTCTAAGCAGCCTAATGATTTATCCAGCTGAGAACCCAAACTGAAGCTGAATTTCAGCAGAACGGGTTGAACCTGTCACCCATGCTTTAGCCAATCAGATGATTAGCAAGCTAGAGTGAGGAAGTCTGGGATATGTACTCAAAACACTTTGGTGTACATAGCTAAGGTTGCTATGGAAAACTGTTTTCTTTTATAAAACAGATTTGCAAACAAATGGACATTCTGGTACCTAGGAAATCATTCAGCCAGTAAAGTAACAACAAATGGTCTTCAACAATCAAATCACCCCACTCATTGATCTGGTGACAGATAACTAAATAGGCCTAAAGGCCTAAAAAAAAACATAAAAAAGTTAAAATCAAGTTTTATTCTGGTAGTTCTATATCGGTCTTGAAGGGTGTCACGATGCACTTACCTTCTGTCCGATCCCGCGGCATCCTGGATTGGCCACTTGGGCGGTGCGGGCTCGGACTGCGTGTCGGGATCCCTGTTGCCCTGCAGCCACGTCAGCAGCTGGCTCAAGCAGCTCCGAGTACTTCCACGCTCTCCTTCCTAGACAGCGCGCCTGCCGGAGGCTTAAAGGGCAAAATGGCCTAATTTCTAGTAGAGCTATCAGCTCTTAGATTGTTCATAGGGCCAATGAGCCCAAAGCACTCCAGCCAATGTTCAGCACTCCAGCTCCATAAAGTTATTCTCTGCCATTTCGTTGTCGCCCGTGATAGCGTGTTACTGGGTGCTATAGTTCTTGTGACTTTCCTGATTGCTTATCGTTGATGGCCGAGTTTGCCTGACCCCCTGTAAGTTCACAACATTCTTGCTATTAAGCCCTGGGGACAACCATGTCCGGTGAGGTGGGGACTTGGCTATAGGTGAAGCTAGCCACAGAGATTGGGGGTTGTTGGTTCACCAGGAAGGCGGGTGTCCCACGGGGCTCGACAAAGGGTCTAAAAGAACTGACAAATTACAACTTGTCCCCACCTCCAAATACTTACAGTATATTTCCACATTGTATGCAGAGATCAGTCATAACCCTATAGCAATTAAGACATCCACACAAGATCTGAATAATTTCAGGCCCACCGCCTTTACTCCAGTAGTGATGAAAATATTTTAGTGGCTTGTGCTGTTGTATACAAAGGATATTACCAATCCGTTTACTACCCACTTCCAGTTCACATATAGGATATATCATTCAGCAGAAGACACCTGCTGTCTTGCTTTCTGGTTGTGGGTGTCAGGAAAGCACATCCCCACTTCTTCCAAAATTAGAAAGTGTGGCTTACCTCAAAATCTGCTAGTCCTGTTCTATAATTCTGTCATGGAATATGCAGAAAAAAACCCCATAGGGTGCTGTTCTTTCAAACAATTATTCTTACCTATTAGAACATTTTTATTGCACTTTTTTTGTGTGTTAAATTTAAAGGAGCACTATCGCGAAAAATGGCCCAATAATAATAATCTAATAAAACATAATATAACACAATTTGGTGTTATAAACCTTTAAACCTTTAAAAAGCTCACGAGATGCCGGTGGCAATTCACACCCAAATGTACACCCAGACTTAGGCCCTTATTCATCAAGCGATAGCGCCAGGTAGTGTCTGACGAGCGCCAGGTAGCGGCAGCTAACGGCGACTACCGACTCAAGTACGCCCGGCGGCGGTCACAATGACGCATTTATCAAGCTAAATGAGGCTAGCGCCGGCGAGAGCGACGGCTAGCGCGGCATTCATCATGAAGCCGGCTGGCCCGAACAGCGCCGCTGCAAATTCCTTCACAGCGACACGTATTACCTGGCGCTACCTGCCGCTCTCCCATACATTTCAATGGCAGACGCTGCAATGATTGTTTTTAGTGGTTTAGGGGTTTTTTTATTTGGTACAAAATTCAACACATGTTTCTATTGATCTGTTTTATGAATCTGGCTGGTTATTTATATGTATTAGATTTTTTTTTTTTTTTTTCACAATGTAATGTTGTGAGTGACATGGGAATTGCATCTCCTCCACCCAAACTCATTGGCATCAAAATCGCTGGTTTTCCACACAAACGGGGCTTGTAAAGCTATTTTGTAGCCTGTCAGGTTGGGCGGTCACGTTCGCTCTTCGAAATTGTCAGCGCCCAAGCTATTCAGCAGCCCTGTCCTTGATGAATCTGTGTTGGTCAGTGTTTGTGCAGTCGCTGTTTTAATTCGCTATGTGGCGGCGCGAGCGTCGCTGTGCCTCGCTGCGCTGCGTTGTGCGGCGCTGTGCTGTTCATACATGTGCCCTTCTGCCATTTGCAAGGAATTCACTTCCCGCGACCCCAGTCGTTGTTAATGAATACACTGTAGTTGTGAGCGTGCCTGGCCACATATTGCAGGATTAACATTCAGTCGTACCAGCTCATAACAACCCGTTAGGCATTCTCATGTGTGCCACATTTTCAGGTAGTTGTCTAGTTTGATTGTGTGATGACTTTGGGAAGGAATAAGATTTGTATATTTAAGCACAACGGTTTATGCTTTAGAAGGACCTATGCATTACAGTATGTAGAATCCCCTGCTAAATCAAGCTAATAATTCGTGGCGCCTTTGGCCCTAGCTTGTTTTGCAGCGTCATTTTAATGTTTTCCCGCCACTTAGCGTGCACATAGCTGATATTAGCTTGTCCCTGTTGCGTGCATGTTTGTTTTTGAATTTTGAAGCACAGTTGCTTGCGTCATATCCGGTTCCGGGATCCTCCTTTGCGTTTCAACGCCACCTTAAGGTAAAAATGTCTAGCGCTTATGCCAATAGCTTGTTTTGCAGCGTCATTTTAATGTTTTTCCGCCACTTAGCTTGCACATAGCTGAGATTAGCTTGTCCCTGTTGCGCGCATGTTTGTGTTTGAATTTTGAAGCACAGTTGCTAGCGTCATATCCGGTTCCGGGATCCTCCTTTGCGTTTCCACGCCACCTTAAGGTAAAACTGTCTTGCGCTTATGCCACTAGCTTGTTTTCAAGCGTCATTTTAGTTTTTCTGCCACTTAGCTTGCACATAGCTGAGAATAGCTTGTTGCTGGTGCGCGTAGCGTTTTTTTTTTTAAAACTTTTTTCCAATGTCGCTTGGGTCATTTCCGGTTCCTGTTTCCTCCTTAGCGTTTCCACTATGCTGCCCAGACGGCGAGTTATGCGCCTCCCCAGCTCCTCCTCCGACTCTGACCCCACCACCCCTCCCCCACCTCCCCCACCTACCTCACCTTCCCCAAATAGCACCCCTCCCACCCCTTCCCCTACTGGGCCTCAAAAGAAAACGCGCACCCGGGTGGATAGCCGCGTAAATGGCCAGGTGGTCAAAGTGAGTATTTTGTTTTGGTATTTTTAGCTTAAAAGTTGCAGAACACACAGGGGGGATTGGGTCAGAAATTTCTTTGTTTTCAGACCAAATTTGATCACTCCCCGTGGGGCATCCCCATTGTGGATGTCCTGCTGGGATGCCCCCCCCCCTGGAGGGCCCTAAAAATTACCTCAGCCCCGTCCCATCTGTGCATGCGTTAGCTGCGGATGCCTATTGCGCTTACCTCTAGCAGGGTGTACCCCTGCGCCAGACATATTTCTAATTTTGTGTGCAGGTGCACTCCCTGTTAGAGTCAAACGCCACATGCGTACTTTGCCGTGCAGAACCAGCTGAGCTGGTATGCACGTCCCAACGGCCTTGTATGCGCATACCACAGCGGCGCGGATCGCTGTGTTTGGCTTGCGGAGTGACGTGGGAGTGTCCTCAGTGGTGTATTTGTGGCCTTCCAAGGGGGTTGCAGACAGCGGACCACCCACAATTGGTGTGGCCCACCAAAGTGCACACAAACCCAGAATACTGATAATCCTGGGTGTGGGTCCACTTTGATCTGGTCTCTGTATAACTGTTTATGACATTGTTCTGATGTCATGTATTGATTTTAGTTTGTTTGTTCATTTTTCATAGGACTTCTGCGTGGCCGAATATGACTATGCCCGTGGAGGGAAAAAACGCATTGCCATGGAGGTGAAGGCCACAGTGTCCCGGCGCTTCCACACAGAGCTGACCATCCGCTCAATTCAGCAGAAGTGGTCCGATTTCAAGCGCCGGGACCCTGAAGGCGTGTACCGCCTATATGATGCCTATGCATCAGGTAAGTTAAAGCTTATGTTCTGTTTAGCCTTTGTGCAGAATCATCTGCTAAGCTGTGTCCATTTGTGCTCTTTAGATTAATTATTTTCTTTCACCCCCTCCACACAGATAAGCGTCCTCCCCTGGGGAAACGTGGGAAGGGATTCCTCCCCCGAACCAGGCAGGCGGACTCGGGGGAGTCATCGGGGGAGGGTCCCTCCCGCGGGTCCTATTTAGAGGACCCAGGGGAGGAAGGGGATGACGCCCCAGAGGAGTGTGCTGCTGGGGGGCTGGCTGGATCAAGCCTCAGCTCCTCACACTCTGAGTCTGAGGACTCTCACCAGGCAAGGGGCCACTCTCAAGCAGGGAGTGAGAGGGAGGAGGGTGGCCCTTTGCCTGGTGGATCTTCTGACCAGAGTGTGAGGAGCCGAGGCTCCCCGCCTCCTCCTCAGAGCCCTCCCTGGGCTTCAAGTGGCGCTTCATCCCCTGGTGAGTGTACATTTTTTAATTGTTAGTCTGTGACAGGTTTCATCTGGCAATTTGTACTTAGCCCTTGCCATTCCTCTCTAATTTGCAGGGCATCATATAGGCGGCACCTCCATGGCGTTTTGGCGAAGGATTCTCCACGGGCATAGTCATGGTAAGTGTTTGTGGTTATCCATCACATTCCCAATGTTATGACATTCATTAAAGTGTACCCCCAAACATTGATAGTGCTTGGATTCTCGAAGGTTCCCTGACAAATCACATCCCTCACCCAGGGCCCCCCCCACAAAAAAAAACCCACAAACTCCTTACCTCTTTGGGGGTTGCCAAAGCCACCGTCCCAGCCTCCTGTGTGACACTCTAGATGTGTGTGCGCCTGCGCTCTGTTTCCAAATGGGCTGCGCGTGCGCACACACTCGAGGAGTGATGTGTGGAAGGCAGCGGGCGCGGAGTACGTTGTCTCACGCAAATTGTGTTGCTCTGCCAAAGCGGACCCAAACCCAGATTTGCTGCAATCCTGTGTATAGGCCCACTTGTAACAGACACATGTTTCCTGGTCCATTGTCACAGCTGGTTTGATAAGGTACCCTAACCTCACAAACCCCACTACAGTGCTAGCCAACTGTCAACCACCCCTATGTTTCTGCCCACACCATGATGGGTGTTCTAATTTGTTTTCTTGGGTTAAGTTGTTCCCGCTCAAACATGTGGCCCACTATTAACATTAGCCAAACAACTGCTAATGATTCCTTTACATAGCACTGTCTATGTTATTTGCACATTCTCTTTAGGGATACATGTGTCAAGCCTAACAAATTGACATTAACTCATGGTCCAGGAAATATGCTAATTTAGGACAACCTGTATGTAACCATGCAAGCCTTTGCATTTTCAGACTCAATAACCAGATGGATGTCAAATAGTCAGGTGTCATTGGCCCACTAATTGTGTTTTTGTCTTTTGCTTTCTGTTGACAGATGTTGCTACGCAGACGGAGCCAGAGATCCTCCTCCCCACCCCAGCTCCAGGGACGGCCAGCAGCATGGGCCCCCGCCACAGCTGCGATGGTGAGTACATCCCACTTCATATGCCTAAAGACTTGTGAAACCTATGTCTTATAGTCACATCTGCAGACATTTAAAATTTACCTATGTGTTAATTTCACACACATCTAGATTCAATGTGTTTGTACAATAATCCAACATGCCTGTTTGCATGCTTGATTGTTGGCTCACATTCTTCATTTGGCCACATAGAGACTATTTTTGCCTTAGACACAACCAAATGGGCCCTATTAGGTCTGGACCTCTAACATTATAGGGCAAACTCGTGTACTCGTTAGGACTTAGGCCCTGATGTTTGGCTGTGACTAAACACAAAAATGGACACACTGGGACTTATACCTTCTTTGCTTCCCAAGAGTTAAACTGGAACAACCAGGATTTTGACTTTCCTGGGTCTTGGTCCACTACGGTGGGGCACCCCTGATCGTCACCGCTGTGTGACAACCCCCTGAACTCACTTTGACTCCAGCAAACGTACAAGCCACGGCAAATTGGCTCCTCCTCCGCCTCCCCCGCGCCCCTTTTTACGCGCGCGTGCCTGCGCCGGGCATTCACAGACGGCCGGCGCAGGCACCCACACGTCTAGAGGGGCGCCAGGGAGGGCCCGGCGGCCCTGCCCCACCGAAACTGAGGTAGGTATTTTGGGGTTTGGGGGGGGTTTCACCCCCAGGGACATCCCGATCTCGGATGTCCCGCGGGGAGGGAGGTGATCGGGCAGGGAATCTGATAGATTCCCGGCCCGATCACCGGTGGGTGTTGGTACACTTTAAGAGTAAATGTATGCTTGGGATGTGTTGTTCACATTCCTGCCAGTCAATAGTACTCATATCATGTTAACCAATAAGCACACAGTGGTCAACAATGTTAATGTGAGTGTCACCTAATTGGACACACTGACATTACATTGCTACATCTGTGTCTGTTGAGGTCACATCCAATTTATTAATAAATTGTTGTTTCTACATCTCTACAGCTTGTGAAAACCAGCATCGCAGACTGTGGCGGGAGATCAGGCTCCTGAAGCTGATGCTGCTGGCCAAGAAGAGGCGCCGGCGGCGTCGTTAGGGTGGGGGGAAGGCTGGCCTCTTGATGCCCGTTGTTGGGCAATGTTGGCCCTGTTGGCCAGGTTTTTGTAATAAATTTTTTGATTACCATCATTACAGTGTGGTGCATTGCAAAGCATAGTTTAACTGTCTCAAAACCCATTTGTGTGTCAATTTAGCCATACCTTTGGAGCCATTTCATGTGTTAACCATAGTAAGCTATGGTCTCAAATGTGTGGGCTAAATTGACCAATACATTGACATATGTAGATCAAGATACTCATCCCTGACTGTGTTATTAGCTAGGTCTTAGGAAAAACACAATTTAGAGGTGGGTGAAGCAAATATATTTACAAAAACCAAAAAAAAAAAAATTAATATTCTTGGCTGGGTGGCCGGGGAGGTTGGGAGTCATTGCTAGGGGCGGTGTTGGGGGACAACAGTGCAGTAAAAAATATAGACTGCTGTTGTATGAGCTGTTGTATCAACAACAAAGTTTGGGCCTGCCGCTGGAGACATTCTTCCTGGCGCTGTATCGATTCTCCCTGGCGCTGGAGAGATTGCTCCATTAGATTGGCCAGCCGACCAAGTTCCTGGTTCTGGTGTTGGTTTCGGAGAAACTGGTCGATCTGGCGCTGCTGGGCCTCATTTTGTTGCTGACACATCAGCACCTGATTTTCCAATGCCGCAATGCGCTCATTAGTTCCATCACGCGGCTGTTGGCGACTGTAGTCCTTGCTGTGGTTTGAGCCTAACAAAATATAAAACAACATTTTAGTCAAACAGAACCAATGCAGGTATGCCCCTCAAAATAATTACCCTAAACAGTCACTATACAACTTACCCTTGTCTGAGCCTCGGAAGCTTGGCCACATGGGACTTGGGAAGAGGTCCCAGCTTGGGGTTCTGGTTCCGCCTCCTGCAAAAACAACAATGAAAGGAAATGTGACATGTTGCTTCATCCACTACCCACGAAGATGCCAATGTGGTTCTAGGTCGTCTACATCAGCCATGTTACCTGCGTGTCCTCCGGCACAGGTAGGCTCGAGGTTTCGCTGCCAGAGAGTGGCAATTCCACATCCGAGATGTCCGGCAAGTTGGCATATGCTAAACAGGAAAATCAGGTTAGTAGGTCTGTGGCCCAAACTCAAATGTAACCTGGCTAGGCTATCGAGGCCATACCTCTAAAAAGTGCCAAAATACACACTAGACCAAAGGTATCTGTTAAACTCAGATTGTTAACATGTATGTTACAGGACTAAGAGGCAATAATTTTGGCTAATCACATCAGAAACATTGCTTAAATTACACATACCCGCAATCTCCCAGATGTCTGGAGTGGGGTCCTCACTCGAGCTTGGACCTTAAAAATACATGTGGACACACAAGTTGCCAGAAGCAAGTGCAACAAAAGTAGAGCCAAAATACAGACTAGAGCAAGGCAAAACAACTTACCCTCATCTCTGGCAGCCTGAACTTGAGGGGCCCTTTCTGGACAGCCACTTCCGATATTCGGGTCAACTAAAAAACACAGGGAATGTCTCTAAATATTCATCAAACTACTACGGGGAATGTTTTGCAAAAAATATGTCCGCCAAAATACATTGCTATCACTCCAATAACTAATAGACTGACCCTGGGGAGGCAACAAGCACTCCCAAGAGGCATCTTCAAGTTTACCAAGCAAACATGTAGATTAGTAGACTAACCAAATTGAACCAGTGTAACATAAACAGCATAAAGGATACATTATGTATTGCTATACACACCAACAGGGTCCTGTTGACCGGCAACATCGGAAGTGGGGTCCAAAGATGAACCAGTCACTTGGCCTACCAAGAAAAAAGAGGAATGAGACACATGCACTTGGGTAAAAGTGGATTAAGCAAGGTGGACACATGCACTTACCGACATCCAAAGAGTAGGTGGGATCCGGAGGAGATGCTGGGGCCAAGGGCATGGGAGCTAGGCAAAAATGAAGCCAACATTGAGCCATAGTTAATGTGCGTGCAAAAATACAACATGCATTAAGGTGTGTGTGAGCAGCTCTTTCACTAATATTCACTAATCAAGGCCAGTGTGGCTCCCACATTGATATGCCGATATATGGCTACACATCTCTGGCTTCAAACATATCTACACATGTTAGGGCCTTGTTAGTTAGTTGCTGTGAGTGTTACAGTGGGCGTGAAATTAGGCCGCAGGCCCATATTATTAATACTCAACAGTGCAACACTCGATTGTTTGAGCTGCTCCCACACCCATTTGTTCCCCAAACAACCAGCACCAAAATTAGGGGTAAATACCTTCAATGGCAGACTGGGGTAGCCTTGAGGTTGCTGGAAGGGCAGGAGCTTGGGTGTCCTGAGGCACATCCCGGACAGCAGCATGTGCACCTATGCAGAAAGCAACAGACAGAAAAGTAACAAATGTTTGAGCTCTAATGTAATACTTCACAGGTCCTACTGTTAGTTGGTCAGAATGAAAAAATGCTAATCACATACATTAACATTAGGTTGGTACAAAAGGCAGAAAATATGTACCTTCAGTCCAACCTGTGGTGTCATCCCCAGGATCCACACCCTGCAGCCGAGCCAGTGGGATTTTGGCCTTCAGCATCTCCTCATACGGCCTGTAGGTACTCTTTGGAGCCTGGATGGTCCCACTGTCCACATCAAGATCGTGATTCATCTTTTTCATAAGGGCCCCTCGCAAAGTGTAGAAGCGTTTCCTGCAGGATGGGCCACTACGTGGGTGTTGAGCAGTGCTACTAAGCTCCACACCAATGGCATCCCACAGTTTGCTTCTTTCTTGTTTGCCTATGGACTTGCTTTGGGAGCCAAATATCAGCTCCCATTTAGCAAGTGTAAGGCGCACAAGATGATTATTCTCAGCCAAATTAAATTCAGGCTCCCTCTTGGCACCTGGGCGCTTAGCCTGGGGTGCTGCCCCACCTTCAGGCTGTGCCCTTTTCCGTAAGGGAGGTCTGCGCACAGCACCCACCAAACTCCTACTTGGACCTGCTGTGGCCGGCAGATGTCCTGAATTTGGCTCCATCCTGTAGCTGCACACACACACAAATACACACCCAACAAGCACGCATGCAGACTACAGAATGGCATCGCAATCTCTTAGGGTTGGGCAGGTTTTATGTGCTCTAACAGCCAATCAAAAAGCAGGCCACTTAATTGATTCACACATACAGCCCAGTTCCTTCTAGGCACACCTCCACTGCACTGACTGAAGCATGTGTGTTAGCCAATTAACTCATTACAGACCTCATTAACCAAACAACACACACCCAAATACAACAATGGACTGATGTATCTCAAACCCTTGTGACATGTGGTTAGCCTAACGGCTATTTAAAAAAACAGCAGCTTACCTTTCATTGGGCCACCACTGATTTTTGGGCCATGTCCGTTAATGCACGCAAGTTTCCGCTCACGTACGCTAGTAGCGCTACTAGCGTGCGCGTGCGCACTCTGTTTTACGCACACCTGGGTCGGCTAATTGGCGCCCGGAAATAGCAGAGCGACGCAAAAGGCGGCAAAGCGGACCTGTCCCTTTTGAAAGAGAAATATAAATGGAAGGAATTTTCAAGCTTCTGGTATTCTTACACTGTGGCAAAGGCTGTGGTGTGGTGCTGTGCTCGCTTCCCTTAGCTAATTTGAGCCTCTGTCTGGTTTCTGTCCTCAGTCTCTGTGGCTTGTTGGGTGATTTCTGACATCAGTGCTGTTTCTTTAGGAGCTTGTTTTTGGTGGCATCTGCAAATATTGTGTAGCATACAGCAAGTGAGGCTTGATTTTGGGGCCTTTTGTGGGCTGTGCAGCAACTCCCCTCTTGGTTGTGCCTAACTTAGAAAGCTGGTTTTCAGCAGGCTGGTGGTTTGGACCACTATAGTTCTGGTTTTGTGGTGAGCTGCATTGTAGCGGGTGTGTGTGGAGTGTGATTGTTTGTGTGTGTGTTGTGTGTTTGTGGTTTTTTGTTTTTTGTTTTTTTTTGTATATATCTTTAGTGTGTGTGATGGATAAGAGGGTGATGTATGGTGTCTGGGTGGATGGATGTATGTGTATGCTGAAAGAGCAGGAGGAAAGGGAGCGGGGTGTTGTGAGGCTTAGGGCACCCCGCTCCTTTGCAATCCGCCTTTCAGTATGGGACTTAAGTGACGAGCAGATCAGGAGCCGCTTCCGTCTGAATCGTGCTGCACTACAGTCCCTATATGATCAGATTAAGCACAAAATCGAGCCATCCACCAAACGCACTCATTCCATTCCAGGCATAGTACGCCTGTGTGCCACTCTCAATATTTTGGCACGAGGGACCTTCCAGGCAACCTCCGCCCTCCTCAGCGGGATAAGCCAGGCTACTATGAGCCGCATACTAATCCAGGTAGTTCTGGCAATTTGTGATTTAATCCCAATTTACATCAAGTTTCCTGAGGATGAGGAAGAGGTTGCCAAAATAAAACATGCTTTCTATCTGATGGGAGGGATCCCGAATGTGCTAGGGTGCGTTGATGGTACACATATCCCTTTCCGCCCTCCCCGTGCCCAGGAGCTGTCCTACAGAAACCGGAAGCAGTTCCATTCGCTTAATGTTATGGTGGTCTGTGACCCAGACATGAGGCTGCGGGCGGTGAGATCGGGGTTCCCCGGCTCATGCCACGATTCTTACGTCTTGCAGCGGACAGTCCTGTGCCGGAAGTTTGATAACAACGAAATGCCAGCTGGCTGGCTACTGGGTAATAAATTAACCATGTCAATGTATTGAGCAAATATGTGGCCTAGTAAGCCAAATTTAACAAAACAACCACAAAAAAACATGTACTAGTACTAATTGCTGTCTCTCTCCTTGTGTTTTTTCTACAGCGGATAAGGGATATGGGCAGAGAACGTGGGTCATGACTCCGGTCAGGAACCCACGGACCTCTGCCCATGAACGCTACAATGCAGCGCATCGCAAGACCAGAAGCATTGTGGAAAGAACCATCGGCCTGCTGAAAGCACGCTTTCTCTGTTTGGCACGGCCAGGAGGAGAGATGCTCTACAGCCCACAGAAGGTCTCCAAGATCATCCTTGCCTGCTGTGTGCTACACAATATTTGTATTTGCCACCGAATCCAAGCCCCCGAGGAGACAGCACTGGTGCCAGAAATCCCCAACATGCCCGCAGCAAGAAGTGAGGACACCCAGACTGGCGATGAGCTAAGGGAAAGGATGATCACTTCTTTTTTTGCGGTAAACTAACTACCCTTCACTATAATGCAAGTATTGCACTACTGGCTAAATGTATTTGAACTCCCATCAAAATGAGCCCAAAAAAACACTAAGGGGGGTGTAAGATGACCCAAACCACTCTAAGGGGGGGTGTAAGATGATCCCAACCACTCTAAGGGGGGTGTAAGATGATCCCAAACACTCTAAGGGGGGTGTAAGATGATCCCAACCACTCTAAGGGGGGGTGTAAGATGACCCAAACCACTCTAAGGGGGGTGTAAGATGATCCAAACCACTCTAAGGGGGGTGTAAGATGATCCCAACCACTCTAAGGGGGGTGTAAGATGATCCCAACCACTCTAAGGGGGGTGTAAGATGACCCAAACCACTCTAAGGGGGGTGTAAGATGATCCAAACCACTCTAAGGGGGGTGTAAGATGATCCCAACCACTCTAAGGGGGGTGTAAGATGATCCCAACCACTCTAAGGGGGGGTGTAAGATGACCCAAACCACTCTAAGGGGGGTGTAAGATGATCCAAACCACTCTAAGGGGGGTGTAAGATGATCCCAACCACTCTAAGGGGGGTGTAAGATGATCCCAACCACTCTAAGGGGGGTGTAAGATGATCCCAACCACTCTAAGGGGGGTGTAAGATGATCCCAACCACTCTAAGGGGGGTGTAAGATGACCCAAACCACTCTAAGGGGGGTGTAAGATGATCCCAACCACTCTAAGGGGGGTGTAAGATGACCCAAACCACTCTAAGGGGGGGTGTAAGATGACCCAAACCACTCTAAGGGGAGTGTAAGACGCCAATGTTGGTTATCAAGTAATGCATTTTTTTATTTGCAACAACAATACTACTTTAAAGATCTATACTAACTGCACTTTTCTTATTTTTTCAGGCACCAAGAGATGCACCTTGAACCCTATTTTGAACTTTAAAAACTTTCATTCCCTTTACTTTGCTTTTTCCTTTCTGTTTGACTTTTGAATTTCATTTTCTCTTCTGTTCCTTTTTTAATTTTTTATTATTGGAAAAATAAAATCTACTATATATAGATACATGTGGCTATGTGTTTAATTCTGTTGAAAGTTTCCTTTGCATTCTACTTCCTATTTTAATTTTCATTTTCTTTCTGAGTTCTGTTTCTATTTTCCTTTTCTATTTTCCTTTTCTTTCTCATTTATGTTTTTTTTTTCATTTTCTGTTTTCCTTTTCTTTATCATTTATGTTTTTATTTTCCTTTTCTATTTTCCTTTTCTTTCTCATTTATGTTTTTATTTTCCTTTTCTATTTTCCTTTTCTTTCTCTGTTCTGTTTTTATTTTCCTTTTCTATTTTCCTTTTCTTTCTCTGTTCTGTTTTTATTTTCCTTTTCTATTTTCCTTTTCTTTCTCTGTTCTGTTTTTATTTTCCTTTGCTATTTTCCTTTTCTTTCTCTGTTCTGTTTTTATTTTCCTTTTCTATTTTCCTTTTCTTTCTCATTTATGTTTTTATTTTCCTTTTCTATTTTCCTTTTCTTTCTCATTTATGTTTTTATTTTCCTTTTCTCTTTTCCTTTTCTTTCTCATTTATGTTTTTATTTTCCTTTTCTATTTTCCTTTTCTTTCTCTGTTCTGTTTTTATTTTCCTTTTCTATTTTCCTTTTCTTTCTCTGTTCTGTTTTTATTTTCCTTTTCTATTTTCCTTTTCTTTCTCTGTTCTGTTTTTATTTTCCTTTTCTATTTTCCTTTTCTTTCTCAGTTATGTTTTTATTTTCATTTTCTTTCTCATTGGTGGTTTAATTGTATTTCCTTTTTCTTTAAAAAATAAATAAAATAATGTAAAATGTGGCTATGTGTTTAATTATGTTTTAATTTGCATTTATATTCTAATATCTGGTTTAATTTAATTTCCTTTTCAACACAAAATAAAAACTCAAAAAAGTAAAGAAACATGTTGCAATGTGTTTTATTCTGAAGGTACTTGATTCCCAGCCCACAGCAAAGCTAAGCGCAGGCGCTGTGTAGAATAGCGTGGTCACACTGACTGACAGCGCCTACAAAGCTGAGGGCCAACATCATATTCAGCAATGTAGGCGTTGTTCCCAACAACGCCAGGTAGCGACTGAGGAGGCCTGCTATAGCGAATCGCTACCGCCCGCGGCTGACGCTAGGGGCGCTCATAGCGCCATACTTCAGTCGCTCATCTGTCGCTACCTGGCGCTATTGATGAATCGGCCTCCCCAACTTGCTTCTTTAGCCTGACCCCCACTGATACTGAAGATGCAGTACTGCCACATGGTGGCAGCAAAGTACTCGGTAGCTGTTCTTCATAACTTTGTTTACAGTTACACAATACATCTATGAAACTCCTAGATTCGTTGTCTGATTGATTATAGCAAATGGAGAAAATCTGTTGGGATGTCATTAAAGTGGACCAACACCCAGGATTTTGACTATCCTGGGTTTTGGTCCACTTCGGTGGGGCACCCCGATCGGGGGTGCCCCGCTGTGTGAAACCCCCCAGAAAGCCCCAAAAACTCACCTGTCCCCGCTCCCACGTGACCGCTGCAGCCAATCCCCGCCGATGGACACGCGAGGTCCGTCGACGGGGTGCCCCGTAGGCCCGATGCTGATCGGCCCGGGAATCTTATAGATTTCCGGACCGATCAGCATCGGGTGTTGGTCCACTTTAAAGAGGAACAAAACCCGGGATTTTCACTTTCCCAGGGTTTGTTTCTCCTATCTGGGGCATGTGTGTATCCATCTAGATCACCCACAAGTTCACCTTACTTGTTTTCCCATGGCAAGCAAAGCTGAATAGGACGTTGGAGTGCAATGGAGAATATATTGCATCCCTTCCCCCAGCGCTCCTCAGCTTGTATCTGCTCAGGTCTTTTCTGAATGGCTGGCATGGGTTCACAGATAGAGGTGATGGGAAACGCAGCCTCGGCAGAAAGCTGAATTTTTTGGGCAAGTCCCACAAAGAGGAATTCTGTCTCTGTACCCATGAGGCTTGTCTCCTGGTTCACGATGACCTTTAAAACCCATTGGCCTCAATTCAATAGGTAGTAAATAAACAAAAGAGAGAAAAGCCAGAGAAGTTTACTGTTACTGAATCACCAGCTAGGAAGACAATGAAATTCAATGGCACGTTTACTACAGTGTAAAAAGTAGCAAAAACTTCTCTACTTTCCTTATGAGTAAAAAGTAACATTGATGTTCACTGTTTTTTTAGCTGGTGATTCAGCAACAGTGACATTCTCAGGCTTTTTTTAACGAAGTCAATTTCTTACTACCGCAAGATTTTTTTTTCAATTCCTATTGAATAAAGACCAGTGTCTTTAACCCTTTCAGTGCCAGTCTACCTAGAGATGTTGTCACCACCTGTTGCCTGACCATTTTTCACTATTTTGCACTATATTTTTAACTGTGATTTTTGAAGGAATGTCCAGGGATTTCCAAAAATAATTGTATGCATTTTTTCCAGCAGAATTTGAGCTTTATCATGAAATGTTTTGTTTGCAGGTATGCATAGGTACTTTTAACCCTTTAACTGACAGCCTACTTGAATCCACATAGCTAGCACTTAACGGTTGGAGAGGCAGCTAAATAGATTCCACATAGATACTATGTAGCTGGCACTGAAAGGGTTAATCCAAGTCCTCAATTCATATAGCTTTCTTTGAAGCCTGAGGACTTCACACACATTCTAACACAGCATACTAAGGGTTATGCAGAGACATGTGATGATTTGTTTATGCATAGCCAAAAGGGTGCTGTTGTTTCCAAACTTAGAAAAAAATCAGTAAAAAAAGCTCTATTGTGGTACAGGTGAGTGAACAACATTTTTTTTTACTTTGTGTGTCTTTACCATCATGACTCAGATCTAGGGTGCTTTCAGACACAGGACACCCCACTTTCCTTCCAAACATGCTGCACATGGAAGCACACGGAAGTACCTTGATCTCAATGGGAGCGCAACCCATTGAGGCATTGCCCACCCTCATATTGGTGCTACTAGTTAGAGTGGTGTCTCATGTCTTAGGGCACCCCTGATCTGAACTTGGACTTACCCATTAAAGTTAAAAAGCTCACTGAGATGCAGGTTGCAAAAAATGCCACCTGGTCGGGGATGTAGCTGTAGCCTGCTCATGCGCTGTGGGAGTGCCAGCGAATCCAGAGAGTTTCACACATAGGGGCATCTTTGTAATGTCTGTCCGTGGCATAGGGAATCGCCTATATGGCAGTCCAATTTCTACCCAAATTAGGATGCACCACTGTGTATAGCCCTATTAAATTTCCGCACCCACTCACCTAGCCTCATTCCAATGACACAAGTGCAGGTCACGGCCCTGCTATACCTTTAGCTAGATGCACATTTGGGGCACCCATTTGGGGCACACCCCCAGCTAGAGGTAAGCGGGGGGGCAACCAGTGGCCCGCTCTGCACCATTCAGCTCCCTAGCTCAATGTCACAGCATCTTGCATAACTGAATGGAGCTGAGTGCACTGATTCTGCTGCAGCTGGCTCATGTAGGTCTACAATGGCTTCCTATCCGCTACACACTCTGTATTGTGTTACACAGCACCCCTCACTCGCTGCAGCCCACCCATCCAGTGAGTGCCGTTATTTATTTTTTTGAAGCAAAAGGTTGACACTGATCTGACCTTGCCTCTGGGGCCCCTCTGGCAGATGGGGGCCCCATGCATCAGCTTGGTTTGCGTGATAGTTATGCATGCCACTGCACATATCTACCACAAATGCTGTGCATGCTACTTTGAGTATACAAATTTAGATTTTCAAACACCCCAAGTACAATTTTTAATTTTTCGTATAGCATATTCAAAGCCCAATAGTTTTCAATGAAAATAATAAAGCAATAATTAGTCCATGTTTGCGAATATGCTTTCATTTGGTACAGAAATATCCAGAACCTGCTTCTCAACCTGTGTGTATATTTGTGCCTTGAGTCACCCAGCTACCTTGGAATAGGAAACTCCCTTTTGATGAACCTGGCTGACACTCCTACGTTCTGAGCATTTGAGTAAAGAGTATGCATGACGAGAGCACAAGAAATAGATTAGTGACTGCCCCTGTTAGGTTGTTCTTTGCCACCGAATATTTTATCCTGGACAATTCATTGCTTCCTGAAATAGATGAAGAGGGTGCTGCATTGCTTACTTTTGAGCTTCTTTTTGGGTAAGTACATAATTATGTTCATATTCGTGTCAACCCGCCTTATAGTCATACTGTACTAGTTGCCTCCTCTACATGCCACCTTTTAAATAATAAATACATTCTTGTTGCCAGATTTTTTTTTAATGTTTCAGTGTTGCTATGAGAAAAATTCTGTTTTGTTATGTCTGTCAAATATCTTTTTTTCTAGAAACATGGAACAGTAAAACTATTAATTGTATACAGATTTAAACCCCATTACGGGGAAAGTCCACTTTCAATGGAATTTGTGTGCCCAAATGATGTCCTCAAGGTGCTGAGCTAATCTAGTATTTTTTAATTTTTTGTTGTTAGAAAATGTGTGTAAGGAAGCAGTTTTCTCTACCTGCAAACTGTTGTCATTGACAACGTACACCAAGAAAATATATTTGAGTCCTGTACACACAGAACACTGCTGCTACGGCTGCTGCTGAGCTCATTCAGCCTTACACGTGCCCAGCAGCAGTGTTCTGTGTCTACAGGCCTCACTTCTCTCTTCTTGGTGTACAGACTTGGTGTATGTTGCCAGTGGCAAAAAATGCAGGTAGTGCAAACTACTTTCATAAAACTCACATTTCTAACATTAGAAAATGCTACATTGGCTCAGCTCCTCGAGGACATCATTTTGGCACACAAATATATACATTTTTCAAAAATTCCATTGAAAGTAGAATTACCCTTTAAACTGGTCCAACACCCGTTTTTTCCGTTGGTCCTGCAGACAGCTAATAAAAACAAGCCAGAATGCTGGTGCCCCTCTGCATATAATCCCCCACTATGAGCCAGCACCGGGAAAGGAGTCCCGCGATATTGGCAGCCGGCGCTCACGTGGGCCATGGACACGTCCTTGGCGTCCAGTCCCAGGAATGCCCCGCATATGCCCCACCCATTTGATCACCTATTGGCCAATCGCTGGGCCTCTTCTCCCTGCGCTGGCTTCAAGTGAAGGTAAGGATATTGGGTGTTCTGGGGGGGGGGTTATGCAGGGTGGCTCCAGCATTCTGGATGCCCCCCGAGCTGTTTTTATAACTGTCTGCGGAACCAACACCCATTAAAGGACAAATGGCTGTTGGTTCGTTTTAAGTATGTTTCTTACAGATGGTGGGTTGTTGCAATAATATAACACCACTTCAATCATTTTTTCCCTTTTTATGAACAAGCTATGTGTATATATCTAGTTGGTGGCAAGAGTACCATACATCTAGGTTTGACAACACACACACACACACACACACACACACACACACACACACACTTACTTGTTTGGAAGCCAGCCTTGTGATTGCAGTTTGAAACAGTGCATCCAATATCCTTTGCAATGCACTCAGCAGCTATTTTGTAATTCAGAATGGTTCACTTTTTTTCAATACACTTTCTACAGTGACATCCAATTATAAGTTAAAATTAGACTCCACCAATTCTTTCCACTAACTTAAACCTTTACCGATGCTATAGACATGCTCGTGAGATACAAAAAAGACTGTAGATAGGTCCAGCAGATCCCTCCCCTGTAATGATTTATTATACAAACATATGTTAAAGCCTCTTTCACTTATTTACTTAAGTAAAAAACACAACAATATTGTTAATATTATTTTTGTTATTTGACATGTGTCCAGAGATGGGATTTCCATTTAAATAAACAGACTCCAGATACTATCTAATTAACAAGAAACAATAGTAAAGGATTGTATCTGAGGTTCTACGTATTTGTGGCTGTTAAAAATACCCCCAACAGTTTAAAATAATCACATTACCCCCTGGACACCATGAGTAGACCTCTAGCATTACCCACTGCTCTGATCATTAAAAAATAACACTGTGATCATTACCAAAACCAAAAAGTTTTAGACACCAATGCCAAGTTTTAGAGGCCATGTACTTTTGTACAGTTTGTCCACCACTTTGGTATAAGTATAATTAGTTAGCATCAGGTGCTGCGGCTTCTAGCGTCATTGTAGTCAAAATCACAGCGCCAGAAAAGACTAAGCCAGCGCTCCAAAACTGGAGCTATAACCATCAGAAAGATGCTAAATGGCGCACTTCATAAATAGGCCCTGTAGCGATAACCCTTATCGCCGGAGGGCTTCACCGCCCGAGACGTCCTTTTCCCAATCGTAAGAGGTGCTGCTGGAATTCCAGAGTCGTCCGTGAGGAAACAGGAACAGCCCTTACAAGGGCTAGTGAATTGTAATATAGCGTTTCCCCCAATAAGAGACAGAACTCAGTATTGAGGGTGAAGGTGAAGTTCCACTTTATTAGTGCCACACTGGGCCTTATATACACAAGTCTCCATTGCATGACACACACACCGACCAATAGCAGCAGGGCACACAATCCCTCAACTCTGCCGGTGACGTAATCAATCAATACAATGGCAGTCAGAACAATGAATAACGTAATCAATCAATACAATGGCAGTCAGAACAAAGAATAACGTAATCAATCAATACAATGGCAGTCAGAACAATGAATAACGTAATCAATCAATACACTGGCAGTCTGTAACATGCTTAAGAAAAGGAAAGTAATGAACCTGTGTAAAGTCCAAAGGGGCAGAGAGTCTGTCACAATGCCCCCTTTTTGTGGAACACCCGGCAGACCCGGATTGACCCTGTTCGGGTTAACGTGGGGCTGTCCGGACTCCTGTTATGGGCAGAGTTCTGTTTGCCGGGATAATCCATCTGCATTACCGTTTTGTCTACCGGGCCTGTATTGGATTGTAAAATTATATGGCTGCAGGGCCAAGCTCCATCGCAATAGTCGTCCATTGCCCCCTGCGACCCAGTTCAGCCATACCAAGGGATTGTGGTCTGTGATCAAGGTGAATTCACGCCCATACAAATATGGAGTACGTTTTTTCAAAGCCCATACCAACGCCAAACATTCTTTTTCCACGGCCGCATAGCTCACTTCCCGAGGTAACAGTTTCCTACTGATATACGCAACAGGGTGCTCCCCTCCATCTTCTCCCACTTGACTTAGAACTGCTCCCAGTCCGAACATGGAGGCATCTGTGTGCACGATGAAACGTTTGTTAGCGACATGGGCAGCCAAGACAGGCGCATTCACTAAGGCAGTCTTTAGCGCTTGAAAGGCCTTTTCACAGTTGGGGGACCACAGGACCTGTCTGGGTAGGTTCTTTTTCGTCAAGTCTGTCAAGGGTTTGGCCACTGCACTATAGTCTGGGACAAACCATCTGTAGTACCCTGCGGTCCCCAGGAAGGCCAGTACTTGGGTCTTAGTACGCGGTGTGGGCCAGTTAGCAACTGCTTCGATCTTGGCAGGCTCTGGTCTCTGTTTCCCACACCCCACCCGATGTCCCAAATACTGGACCTCTGCCATACCCACATGGCACTTATCTGGTTTCAGCGTCAGGCCGGCGGCCTGAATCTGATCTAACACTGTCCCTACATGCCTTAAGTGTTCTTCCCAGGAGTCACTGTAGATCGCAATATCATCCAGGTATGCACAGGCAAATTCCCGGAGGCCATCAAGAAGTCTATCCACCAAGCGTTGGAACGTGGCTGGGGCGTTTTTCATCCCAAATGGCATGAACTTAAACTGGTACAAGCCAAACGGGGTGACAAAAGCTGACTTGGGGATAGCCTCCTCAGCCAAGGGAATCTGCCAGTACCCCTTGCAGAGGTCGATGGTGGTCAGATAGCGACCCCTGGCGATACGGTCTAGTAGTTCGTCTACTCGGGGCATGGGGTAGGCATCGGTCACTGTTTTTTCATTTTACCGCCGATAGTCCACGCAGAATCGGGTAGTCCCATCTTTTTTCGGGACTAGGACTACTGGAGATGCCCACGGGCTATCGGATGGCTCAATGACGCCTAACCTCAACATTTCCTGTATCTCCCCTCTCATCCCTTCACAGACCGCTTCAGGTATCCGGTAGGGGGGCTGTCTAAGGGGACTTTGCCCAGGGGTTTCTACCTTGTGGGTGGTGAGAAAGGTACAACCTGGTTCTTGTGAAAATGTTTGTCGTTTACTCGCTAGTAAGTGGAGCATCTGCTCCCTTTCGGTGGGAGTTAGCCGGTCCCCTAACTGGACTTGGTGGATGGGGTCACTCTGGGGTTGTCTATCTAAAAGGTCGGGTAATGGTAAAGTGTTTGGTCGTCAGTAGCTGGGGCACATACAGCTGCTACGTCCTCCGGCCTCTCCTGATATTCTTTTAACATATTTACGTGAAAGGACCGCCTTATCCTCTCATCTTTACAGCTAGCGATGACATACGTGGTGTCACATAGCTGCTCTACTACTTTATAGGGACCTTGCCACGCTGCCTGTAGTTTATCAGTCTTGATGGGTTTCAAGACTAACACCTTCTGTCCTATCTGGAATGTACGCTGACGGGCACTCCTATCATACCATACTTTCTGTCGTCCCTGGGCCACCTGGAGGTTCTCCTTTGCCATCTGGGCTAATTGCTCCATGCGGTCCCGGAGCTCTACCACGTATGATACGATGGGAGTCCCTTCCCTCTCGGTCTCTCCCTCCCAGTGCTCACGAATGAGATCTAGGGGGCCTCGTACCCTCCTCCCATATAATAGTTCAAAGGGAGAGAACCCAGTGGATTCCTGTGGCACCTCTCGGTATGCAAACAGGAGGTGAGGTAGGAATCTCTCCCAGTCCCTGTAGGTGTCTGTGAACGTCTTCAACATTTGCTTTAGGGTCCCGTTAAAGCGCTCACAAAGACCATTGGTCTGGGGGTGATACGGGGAGCTGAACAAGGGCTTAATATCACAGGCCTCCCATAACTGGCGGGTTAGGTCTGCGGTAAACTGCGCCCCTTGGTCAGATATTATTTCTTTTGGGAAACCTACTCTGGTGAATATCCCGACTAGGGCACTGGCAACAGTATCTGCCTGAATATTTGAGAGGGCTACGGCTTCCGGGTATCGGGTGGCATAGTCCACCACTGTAAGTATGTACTGCTTACCCGACTGACTCGGTCGCTTGAGGGGTCCTATTAGGTCAACTGCTATCCGGCTAAATGGCTCCCCAATAACTGGCATAGACAGTAGTTGAGCTTTAGGGTGGTCTCCCCTCTTCCCTACTCTTTGACATATATCACAGGTCCTACAGTAGTTTCGTACATCCTTGGAAACTCCCGGCCAGAAAAAGTGCTGGGTTATTCTGCCTGTTGTGCAAGATACCCCCAGGTGTCCTGCTAGTGGGATATCGTGTCCAATTCGCAGAAGCGCCAGCCGGTATTTTTGGGGTACTGCCAGCTGGCGTCTCTGCGATGGGACTGTCCCATGGCTGCGGGTGACCGACACCCTATATAGCTTACCCTGCTCCCACATGAATCCCTCTCCTTCTAACCCTCTCTCCCCCGTCTCAGCCCTATCCCTGTACTTGGTGAGTGAGGGATCTAGCTTAGTCTCTAACCCAAACTCCTCTGGGTTGTCCCAGGCTACCGTCTCAGTTAGATCATCAGTGTGTCTTACCTGGGTCTCCCCGACCAGTGGACTGGAGTCGGCAGCTCGGCCTTGGGCCCGAGTTGTAACAGGGTTGATGCTGGCTGGCCCAGAGGTAGCGTAGGCAGAAGTCATTGGTCCTAGATCATTTCCCAATAGTACTTCTGCTGGTAAGTTGTCCATAAGTCCCACCTGTACCCTGCCGGATCCAGCGCCCCAGTCAAGATGTACTTGGGCGGTGGGGAGTCGAAACACCGCTCCTCCCGCCACCCTTACTGCAACGGTGTGTCCAGTGCGGTCTTTGTTCTTGACCAAATGAGGTTGGAGCAAGGTAAGTGTGGCTCCGGTGTCGCATAATCCTTGCGCGGTGCGCCCATTGACTCGTACCTCCTGGCAATGGTGCTGTCGGTTGTCTTGGATGGCCGCTTGTACGGGATCAGCTTCATACAGTACCCCCAGATACTCTTCCGAACTGCTTTCAGCTTCCAAACAGTGTGCCGCAGGAGTACGGGAGGTGGAAGGTTGTTTTTGCCTCCACGTGTTTCGGGGACGCTCTAGGGCGCAATCACTGCGATAATGTCCCCATTGTTTGCAACGATGGCACTGAACTGTGGAGCGGTTCGGTTTCTGCGCTGGCCTATGTGGCCCAGAGTAACGAGTTGGCGCAGAAGCCACAGGTGCTTGAAACTTGATGGGAGGTGGTGGTTTTGGGGCGGACTGTTCTGTCCGGCGAGCATCTGTGTACTCGTCGGCTAGACGAGCAGCCTCAGGTAGCGTTAGAGGCCTCCGGTCACGTACCCACTCTCTTAGCTCTGGTTGCAGGGCATTGAGAAAATGTTCTAGTAAAAACAAGTAGTACATCCTCAGCGGTTGTGGCTTTGCATCCAGTGACCCAGTGTGATGCTGTACGATGGAGGCGACATGCCCACTCCGTGTAAGAATCCCCTCCCTTCTTTTGGGATTCCCGAAATCGTCACCTGTAGGCTTCCGGGGTGACAGCGTACCGGGCTAACAAAGCCTCCTTTACCAGATGGTAGTGTGGTAAGTCCGCATCAGGGATGGCCCGGAAAGCATCGGAAGCTTTCCCAGATAGTTTCCCTGATAATATGGTGACCCATTCCTCCGTGGGTACCCGGTGTAAAGCGCACTGCCGTTCAAAATCGGCCAAAAATCCGTCAATCTCGTCATCACTTTCCTGGAAGGACTTAAATGCTGCAAATGGAATCTTTCTCCCCCCAGTGTAACTGAGGCTGAGAGGCTGCTGGGTTGAAAGTCGCCGATCTTCCCTTCGCCTACTGGCCTCTGCCTCGGCTGCGGCGAAGACTCGGTCGATCAGTTCCTGTGATGGATTCGGGCCATAGACCGACAATCTGTTCCGAACCGCTTGAACGAGAGCAGCGTCTTCATCGGCCTCTATATTGGTTTCGGTCCTCACTGCTGCACGATACATTTCGATCAGCTCGGCTATCAGTTCCTGACGTGGGCGGTTGCTAGCTGACCTTCCCCGGCTCTCGAGTAGATCCTTCAGGGTCAGCCTTTTCAACTTGTCATACTGACTCTCCATCAGGGTAGCACTCTCTCTGGGTAGAAAGGACCATCCGACCGCTTGCCACCAATTGTAGCGATAACCCTTATCGCCGGAGGGCTTCACCGCCCGAGACGTCCTTTTCCCAATCGTAAGAGGTGCTGCTGGAATTCCAGAGTCGTCCGTGAGGAAACAGGAACAGCCCTTACAAGGGCTAGTGAATTGTAATATAGCGTTTCCCCCAATAAGAGACAGAACTCAGTATTGAGGGTGAAGGTGAAGTTCCACTTTATTAGTGCCACACTGGGCCTTATATACACAAGTCTCCATTGCATGACACACACCGACCAATAGCAGCAGGGCACACAATCCCTCAACTCTGCCGGTGACGTAATCAATCAATACAATGGCAGTCAGAACAATGAATAACGTAATCAATCAATACAATGGCAGTCAGAACAAAGAATAACGTAATCAATCAATACAATGGCAGTCAGAACAATGAATAACGTAATCAATCAATACTATGGCAGTCTGTAACATGCTTAAGAAAAGGAAAGTAATGAACCTGTGTAAAGTCCAAAGGGGCAGAGAGTCTGTCACAGGCCCCTATGTTATCCAAATACTGTTTATATAACAATCATATGTATATTTTGTTAAAGTTATTAGCATATTAAAGTTGTGTACTATTCATGTGTATTATTTAAAGCGGAACAATGAGAGCTGTCTGCTGTGTCATTTGGCAAACCACAGCGGGGCATCCCAAATCAGGATCCTGGGGCTGACCTGGGTGGGAGTTGTGTGTGGCAATGATGTCATTGCCACATCTATGCAATGACTGATTGCCTACCATCTTACAGAGAGGGACATTAAAAAAACAGTGTTCCAGGACAATTCGAAAAGTGAACATATTGATTTCTAGTTCTACACCCTAAGAAATGCCAAATATATTTCACGAATTCAGTGGGTTTTGGTCCACTTTCAAAGCATGTTCATGTGTTGGAATGGCAATGTAAAAAGTCCAGACCTAAATCCTATAGAATCCGTGGCATGACTTGAAAATACTGTTCACACACATTCTCTATCCAATCAGACTGAGCTTTGCAAAGAAGAATGGGTAAATTTTCAGCCTCTGGATGAGACACAGTTCAACAGACTTACAGCTGTAATTGCAGCTAAAGGTGGTCCTATTGACTCATTTATAATAAGAAATCTGCTTTCATTTCTCTCTCAAATTGGTCTGCTGGATGTAATTTCTCACTTAAAGAGGACAAAAACCAACACCCCATCTGCCCTGAAATCTATAACACTCCATGGCCACTGGATTCCCTCCCCCTACTGTGTGAAACACCCCAGGTCACATGGAAACCCACCTCCTCTCCTAGTACAGCAGTGGATGTGCGAGCTTCAGCCGCATCCCGCTATCCCTTAAACAGAGCGTTTGCTTACGCCAGGCATCCGTGAGTGCATGGTGCAGGCACGCTTCCTGTTAGAGGGTAGCAGGGATGTGGCCACAAGTGCACTCGGATCCGCTCTCATTAGACGAGCTCCTGAATGAAGGCGCTTTAGCGGATCCCAGCGCACTGACTGGACGAGCACCACACATGCGTCGTAGGACCAGGAAGATGTGAGTCTGTTCTGGCGACCTGAGGGGTGTAAGGGGTAACGGGAGTATAGACCAAAACCCAGGATAGTTAAAATCTTGAGTTTTGGTCCACTTTTAATAGGCCATGGTGCGAGTGACCTAATGCATCTTTCTCACATGCTTCCGCACAGTATTGCAAGTGTACCCTGAATCATGCAATTTTGCTCGGAGCCAAGTTTTTTTTACACACAACCCTTTTGTCAATAATCAAACGCTTTTGATTTCTTAGAGCCACTATCTTTTTATAGACATTAGTATTTTGCATTAGAAATCACATTACACCAGGTTTCTTGTCTTGACAATGACCATTTTGAGTTTCTGAACAAAATATCGGTGGTATGTTCAGATGGATATTAAGCTTTATAATTCTTTTTTTCAGTTAACGTATGCCATAGCTGTCTAAACATCACACTCCACAATGTGACCTTTAATGCAACAAACTTTGAATACATACTTCAGTGGAACATAGACAAACTGGAGCCAGGTTTATCATTCAGTGTCCAGTGTTTGAGGTGAGTTTTACTAGTCATTTACTAGGTAATAGAAAAAAGGAGTTGGCCTTTCACAGGAGGAGAACAATACCTAGTCTCAGGTGCTACTGTAGTTCTGTTTGCATCAATCATTATTTTGCATCATAACACCCGGTATTCATCTTTGTTCATAAGGAAACAGGACTTTCTCAGCTCAAGTCATCATTATTTTCTTGATGGTAATGGTTATGAGAATAACTATGAGGATTATCAACCCAATGAAGTTCACACATGCACACACACACACACACACACACACACACACACACTCACACTCACACACACACCAGTCTTCTAAATTCATATTTCTCTTCTCTTTCACTTAATGAAATAAACTGATCTATTCATCCTTAAACCAGACCAAAAACCTTACAAGAAACAGAGCTAATAATATGCATCCCTCCCTAGGGCAGTTCGGATTGTTGCACATAAAATAAATTCATTTTTTGCTCCATAAGATGCACGTCTTATGGAGCGAATGTAGTCTACTCACCTTACCTGGAGTCCTGCAATGCCGATTGTCCTGGATATTATTAGCAGGACACAGTAGAGCAGGAACTCTGGTAAGGACAGGACAGGGTAGGGAGGGGTAAGAAAAAAAAACTTCTCACCTTGGCCAGCTGGGTCCTGGATCCATCGATGACATTGGAGCGCATATGGGTGCACTGACACAAAGTGGCGGCTTCCTCTGCACCGTTAGCGGCCCCGCCCACCCATGTCTGGCTTTGTGATTATTGATTAATTTTGACTAACTGTTTTAGGATATATATCAGTATATATTGATTCTGTTTAGTGTATGACTTTGCATGAGAAAGGATGTGGATTCATCCAAAACACATTCCTATGTAGTTTTATTTCTGTAAGGCATTTTTGTGATTTGTGCACGGGTAAGGAAATACACTGTGAGGTTCAAATTATTATTTACTTTCTTCAAAAGGTATGGACACAAACATTGGTTATTCGTGTCTCAATGTGAAAACATCACCAGAAACTTTTGTAATTTGACAGACACAATCATCGGGGACGTAGAAGACTTTATGGAAAATGAATATTATGGGAGAGTCAGAGCATCATACATAAACTGCTCTTCTGACTGGGTCATGTCAAAAAGGCTTAATCCAAGAGAGGATAGTGAGTACTCTTTATGTTTTGTTAAATCCTTAAAGCGGGGGTGCTCAGCTCTCCCCCCCCCCCCCCAAGGGACACCAACACTGATGCACGGATGATGTAATCAGTGCTGACTCTATATCTCTGTCTGAGCACTAATTACATCACATGTGCATCTGTGTGGAGATCTGAAAATCCTTACCTGTTGGCGGCCCTTGAGGAGGAGGGCACCCCAATCAGGGAATCCTCCGCTGTGTGAAACCCCCAGGTCGCCCAATCTCACTTACCCTTCCCAGGTCCTACAGCACATGCGCAGCCTCTCGTCCAGTCAGTGTGTTTGGATCTATTCCTCCCCCTTCATCTAAGAGCTCATCTATCCCCCGCTACCCTTTAACAGAGAGCGTGCCCACGCCGGCCATTCACAAATGCCTGGCGTGGGCACGAGGCCTGCTAAAAGGATAGCAGGGATGCGGCCGCTGTTCGTGATTGCACCATTGGACCGGGTAAGAAGGTGAGTTTCCGGATAACCTCGGGGGTTTTACACAGCAGAGCATCCCGATCCTGGATGCCCCGGCAGGAGCGTGTGTGCCTGCCCTGGATGGTAGGTTTTGGTCCACTTTACGCGACTCGGGTCAAAGTAGAAGATTACCAGAGGTTACGGCCATTTCGGGATAAAGTGCACCCTTCGTTAGAGGTAGCAACCTGCAGCCTTTTTTAATATACATGTATAAAGTTTGAGTGAGCTCCCTCACCTCAGCAGCCATAGCAGCAGTGTTCTGTGTGTATAGAGCCCAATTTCCCCTTTTCTTGTAGACTTGACTTGTTGTACAGTTGCCAGTAGCAACATATTGCAGGTAGTGAAAAAACAAACTTTTGCTAATATAGGAAAAACATTTTTAAAAAATACTAGATAAGCTCCGCACCTTGAGGACATCATCAATGTGGCACAAAAATGTAAAAAATATGGCTTGAAGGTGGAATTTAGGTTCATAGTGATGAACATATAAAGTAAATGTAAACTGTACATAAACCAAACACAAACCATGTTAAACGTTAAAGAGGAAATGTGTAAATGTTATTGCTTTGTGGGAATCAAAAGGAACACAAATAGGTTTCAGTATGCTCAAATTATAAGTATGCAGTTTTATTTTTTTTTAATTAGAATATCCTGTGTATGATATTAGATATAATGAAAGCACCCCTCTCTACCTTGTCTTTATAGCTTACCTAGTTTTGCCTAAACCAAGCTATACCCAGCATGTCAGATCTATCACGATCTTTGTTCTTACTCCATCTGTGACCAGCAGAAGTGAGGACAGCCAACTGACAACTGTGGAAGAAATCTACGGAGTTACAATAGTTAAATACCACCTAACAGTTTTCAGCCCAGATAAAAAAGAATCAGTAAGTTGTACTTATTTTATACACATATACTGTACATGATATATATAAGCATTCGCTTTAGCATGTCATGCATCTTGCAAGTCCATGGCCCACTTTATCTGGCTCAGAGCTCAGGGCCCCCCAAGAAAGCAAATCCTTTATTAGCAGTAAGCATGGTGTTATACAGAGGGAGACTTGGTGACTGGATAACTAGATACTCGGTAATAGATATACTTATATTGATACTGTTCATTCTTCATAGCCTGCCTGCGTCTGTTTCTTCATGCTTACATGCATGATTTACATTTTTAGCTCTGATGCACACCTGTGACTGCTTTGTCTACTAGGTCATATGAATAATAATATTTATATGAAATAGGTTTTTTTTTTGCACTGGTGGAGTTTGCAAATCCGCATTATGTTTATATATATATGGCCTGGTTCACCACGTTGCTCTGCCCTGATCTATGCATGTTTAAATGTTTTAAAAGTGATTTTTCATGGGTGTATATTGTTTGTGCATAATATTTGTGTGGTGATGGTTAAATCGGAGCCATTGCCAAAAATATCACCGGGACTCTTGATGCAACTTGCCACCAAGGTTTTTTGTTCTTGTTCTTTGTTTTCTTGTTTCCATCCTTGTTTGGATGGGGTTTGCCAGAAGAAACCATCTCTATGCCCCTCTCCTCCTGTAACATCAGTAGTGCATGGAGGCCTCTAAGTAAAAAAGGTGCCCCTTGGTCCAGTGTTCAGTCCCTTGCACTGTAGCAAGGATGGCAGAAGGGAGGATCTCTGTCCCCCCTTGATGCAGGTGGCAGTGCCGGGCATCAGTCCTGTCACTCCGCACAACCCCAGGAAGACAACAGATGGGCCAAAGAAGAGCCCAAAGAAGAGTGCCGGGGGAAACAACAAGTGCTGTTGGAAATGGAGGCTGCTGCCTGGCGCTGAATTGAAGAAAGAAGACGGAACCAGTGAGTAATTCAGAACATAAAAGTAATTTGGTGTGATGTGTTTATTTTTCTACACTTGGGGTGAACTAGTAAAAGGTCCAGGCGGCCGCTATACCAGTACACCGTGGAAGGGAGCCGGTGCAGTTGCACTGCCGGCATGGTGACATGCCGGTAACCTGCCATATTACCTGCACCTCCATTTGGGGCATTGGAGCACCTTCATTTGGGTCATCAGAGAGACTGGTGCTCATCGGTATGTGCACATGTTTTTTTCCAGGGGTGCCCTGGAAAAGCCCCAAACAAATACCAAAGGCCATAAGGGCTGGTAATTGGCAAGGTCAGAGGCTGCCACTGAGCCCTGGGTTACCAGCCCTTATCCCTGGTGCTTGGGCAAGTTGCCATTTGGGGGGGGGGGGGGGGGGGCTCACACAATTTTCTTTTATAAAATAAACATAAGACCCACTGACAGTTTCATCAATAAAGTTAATGCCGCCTCTAGCAGCGTTAATTGTATAATTGAAAAGTTGACATTTTTTTTAAATTGTCAGGAATTTTTTCATTAGATAAAAAATCGCAGCTAACTGTGTTTAAAATCATGCCATCTCAAGCGGCATGGCTTTCAACAATTTTCGAGAAAAGAAGTGCAGCTGGCCGCTTTCGCCAGCTTTTTTGTGGTGTGAGGGTCCGGTGGGGGGAAAAGGGTTCTGGACCAAATATCCCCTCCAAAAACTTTTCGTGTGATTTTTTGTTTGGTATTCTCACAAACAAATTGAAAGTCACACATAAAAAAATGGAAATTCTCAACAACAATGTCCTGTTGAATCGGGCGAGGGGGGGCGAGAACAGGGTTTTTACATCAAAACCCGAGATTGCAATATTGGGTTACTCTGGATAAACCACATGGTCTCTATTTAACTAGTTGTGTATATTGAGTTTACTGTCCAACTGACATCCCTCTGGTGAAATCAACAGATTTCTGTTAGATCAGTTATATCACTGCAGTGAGGATGTAAAATTCCACAAATGGGTTCACAGACAAATATTTTATTTGGTATACCCGTTTCCCCTGCATCAGCACTGGTGTCAACTTGTGTAAGTAAATAGTACTCCCATTCATTTAATATAAGATTCATGTAAAGTGAAACCAACACAAAGTCATGCAGTCATACCTCTTGTCTCTCAAATCCACAAACCCGAAACCATTTTGTTCACATTTTACCCAATACTATCCTCACACCCTCTGGTCTGAACAGCCCCTTCAAAGGTCATTCAAGTCTGCCTGGCAGATCAGGGATGCTGCAAGAAGCCTGTGCATTTGCTTTGGGAGCAAGGATTGAAGTGAGTATACAGGGTAACCAAAGGGGTTCACACTGCCCCATAGGAAAGTATTTAATCTGGACTAGAGTCTGAGATTCTACTCCAGGTTTTGGTCCAATTTAACACAGGTCCCCCCTCTTTCTACCCTTGCTTCCCGCCAGAGGCAGCCATTTATACACATCCATGGCCACGTTATTAGAGATGAGTGAACTTTTTAAAAGTTTGGTTCGCCCGTTTGCCGAACTTTTCTGAAAAAGTTTGGTTCAGGTCGAACTTTCATCTAAAATGCATGGAAAACAATGTCTGACTGCCCTAAAAATTATTTTATAAAACCCAAGGCTGTATAAAAACATTTTAGTGGACTAATTAGCATTTGGATTAGCATATGAATCACCAGCATCTTAATTAGCATTCCATTAGCCAGTGACTGTCTTTGTTAGTTTAAAGCACATTAAAAAATGGGCAACATGATTGGCATTCCTATAAAGTGAAATGAAGTATTGGTTTTTTAAAAGCGCTGAAAATTTTGTCTATTTAGGCAGCACAGGGGGTATACCTGCGGTTGTATAGACCTGGCAGTAGCCCTCAAATATTATCCCATTTGTAAAGAGGGTGTAGCAGCGGGATTGCATCCTGACAATTTATTAGAAGAAGACGAAACAATTCCTTGAAAAACGTACCCATTTAGACCTGCCTTTGTGTAGGCCTAGTAGTAGCAGAGGGTGGCAGCGGAGGTGCTGTTAGTGGTAGTAGTGGCATTAGCAGTACTTAAAGACTAGGCAGAGGGACAGAAGACTTGTGGTGGTTGTGTAGGGCTGGCAGTAGTGGGCAAGCCCCCAAAAAATGATCCCATTTGTAAAGGGAGGAAGCAGCAGGATTGGCATCTTAACAAATTAGTTTAAGAAGATTAATCAAATATTTTATTTAAGAACCTTGAAAAACATACCCATTTTGTGCATCATGGCGTAGACCTGCAGTTGTGTAGGCCTAGTAGTAGCAGAGGGTAGCAGCGGAGGTGCTGTTGTGGTAGTAGTGGCATTAGCAGTACTTAAAGACTAGGCAGAGGGACAGAAGACCTGTGGTGGTTGTGTAGGACTGGCAGTAGCATCGGGATTGGCATCTTGACAATTTAGTTGAAAAAGACGAAACAATGGCTTTTTATGAGCCTTCACAGGGTTATGGGCATCACAGGGTTAAACTGCAGTTGTGTTGGTCTGACACTAGCAGAGGGTGGCAGGCTGGCAGGATGTTGGTAGTAGAAAAACTAGGCCATGGCACAGGAAACCTGTGGTGGTTTTGTAGGCCTGGCAGTAGCAGGCAAGCCCTCAAAAAATTGTCCCACTTGTAAAGGGAAGTGGCAGCGGGTTTGGCATCCTGACAATTTAGTTGAAGAAGAAGCAACTGCCTTTTGCAATCCTACTATGGCTGGGTCTGGGAACATGGCCGGTGCTACTTTTACTGGGCCTGGGCACATGGCTGCTGACCACAGAATTGGTACTGGCACCAACATCCTTATCCTTAGTGGCAGAAGGAATTGCAGGGATGTCTTTTCTTCCAACCCGTCCTTTTCCACCTCTTCCTTTCCCAGATATTTTACTTAGTATTTCCTGAAGCAAATAGATGTTCCCTAAAATATCCCTTGTCAGGTGAAAAATATTGCTTTTTTAAACTGTATTTAACAAAGAGGCAGCATGGACCACAACTTAGAGAGAGACGATGTGGGCACACTTAAAGCAGAGCTGCCCCCCCCCAAAAAAAATTCCTTGGCAGTTGAAAAAGATTGTTGTTTTTTAAACTGTATTAAACACTGAGGCACTGTGTATCCCAAGTTCCCCAACGTAGTGACAGGGACCAGCTAAACCACACAGAAAAAATAAAAAAACTCTCACTGAAGTTTTCAGACATTACAGGGTGGACTACAATGACCAGCAGATCCCAACGCAAGCAGATGCAGTTATTCTGTGCAGCACACCCCCCCCCCCCTCAGCGTCGCACTGTGCCCACTTCCTTTTCTGTCCCTTCTTTTCTCCTACACTTTGGTTCAAAATGCCCTAAACTGTCCTTTTTTTTTTTTTTAAGTTTCTTTTTATTTGCAGTTCAACAAACATCAGACACAAATACAAGTCACATATCACATGCAGGTGCCACAGGCACCCAGTTCAGTAGCATAGTTTCAATAAACATGTAGACACGACACCATTCACTCAACACACACACATTCTGGACTCGGATATCTAGTTAACTATTCACCGGGATGGGAGGACCAGTCGGAAAGCCCCGTCTCCAGGATGCTACTCTCGTCTCCCTAATGCCACTTTCACTCGCTCAATACCTCAAGCTACCATAGGTGAGCAGCCTTGCCCCTTTAAGTAGATCTATACCCTTCCAAATCGTCCTCTGAGGCGGTGTCTTGACTTTGCAGCCAGGGACCCCATATCTTCTCAAACTTATCTGCCCTAAACTGTCCTTACTCTAATGGCAATGCTCTCTCTGCAACAGCCAGCTCGATAATGGTGGATAGATGGAGCATTACGTGACTATCTCCTGCAATAGCACTTCCTGATTGGCCCAGCTACCCTGACCTCTTAAGCTTCGACCATATGACCCTGTCTCTCTGCTTCTCCTTGGCTGGCCATGACCTGTGGGGTGGTGCCGGTAAAATCCTGCCAGGTTTGTCTTCTGCATTTTGCCGTGAACCATGTGAAGTTCAGGTTCACATTTAATTGCACTTTTCCCAAAATTTGGGTTCTCCAAATTCAGTTTGCTCATCTCTACTCGTGATAACAGGAAGCAACTTGTGACCAGAAGGTTGAAGGTTTGATTCCTGGCTGGGACATGACTGAAGTATACTTGAACAAGGCACTTAACTCCCCTAAATCCTACACGGGCACCATGGATAGGGCAGACCACCGCTACGAGCACATGTGCATTCAACGCCCCTTAGTGTGTTCACTGGTGCATTTCACTTGTGTGTTTACTGGATAGCCTTCTGGACCAGGAAGGAGCCCCCAACCCAGTGGACTTTCAGAGGGGAGGCTGCATTGCATGGGACATGAGAAGGAAGATGAGAAGCTTGTGAGTTTTTTTTTATTTTATTTTTTTTAATTATTATTATTTAAATATTTGTACTTGCAACTGGTTAGGGGTACAATGGAGCTGTATACCAGTTCACAGGATAGTGGTGGCCAGCATGCCAGCTGCAGGAATTGATGGGTGTCATGCTGGTTGATTTGATCTAAATCTTGCTGGCATCCAGGATGGGGCGAGCCAGACCAAGGCACCAAGACCAAGGTCAAAATTATCTTTGGCCCAGATCTGAGGTACCTCATTGTTTATAGAAGATCTTTCTCTACTCATATGAGGCACTGTAGGTTGCAATAGTAACATTAAATAGAAATAGAACCTTGGCGTTATGAAAGATATATGAGCAAATCCCCCTTAGTATGCTCTTTGTAGTATCTCATTTGAAATCTCATAATAATATTCTTTCCATTTAATATAGAATATTTTGGTTTTGTTAGTGGTCAATTGTTCAAAGGGAGAGAAAGTTTGAAATCACTGGCTTGAATCCTAACACTGAATATAATGGAAGTGTGCACCTTATGATTGGAGATCAACGTAAAAGTGACATCCAGTATTTTGTGGTGAAAACTCTTCCAGGTAATAAACTAGTTTTAACTGCAATTTAACAGTAGTGTTGTAATATTTTTCATAATCTTTATTGCTTTAGGCAAAAAAAGTAAAACTAGTTACATGTTAGAGGTTAACATGCCAAGCAAAATATTTTAGTTTAAAGCATCCAAGTTGAAAAAACTCCAAAAAGGTCTTGCAATGTAATTTCCATGGGACACTGTCAAACAAATATGCAAAGATGCTACCAAAGCTAACCAAGGTATGAGTAGAATTGAATTTTATGGACCAAAGAATGTCAGCAATCACCTTTCCATACCAGATCTCCTAAGCCTATAAAATTCCTTAATAGAGAGTGAAAGTGAAAAAGCAGAGGGCAGACACCACTGCAATGGTAGAGTGAATAGATATGTCAAAGGAAAGTATTTACATGGCATCAGATTCAGCAAAATTACTGCAAATAATTAGTATATAGTACAAATTAATTTAGAAAGGGTCACCAAAAGCGATGTTTTAGTCTGCTACCTTGGCTGGGAATAAAACTTCCTAGGTACCAGTATAATAACAAGCTGTTACAATAAAATTAATAACAACATTTGTTATCAAAAACCTATTTAATATTTTAATCAAAACTATTTTACACACCAAAGCTTGTCACCCAATAGAGACCAGGAGGAAATTGCTGTGACCTTTAGCTTACCCACTATGCTTAGCCATACATCTTGGTAATTCTTTAACTCATCTACATGAACTACAACTACAACTATAGAATGAGTGCATAGGTATGTAATGTAAAAGATCGTGGTCACAGGTTAGTGCAGCCTATGTGACTATTGTAGACGCTCTTTCACCAGTGGGGAAGAATTCTAGATCTAAATAGATGTGGAATTTAGTTCTATGCTCTAGACATACACATCCACTCCAGTCATTTACTCCAGACAGGCATACACATCTTCAATATGTGGTTGATTTGATTAGACTCTGCACTTTCATGTGGCTTACTGCATTTTCACAAACCCTTATATGAAATCTGTTACAATTTCAAACAGCAGAAAAACATTAGTTTGTAATGTGCATATCCCACATGATGTAGCTGTCGCAGTCTAATGAAGAGATGGCTTTACTGACCAATTTTAAGGCTTCCCATGGGGTTTCTAGCAATGGCTGGAGAAGTAAGGGATAGAATGGCCATATGGCCATTTTAATTACTACTATTACTTAGTTGCATATACTGCAAGGTACATAAATAAGGTAAGGTAGTAGCATTATAGCCCTAACAGAATCTGGACACATCCTTAAAATACGGTACATCGCTTATTCCCCGTATCCATGCTGCAAGTGAGGATGCTAATCCAACTTAGATCTAAGATCTAAACACTAAGCCCTTCTAGTGCCTGCCTCATTGTACTTTCAGCAGACAGGTAAATAGAATAATTGTATCAATCTGTTAAAAGGTCTTAGTGGTATTTCTAGACCTCCAAAGTCTGACTAGGGGACTGATTGCTGGTGAGAGACACATCTGACAGCAGTAGGAGGTGCTAATTACCCAATGTGAGTGATTCATTAACTCAATGATATTCATAGAGGGCATACCTTTCTATGTGGGAAAGTTAAAACCTATTTGTAGGCCAAAGAAAAAAAACTATACTCAACATTCCCCTTGGACAGGTGACAAGTTCAAATTCAGTTTCAATAAAATATATGTGCACATGGCAAAAACACAAACTTAGTGTCACAGATCTGCAAAGTGTAGATAGACAACTGGTGTAAGTAAACAGTGATTTATAGTGGCAAAGGGAAAACACAGCACAGCAATCACAACTATATTCAATGACCCTGCACCTACAAAAGTGGATCTATAGCTACTCTGTCCTTGGGAGTTCATAGCGTCAGCAGACACAGCAAGCCACAGCAGCTGTCTTTGACCACAGCAAAGTAGGCTTAAGATTCAAAAAGCTGTACCAGGACATGCACTTCCTCGATAGAAATGCAGCCCCACGAGTGGCCACAGAGGACTGTGGCACCGCATTTCTGTCAAAGATCACGGTTAAGGTAAGGATTTGTGGACCTTTTAGGAAGCGATGCGCGGGGGGGCTCCAGCAATCTGGGTGACCCTCCAGATCCTATCACAATGCAGCCCAGCCAGGACCCACACCTATTAGGTAGGCAGCTGGTGTGGGTCCACTTTAACAGTTATCAAAATAGCACCATCTTCATGGAGTCAAAATGGAGACTGCCAGCTAAGTCTTATGTGACAACTAATTCAAAAAGAGGCCAAAATTAAATGGAAGTTGTGACATGTATTATCTGCCACATACAATGCTGCTTTATTATTTTTCCCACATCAGTTTAATAATCAATCATATCTCCAATCATACACAAGCAATCACACAGCTAACCTCCATGAGGTCATTGACCTTATACTAGTTATAGTAATAGATGATGCTGAGCAACTGGCCAAAATGATTTATTGCTAAAGATTTTGGGGTCAATAGTTCTAAAATGAAAAAGACAGATTGATGACTGGCAATACATTTTCAGGAAAAAATCCAATTTCCTTAACCGTTTGCTCCCAATATACCCTTAGCTCTAGTTAGAGAGTGGTGACGATAGACACGATGCACAGTATTTATCTAATTTTTTTCTCATGGATATTTATTTTTTGGTTATAGATCTTTCATTTGTCACGTTAATATTCATTGTTGCTGCTGTGATGTGTGCTGTGCTACTTTACATCTGCCGCAGATATGTTAAACAAAAAGCTAAAACGCCATCCTCTTTAGTAAGTATTTATAAATCTTTACATTTCCTATCTATATACGTAACTGACCCCCCCAGCATGATTAATGGTGTATGCTGTTTAAGTGGGCTTAACCCCATGCAAGTGTTGCGGAATATAACATCCTCTCCTCTGGACTGCATGTTATTCCACAACATCTGCACATGGAGTTAGGCCTTCTCAAAAAGGTTACGTCTCTGATTCCCAGGGGGGGGGGGGGGGCAGCGTATCACAACTGGTCTAAATAAGAACTGTTTATAGTCTTAATGCGAAAGTTCACTTTTAAAGGAAAAAAAATATACACTTTTAAAAAGATCACCGGGATGTTCCCAAAAACCTGTAACTGAGAGGAAGCAGCTGTGGGGGAGAAAACGTGAGTATTTTGTTTCTTTGCTTTTGAGCAGTTACAGCCCTTTAATTGCATGGAAAATCACAGTAAGGAAATCTATCAGATAACTTGTATCACATTTCTATGAGGCTCTGCTGTATTTAACTGTATAAAACTTTTTTGAAAAAAGTCATTGGCCTCTATTCAATAAGAGTTTTCTCTAATTTTCATGGCAGTAAAAAATGTATTGTCTGAGAAAAAACATGAGAATGTCACTGTTGCTGAATCACCAGATAGAAAGACAATTAAAGTCAATGGTAATGTTTTATTCCTAAGAAAAGCAGAAAACTTTTTACCCTTTTTTACACTGTAGTAAAAGTGCCATTGACTGTCATTGTCTTTTTATATGGTGATTCGGTAACAATGACATTTTCAGGATTTTTTCTCATAAAGTAATTTTCTTACTACCATGAGAATTTGTTTCAACTATTAGAGCCTTATTTAAGAAATGCTAACTCCACGTAGCGACATGTAGCGGCAGGTGGGTTTTTTTTTGTGAGCGCCACCAGCAAGTGATATTTATGACGCAAAAAAATGGGTCTCTCCAAGTGCCATGTAGCATTCCAAAAATCAAGAGCGCCGGGTGCTTTGTTAGCTCCGGCACTGTGTTCCCTACAGCGCCACATCATATCAGATGCTCAGTGTCGTTCTCCCATAGATGTCAATTAGCCACTCCAGTGGCTTGCAGTGGCAAAACTTCCAGTTTTGATGACTTTTGGTTAGCATTTGTTTTGTTTTGTTTTTGTGCTCAATCAAGTGACACAGGATGCCTGACTTTTTCTGAATGTTTTTTTCTTCTCAATTTCTCAATTATTGTAATTAGGTTACCTGCTGATAATTTATGTTATCATGCCTACCAATCATGTGTCATGTCATTTTTATGCTCCCAATGTCATTCCATGTATATTTATTTGGTCACTGTGTGGCCATCCCTAGTTAAAGCCTTTTTCTGTATTGCACATGGAGCTGTATATGTCTGAGTATCATTGTTTCACAGCACCAGTGCTGACCCTGTTCCTTTACATGTTAAATATGCTTGACTTCTGACGCCCCCACTGGCGATATCTATCACTAGCTTCATTGCGGTGTTGCAGAGAGGTGCTACGGCAGATGCTCAAGTGGCGCTACGAGGCGCTAGTAATAAATTGGGCTCCCCTTGAATCAAAGACCTTGAATTAAAGTAAGCATACAGCTGCTTTTTCTGATCACATAGGGCTGTCAAGTTCCTCAATCACATTATTCACAAGCTACAGAGTCTCTGATCTGGAACAGCATGCAATAAGTAAAGCTAGCCAGTCAGATAATTGTCAGATAATCTGGTTTGCACATGTTTTAAAGGTGTCAGGCATCATTAATATAGACAGAGAATGACAGCCAGACAGCTGACATATTTAGGAGGAGATCGTCCATGGAAACACTATATTAATTTTAAAAGAGATTTTCTTCAATCAAACCATTAGAACTGATTGGTATTGGGAAAATATAATTAGTACAAATAGTAGAATAGTTGTTCATTATTACTATTATTATTGTTAATTTATATAGCGCCATCATCTTCCGTAGCGCTTTACAAAGTAGTAATTACAGACAGGGTAGAAACATATGGTACATATACTATTTCAAATGCAGTTTTACAGATTTGACAGTGGATATTCTGAGTACAAGATACAATAGGGGAGAGAGCCCTGCCCTTGCGAGCTTACAGTCTAAAGGAAGAGGGGTGAAGACGAGGGGGAAGAATCACAAATATTCAGTATTAAGCTTTGTGGCGGTTGCCCTTTAGAAGATTGGTTAGGCCAGATTATATGCTTGTCTGAATAAGTGAGTTTTAAGGGCGCCTTTGAAGGTTTTGAGGGTTGTGGAGTGGCGGATTGGGTGGGGGAGGGCATTCCAGAAGTTTGGAGTTGCATGTGAGAAGTCCTGGAGGCGGGCGTGAGAGGAGGTGACCAGGGTGGAGGACAGGAGAAGGTCAGCAGCAGAGCGGAGGCTGCGTCTAGGTTGATATTGTTGGATTAGAGATGAGATGTAGGGAGGGGCCTGGTTGGAGAGAGCTTTGTATGCGAGAGTTTTGAACAGGATTCGCTGTGGGACTGGCAGCCAGTGCAGGGATTGGCAGAGAGGCGCAGAACTGGAGGAGCGAGAGGAGAGATGGATGAGGCGAGCAGCAGAGTTCAGGATAGATTGGAGTGGTGCCAGTCTGTTAGTTGGTAAGCCACAAAGAAGGATGTGGCAGTAATCCAGACGGGATATGACCAGGGCATGCAATAGCATTTTAGTGGTGTCAGGTGAGAGGAAAGGACGAATGCGGGAGATGTTTTTAAGTTGGAGGCGACAGGAGGTGGCCAGGGAGTGAATATGTTCATGTCACATAGTTGGGTAAGGCACCAGCAAAACTGGTTGTGTTGCATTCAGCTCCACAGAGGTATAATCTTTACATTTTTCAGATGACAATTGCTTCAGGCTTATGTATTAGGTACAACTGAAAACTAATTAGTATCTGTTTTTTATAAGAGAAAGTGTTATCCAGTTCTGGTTTTACCTATTGCTACACAGGCACATTGGCAGCACATATTTAGATCTAGAAAGAAAATATCAGCCTCATTCTCAATTTTTAAATGCACAATACTGTACCTCTTACTAATAAATATTAAGAGAATATCCAATAGTTTTGTTTTTAAAGACAAACTCCAGGATAATAACAATGCATGAGACGTAGGTAAATACCATTTGTAATAATTGCCATTGCCATTAAAAGTTCGGTTCGGCAAGTTTGGCTGATCATTGAATAAAAGTTCGGGGTCTGGGGCCCAAACCAGGCTCCCATTGAAATCAATAAGGACCTGAACTTTGGGGGGCAATTCTGTCTCTTGGGGGGGAGTGCAGAGGGTGTTGCTGTACTATTTACCTGAACCCCAATCTTGTCCCTGGTGGTCGCGTTTCTTTCAAATGTTCTATGGCTATGGCACGCTCCTTGTCAGACAGGCATAACATTGGCATGCTTTTTAATACATACACTTATACTCACCTCTTTTATACCATGGGCCCCAAAGAGAGCAATGTGATTCAGTAGGTGGGTGGGCACAGTATTTGCATGCCTACCTGCCAAACCCTATTGGCAGCCATTAGATGAGATAGTCGACGCAGTGTTTGCTGCAAAATGGCAAGTTTAATGCCAGACTTTCTAGCATTTCCAGGTGTGACTTAATGAACGAGCTTTCAAAATCAGGATGCCCTGAGGGGTAAGGAACAGAATGGCCCTGATTTTCACTGGAATATATTACTTCTAAAAAGATGTGAATTATAACCTGAAGTTATACTTATACGGTAAGGACATGAATCACAAGGATATCTTAAATGTGTTTAAAGGGACTGTCCAGACTAAAACAAAAAAAAGAATATCCACCTTTTCTCCATTCATATAAGACACTGTCTTGCCATCCCCAGGAGGAAGCTGCTTTGGGAGATTGCAGGTAAGTATCATTTAGTATCATTTATTTTCGTTTATCCATGCCACACAAGTGATGTTTTTCTTTTTTTATACAGAACTTTCAAAAGCCTCATAGTATTCAGTCAATGAGCATACCTACAGTGGAATGCAGTTCCCTGATTGATAGGAATTTTCCCAACCAGCACCAGTTGTGTGAATCGCAAGGACTTCAGGATGGAGGTACAAGTGCTCAGCTATCATCGTATGCTAGTCAACAGCACAATTCTGCCTTAGAGAAAGACTTAGTATTGACCAAGGAGACCCCCATTTATAAACATCAGAAAAACTCCAGCATCTCCCCTGTCGTTCGCTATGGAGGCTTGCTTGAGGAAATCAAAACAGGATATCACAATGCTAACACCAATGTACCCAGCAAGGCTTCCTATAATTCACAGATGGGGCTCCAGGGAAATGTCCACCAGCCATTTTTGGATACAAACAGTGGAACATGGAAGATGTTTACTGGTGATAGCTGTCATTTATTATCTCTACTAAAGCAAGAGCCAAATGACAGCACTTCTCTTGGATTGATGTCAACTCTCATATTTGGCAGTGTGACTGAAATTATAGGACAGGAAGCACAGACAGATGAACATCCACCAGTCGTCCTATCAGAATTAAATATCCCTGTGTTTGCAGATAACCTTGCAAAAAATTATGACTTTAAAAATTGTTTACCGGGTCATGGCAGTAGCCCATACAAAGAACAGCATCCTGTTGCAAATTCAAACTTTGAATTAGTTTCTGATAGGACTTTGATTTGTGAACAACCATACAGGTTGCAACAGTGTCCTGGTAATATACACATGCAGCATTTTTCCTAAGAGAACCGGGGGCCTTTCTGTACATCAGCAAAAACTAGTAGTTGTTATGACGGCAACACCATCATTTGAGATGTTAACTTGGGCAGGGTTGGGGGACTCGCTGTCCGGTCCACCTAAAACACAAATCTCCCTCCAGATCTACATCAAGAAGAGCAACCAGGCCTACAGAGCACCATAGATTTCTGTAATAGTGATGGTGTGACCAGACATTTGCCATATCAAATGGATGTAGAATGGTTTATACCTGTCACATGTGTGAAAGAATTACTTGAAAAAGGGAGAACAAATGAATATTCCTTAAAGAGGAACAACAGCGCTCCTGATTTCCTCCCGGGATCGCTAAGAAAACTGACGAAGCCTGCAATCCTATGGTGCATGCGTGGGCCACATCCCTTCTATGCCTCTATCTGAATGGCTGGTGCAGTTACACGGAGGAGCAGGGGTGCAGTCTGCATCCCAATTTGGAATGCCCCTCTGGGTCAGAATAACACCCACAAGAGTACAAATCTCAGTAGTTGTTCTTATTTAAGTCCATATACAGTGATATTAAGATTAAGACTTTTCTTCTGGGGCTGTGCACCTCGGGCTTTTCCTTAGGCATCACTGTTTAGAGCATCTTTGTCCAAAGCAAAGCTGCACACAGGAGCTGGGCATGTTAGGTTTCCTAATGACAATATCATCATACAGTACATGCAACCTGAAGCAACTTTTGGCCCCTGGCAACTTTTCCTACCTCTACCTACCTATGCTCACCTCAACTCACTGTTCACATCGCTGCTGCTTACCTCTGCCCACTGCTTCGCCTCTATCTGCTTCACCACTTTCAACTTCTCCTTAACCCGCATCACTTTTAGCCCTCATTTTTCACTTTCACTACTTCCCCTTGACCTCAACTCACCTCACCTTGGTCTGCCTTACCTCTTCCCACTTCTTTCTACCTCCCCTTTTCCTTTCTCACATCATCTCACCTCTTCTCACCTCACCTCTCTCCATCTACCATTTGCCTTCCACTATAGACCTCTGCTCGCCTTTTGCTACTTCTGCTCTTTTTATCTCTTTTCATCTGACCTCACCTTTCCCCACTTCTCCCCTGACCACTTCCTCCCAACTCACCTATGCTCTCCTCACCTCTTGCCACCTTATCTCAGCCAACCTTACCTCTGTTCACCTCACATCTACCCATCTCAACCTACCTCTGCTCACCACTTGCCGTCTCATCTCTGCCCACCTCTGTGGTCTCTCCTTCTTCCTCTTGTGCTCACTTCATCTTCTCCCACCTTACCCCTACTCACTTCTCTCCAACTTTCTGCAGTAAATAGTGTGCTTTTGGCCTGCTTAGATTTTATTGAGGCCTCTTGAAGTGGAACAATAAGACAATGTGGCCCTCAGACCAAAAAAGGTTATGCATCCCTGTTATAGGCTCTGCAGTCTTAAAGAAATCATTTGGTCGCACTACCTATGAATGCACATTTAGCTACCTGTACATTTGTAAATGTGTATGGTAATTTATTTATTTGTGTGTGTATATGGAATTTTATATTTATAAATGGTAATATATATTGTATCTGCACTTTTGTGAATGCATGCAAAAATGTTATGCAGATAAAGTATGTGTGTGAGTGTGTGTGTTTGTAGATGGGCTTTTGGGTGTGCATGGGAGTGACTGTATGCATGTACATACTTATGACTAAACACACATGTATCAGACTATAGGGATCATGCTAATTATTTGGTGAACCAAGGTGCAATTTTGGTGTGCCTTGTGAAGTAAATTGCAATCTGCATCTCAGAGAGCTTTTTGTTGTAACCCACAAGAAAATGCAATAAAAAAATATTGCATCAGTTATTCCACAAAAAACACCCATACCTGCAATGGAGCATTTTTACAGATGAGGGGCGTCATTTTTCCAATGGGGTAAGAATATTTTTCAGAAATGTGGAAATGGCAGCACCTAGTAGCATGCAGAAAACAAATTGCGAAACATTTCTGCATAGCCCAGAGGATGCCGTTATTTCTAAATGTATCAAAAAAGTTCTTACTGTTGGCGGCATCTTCTGCACAGCCTTGGAATATTTTCTTTTTGTGTGGGAAAATAAAAATTTGCTTACAGAGATGCAGAATGCCATTCACACCCAAAATACACAGATGCCAACCTGACCCATTCCTGCAGGGTGATTTTTCCTTAGTCCCCATTGAAAATAATTCTCATGTTGCTGAATCAGCCCTCTGTAAAAATGCCTCATCAAAGGTGCAGATGAATTGTTTGTAAAAATTAGAACAAAATTACTTGCATTTTCTTGTGTGTTAAAAAAAGCAGCCTCATAAGCTGGTTGCAATTCAAGCGTAAAAGCCTGTCTCAAGCAAGCCTTGATCCATCAAATAATTAGCATGATCTTCCCTACTTCAGTAACGGCCTGACTTTGGCCTCGATTCATTAAAGGTCGAAAAAAATTCTCATGGTAGTAAAAAATTCAATTTATGAAAAAAAAGCCTGAGAATGTCACTGTTACAGAATCACTAGATAAAAAGACAATGAAAGTCAATGGCAGCTTTTACTACAGTGTAGAAAGGAGTAAACCATTCTCTACTTTTCCTAGAAGTAAAAAAGTGCCTTGACTTTCATTGTTTTCTTAGCTGGTGATTCAGCAACACTGAAATTCTCAGGCTTTTTTCTCATGAATTGAATCTTTTACTACCATGAGAATTTTTTCTACCTTTATTGAATCAAGGTCTTTATCTGCATGTGTCAGCTTTTTTTAAAAAAAATCATGCCCTTGATGTGCTGGTCGTTATTGTACTTTGCTGAGAACCAGGGCTGTGGAGTCGTAGTCAAAGCCAATTTTGTTAAATGTACCAACTCCTACTTCAGCATAAAAAAATAAAATTTCTTGCTAATATTGTCTAATGATGTCATTTAAATAAGTTTATAAATGTTAATCATAAATATATTTTATGTTCTCTCAAACTATGGCCTTAGCTTATAAAAATCAATGATAAGTAGCAGCATTGCATACTCATTATTAATAGTTATTGGAGTTCTCCAATCCCCCCTGTACCTTAAACTACAGTTTCTGTTCCAGATGCAGTTCAGGTGCAGTATGCGGAGAGGTGTGAAGGCAGCCAAACAGGAGTAGAAATTACAACTACATCTGCTTAGGTGTGGATGCAGTATTATACGGGGAGGCCGATTCATTAATAGCGGCAGGTAGCGACAGTTGAGCGACTGTAGCAGTATTTTCACAGCGCCCGCTAGTAGTCGCTGTGCTTGGCCGCTGTTCGGTTGTTGATAGCGACTGAGTCGGTGTGCAGTAATGTTGAATACGGGGTGACGAGTCGCTATTTGACAGGTTCCGCGATGTATGGGAGCGCATGATAGCGACTGGTCAGAGCGACCGGCTCCCACCATATTCATCAAAAAATCATTCTCAAAAAATTCTCGCGCTGTGAAATGCATGTTTAAACCCCAGAGCGCTGGCAGCGATGTGTTAAAAGTAGTTTTTTAACCCCCAAACCACCATATTTTTGGAAATCAAAAAAAAAAAAAATTTTTAAAGAATTTAGTAATATGAATACAATAATATCAGACCTGTAATATCAATTCTGCACAAATTAGTTTTTTTTTTTTTTTTTTTTTTACCTTAAAAAATTATCTAACATGGCGGAAGTGGTCACAGCATTTATCACATTTTACAAAAAAAAAAAAAACATTAATAACAATTAATTATGAATATTTAAAGATTGTTCCATTGAAATGCATTGGAGCGCGCCAGGTAGCGAGAGGTCATACCTGTCGCTGTTCAAGGTCGGACGCTGGCGCTGTGGGCTGAGGCTGGAATAATGATGAATGAGTGGCTATCTGGCGCTATCTCAGTCGCTAAGCAGGATTGGCTTGATTGTGGTGGGGAGCCGGCGTTCTCGTGGCGGTGCCCGTCATTACCGGTCGCTCACCCGTCGCTACCTGACGCTATTCCTTCATAAATAAGGGCCAAAGTAAATTCATGCTGCCCCCAAGGCATGCTCCAGTTACAAGGCATGAAACTATGCTTCCTAATCTTTTCTTATGCCCCCCGAAAAGCCCCAAGATCATGGAGGATTTTAGAGTATTTTTCTAAACCACTGCTAGAGTAGTGAATAAATTGAAGATTTAATATTTTACTTTAATATTTAGATATGTGTGGCCCGGAATAGGTCAATAAGCAAGCAATCAAACTTAGGTCCACCCAGGATGGTGGAATTTTACCCGTTCCTCTATGGGACACACGTAGTGGATTAGGTTAGTAAATATTCCACATAAATGAATCATTTTATTTATACTTCCATCAAATTTCTATATATTCGGTGTTCACTGATGAGAAAATTTGTTGTCCCAACATGTTTCGATTGTCTTTATCAGGGGACCTTCAGAACCTGATGAGGGTTCAAATACAATTATTTAACACCATACAAAGATGAGAAGGCAAGGTTGTGGTCACCAGTCTAGTATATAAGGAGCGCTGCATGCCAGCACACCAGGGTAAGCTGTCAGGAGCCAGAGTCGGCCATTGCAAAGGAGCTGTATAATGGCAGCATCTCTGTTCCCATGGCTGCATGTGCCTAGGATTAGGTCGCTTCTGGAATCCTAGGCACACAGGGCCACAGCTCAATAGTTTCTCAGGGAATTCAAAGTGCTTGGGAATTATGAGGATTCAGCTCCTGACAACCAGCATGTGGTGAGCAGAAAGCAGTCTAATGTAACATTGGCTGGAGTGTCTACTTAAAGTCTAGGCCTAGAAAGGAAGTTTATGTTGTCACCTTCTATCCCCAGCCCAGTGCCCCAAAACACCCTGTGTTTCTTTTCTTTTACTTAAACCGGGCCAAAAGCCTGGTACAGTTGGAAAGAAAACTCCCTTGCCCCATCTGCATGCATGATACTGAAGCATTGTCATCAATCACATTTGCTCCTGCATCCACTCAAACCTGAAACACCTCCTCACTGATTTTCTAGTGGTAGTGGCCATTTTGGAGCTTCCTCTCTCTGTTGCCTGGATTCAACTGACATAACTGACAATGCAAAGTAACAGGAAACCCAGCAGCACTTCCTGTTTGCAGGCAGCCTGCAGGCAATGAGCGGCCATTTTGTTTTTAACATTTACCACAGCAGGTGTGTAACAATCTAAATTGCCATGCGGGTTGCATATGAGCTCTGTTTGTTGTGTTGATTTGGTTTAAGTCATTTGGTCCACTTTAAGCCTTTAATGCCCAGTATTCATAACAACCTGAACTGGTTGCAGCTATATGCTAATTTGTTTAGTTACAACTAAACTGTCACATAATGGCAGTTAGGTTGAAGTGCTCCCCAATGCTGAGCTGTGTGTACTGTAACTGAATGTATCATCACTGGAAAGCATCAGGGGGTGGCGCTGCTTTGGAAGGGAGCAATATGGTCAACTGCATCCAGCTCATGTCATGAATATTTGGCAAAGGTTTTAGTAAAAAGAAACACAGGTATTTTTGGGGCACTGGACTGGGGATCGAAGGTTACGACATAAACTTCCCCTCTGGGTATAGGATCACTTTAAAATCAAAATTTTTTTCTTCACTGTTTTAAATCTTAAAACAATATTGAAACAAGTGGAAAATAATTCCACCACATTTTTTTGCATATTTAAACAACATGAAAAAAAAATCAGATTAAAATAGTCAGGGAAGTACGGTATATACAGTCTAAATACTACTGATAATACTCCAACTGGATTGAGATTAAAGGAGCAGTATCACGAAATTTGCATTAAAAAAGATAAATAATTAAATAGCCACACAATAGCTTCTAACATGTGTATACATAATCTGGCGATAGAAAAAGGAAAAAATATATGCCTTTCTATTAAATTGTATAATGAAAATGGCTCAGTCCATTTGCTGAATAGGGGGATCTGCTGGGTTTATATTTAGTGAGCTGCTTCATTTAGCCCACTGGTCTCCTAGCAACACTTTACCTCAGAGGCTGACACTGTAATCAGTGGTAACGGCTGTGTGTGTGTGAGGTGAGACCAGGTGACTCAAATGTGTAAAATCTATACAAAATAAACTAAACTGACTGAAAATGACTGAAATTCTTCTTTGAATAACTGTGCAGGAAAATCTAAAGGTATTAAGGTGGAACAAAACACTGAGTGGCCGACCCTGAAGTCTATAAGACCCGGCCATTGACCTTGCCCCTTGGGCATTCTAAATCAGGATGCCCCACTGTGTGAAACGACCCCTGGATAAACACAAATCCCCCATTTTTCTGGCGCACTCACGCATATAGTCATTTTGACAGGCCGGGCGGCCAGGAAGGTTACTGGTCAGGCTCCCCATCTGCGTGCAAACAGCGCTGATTGGATGAGAGCCCGCGCATGCGCTGTGGAACAGGGAAAGGTACTTTTCACAGGCGAACTTGGGGATTTCACATATCAGGGCATCCCAAGTCGGGATGCCCCTAGGAGCACAAAACAAAACTCCAGATAGTGAAAATCCTGGGTTGGGCTTTGCTCAAAACACACAAAGCTGAAAGATCATATGGAAAAATGTGTTGAGAAAAGAGAGAGAAAATGGTAAACTGAAAGATTCTGCAGCAGAGCCAACATGAAGGGAAAACTGTCAAAATCAGCTAAATGACTTCTAGAGCTTTTCTCTATGTTTTAGATATATAAGTTCTGGCCAGGAAATGTTGCAATGTTGTTATCTTATGCTGGACGGCTGCCAGCACTGAACAGCTGATACTTTGATACATTGTTTCACCCCTCTCCTCAGCATGGAACAGGCCAGAGTGTCGGGCTCCGACACTCAGAAGACATAAACATGAGCTATTAGTCTCCAGCTGCACAACACAGACATAATTTTTTTCTAAATTTGAAATTCTTACTCCAACACTTACCTACATTCAAAGTACCATTTAAATATGAGTCACCAAGAAAAATTTGCGATACTGCTCCTTTAAGAAAGGATTATCAGCACCTGCCCACTGATGCCTGTATTGGGAACTGATGAGGATATATTAATTTACATTTCAGATGTTAGAATATCTGTCACTATAACTGATTCAAGAACAGGCAGGGGTTAATGAGCTGACACAGAACAATCTCGCTATGTGGTTTTCTGCGATAATCCCTTGCACCTGCTCCATCATGAAAAAACGTTGACACTCTACCATGTGTTTGCTGTCTACAGTCTGCCTTGGCAACATTCTGCATCCCCTACTATGTTACCAGTGTTTATTACTCCTAAGCAAACTTTTCCTGCATTTTGCTATAATATAAAAGCTTAGAACTACTAAAACACTAAAAATGGTCCTAGATCTGCTTAACCCACCCATCCCAATGTCGCACCTTCTCTGCTTAAAGCAGAACAAAACATGGGTATTAACCCGCGTTTGTTCTGTGCCCCTGGGGCATCCTAAATTGAGATGCCCCGCTGTGTGAAACCCCCCAGTTCACCCATGAAAACTCACCTTTATACTCTCCAATGGAGCATGCGCAGGCTCTCATCCATTGAAAGCCGTCTACTGTGAATACATCATGTTAAAGAGGAACACTGGAGGCCCTGGACTCTAAAAGACCGTAGGGCCTTCCAAGTTCCAGTCCTTGGGGCATCCCAAATTGGGATGCCCCGCTGTGTGAACCCCGAACCCCCCCAGAACACTCACCCTCTCCCGAAGACCTCGGCGCATCTGTGCGATCTGGCCGCATGCCCGCTCACCCCTAGCCATGCGCGAGCCCACGCCCGACCTTCCTGAATGGGCTGCACAGTCAAGACACGACTGCCAGCGGCACTGCTTGGCGCCGAAGAGAGCCGTGTTACAGCGAGCGTGCTGATTGGCTGAGTGGCTCACTATTGCTCTTGCCCAAGTCTGCGTGATGGGAGCAGAAAGAAAGGTGAGTGAAACGGGGTGACCTGGGGGGGTACACACAGCAGGGCATCCCAATTCGGTATGCCACCGCAGAGAGGAACAACACACAGGAAAGTCAAATTCATGTGTGTTGTTCCTCTTTAATAGCTAGGGTAGGAGCATGCGCATGACCTCGGGATGCAGTGGATGCGGCAGCTCCCGATTCAAAACAATAGGGTTGGTTCAGAGCCCCTTTCTCACCTTTTTTTTGCGTGAATATTTCCATACTCGTTCATTTTTTCCCCTCGTCTGATTCAGCAACGTCTTTTTTCTGTGAGAACTTTAGTGTGAAATGTTTTCATTTTGCATGATTTTTCGTTTGGTAGCAAGACCTCCATAAAAATGATGAGAATGGGGCTCTTAATCAACCCTAATGAGAGCTGCATGCTGAATGATGTAGTCACAGCAGGCGGCTCTCACTGGACGAGAGCCTACACAGGCGAGCGTGGAAACGTGAGTATTTATGGGAGAACTGGGGGTTTCATACAATGGTGCATCTGGAATTGGAGAAAAGCCAGTGGCCAGCCCTGGAATCTTTCGGAAGCCAAAAAGGACTTTTTATAGCCTGCCTGTCCGGAGCCAGTTGGGTTCCCCGGGTGGACATGTATCCACAGTGCATTGTATATTTCAGATGCCCCCCAATAACATTGATAGACCACAGGCAGCCATGTGCTGAAGCTTTACCAGTTAAGTATTATATCTGTTTTTTAAGGCTTTCTAGCTATGGTGGAAGGGTATTACATATCACAACCCTTCCATGTGCGATACCACCAGGCCATGTGAGATGTGAGGACAAGGCAAAACTCAGCATAAAAAATGCCCTATTTACATTCATTCTGGCTCGTTCTGCTGCCTTATGTTTTCTAGTCAACCTATACACAAACTTCAGGATAAACCTGTGAACTGAACAGGCAGCATTGAACTTACCTTGGTCACAACCCTGGACCCAAAAGGAACCTTTGTCTGGTTTTTACTTTCTTTTTTGCACAGTGTAAGGATTAATATTATCACCCACAAACCCACAGATGTAAACTGTAAATAAATTAATGGTTAAGATCATATAATATTTTATTTTGAAATTTAGTGAGTGGAATACGGTACAATTTCACAAATAATCCCCCTAGGGGCATCCCACAGCCCAAGGAGGGATAGTGGCTCTCCCCCCTTTTCTCTTGCAAAGAATACATTTCCATGCACAAAGATGTATTAGAGGCCGATTCATCAATAGCGCCAGGTAGCGACAGATGAGCGACTGAAGTATGGCGCTATGAGCGCCGCTAGCGTCAGCCGCGGGCGGTAGCCATTCGCTATAGCAGGCCTACTCAGTCGCTACCTGGCGTTGTTGGGAACAAGGCCTACATTGCTGAATATGATGTTGGCCCTCAGCTTTGTAGGCGCTGTCAGTCAGTGTGACCACGCTATTCTACACAGCGCCTGCGCTTTGCTTTGCTGTGGGCTGGGAATCAAGTACCTTCAGAATAAAACACATTGCAACATGTTTCTTTACTTTTTTTAGTTTTTATTTTGTGTTGAAAAGGAAATTAAATTAAAACAGATATTAGAATGTAAATGCAAAATAAAACATAATTAAACACATAGCCACATTTTTTTTATTTTATTTATTTTTTAAAGAAAAAGGAAATACAATTAAACCACCAATGAGAAAGAAAATGAAAATAAAAACAGAACTGAGAAAGAAAAGGAAAATAGAAAAGGAAAATAAAAACAGAAATGAGAAAGAAAAGGAAAATAGAAAAGGAAAATAAAAACAGAAATGAGAAAGAAAAGGAAAATAGAAAAGGAAAATAAAAACAGAAATGAGAAAGAAAAGGAAAATAAAAACAGAAATGAGAAAGAAAAGGAAAATAAAAACAGAACTGAGAAAGAAAAGGAAAATAGAAAAGGAAAATAAAAACAGAACTGAGAAAGAAAAGGAAAAAAGAAAAGGAAAATAAAAACAGAAATGAGAAAGAAAAGGAAAATAAAAACAGAAATGAGAAAGAAAAGGAAAATAAAAACAGAACTGAGAAAGAAAAGGAAAATAGAAAAGGAAAATAAAAACAGAAATGAGAAAGAAAAGGAAAATAGAAAAGGAAAATAAAAACAGAAATGAGAAAGAAAAGGAAAATCGAAAAGGAAAATAAAAACAGAAATGAGAAAGAAAAGGAAAATAAAAACAGAACTGAGAAAGAAAAGGAAAATAGAAAAGGAAAATAAAAACAGAACTGAGAAAGAAAAGGAAAATAGAAAAGGAAAATAAAAACAGAAATGAGAAAGAAAAGGAAAATAAAAACAGAACTGAGAAAGAAAAGGAAAATAGAAAAGGAAAATAAAAACAGAAATGAGAAAGAAAAGGAAAATAGAAAAGGAAAATAAAAACAGAACTGAGAAAGAAAAGGAAAATAGAAAAGGAAAATAAAAACAGAAATGAGAAAGAAAAGGAAAATAAAAACAGAAATGAGAAAGAAAAGGAAAATAAAAACAGAACTGAGAAAGAAAAGGAAAATAGAAAAGGAAAATAAAAACAGAACTGAGAAAGAAAAGGAAAATAGAAAAGGAAAATAAAAACAGAAATGAGAAAGAAAAGGAAAATAAAAACAGAAATGAGAAAGAAAAGGAAAATAAAAACAGAACTGAGAAAGAAAAGGAAAATAGAAAAGGAAAATAAAAACAGAACTGAGAAAGAAAAGGAAAATAAAAACAGAACTGAGAAAGAAAAGGAAAATAGAAAAGGAAAATAAAAACAGATCAGAGAAAGAAAAGGAAAATAGAAAAGGAAAATAAAAACAGAAATGAGAAAGAAAAGGAAAATAAAAACAGAACTGAGAAAGAAAAGGAAAATTAAAATAGGAATTAGAATGCAAAGGAAACTTACAACAGAATTAAACACATAGCCACATGTATCTATATATAGTTGATTTTATTTTAACACTAAAAAACAATAAAAAAAGTAACAGAAAAGAAATTGAAATTCAAAAGTCCAACAGAAATGAAAAAGCAAAGTAAAGTGCATGAAAGTTAGGAAAGTTCAAAATAGGGATCAGGGTGCATCTCTTGGTGCCTGAAAAAATAAGAAAAGTGCAGTTAGTATAGATCTTTAAAGTAGTTTTGTTGTAGAAAATAAAAAAATGCATTACTTGATAACCAACATTGGCGTCTTACACCCCCCTTAGAGTGGTTTGGCTCATCTTACACCCCCCTTAGAGTGGTTTGGGTCATCTTACACCCCCCTTAGAGTGGTTTGGGCCATCTTACACCCCCCTTAGAGTGGTTTGGGTCATCTTACACCCCCCCTTAGAGTGGTTTGGGTCATCTTACACCCCCCTTAGAGTGGTTTGGGTCATCTTACACCCCCCCTTAGAGTGGTTTGGGTCATCTTACACCCCCCTTAGAGTGGTTTGGGTCATCTTACACCCCCCTTAGAGTGGTTTGGGTCATGTTACACCCCCCTTAGAGTGGTTTGGGTCATCTTACACCCCCCTTAGAGTGGTTTGGGTCATCTTACACCCCCCTTAGAGTGGTTTGGGTCATCTTACACCCCCCTTAGAGTGGTTTGGGTCATCTTACACCCCCCCTTAGAGTGGTTTGGGTCATGTTACACCCCCCTTAGAGTGGTTTGGGTCATCTTACACCCCCCTTAGTGTTTTTTTGGGCTCATTTTGATGGGAGTTCAAATACATTTAGCCAGTAGTGCAGTACTTGCATTAGAGTGAAGGGTAGTTAGTTTACCGCAAAAAAAGAAATGATCATCCTTTCCCTTAGCTCATCGCCAGTCTGGGTGTCCTCACTTCTTGCTGCGGGCATGTTGGGGATTTCTGGCACCAGTGCTGTCTCCTCGGGGGCTTGAATTCGGTGGCAAATACAAATGTTGTGTAGCACACAGCAGGCAAGGATGATCTTGGAGACCTTCTGTGGGCTGTAGAGCATCTCTCCTCCTGGCCGTGCCAAACAGAGAAAGCGTGCTTTCAGCAGGCTGATGGTTCTTTCCACAATGCTTCTGGTCTTGCGATGCGCTGCATTGTAGCATTCATGGGCAGAGGTCCGTGGGTTCCTGACCGGAGTCATGACCCACGTTCTCTGCCCATATCCCTTGTCCGCTGTAGAAAAAACACAAGGAGAGAGACAGCAATTAGTACTAGTACATGTTTTTTTGGGGGGGTTTTGTTAAATTTGGCTTACTAGGCCACATATTTGCTAAATACATTGACATGGTTAATTTATTACCCAGTAGCCAGCCAGCTGGCATTTCGTTGTTATCAAACTTCCGGCACAGGACTGTCCGCTGCAAGACGTAAGAATCGTGGCATGAGCCGGGGAACCCCGATCTCACCGCCCGCAGCCTCATGTCTGGGTCACAGACAACCATTATATTTAGCGAATGGAAATGCTTCCGGTTTCTGTAAGACAGCTCCTGTGCACGGGGAGGGCGGAAAGGGATATGTGTACCATCAACGCACCCTAGCACATTCGGTATCCCTCCCATCAGATAGAAAGCATGTTTTATTTTGGCAACCTCTTCCTCATCCTCAGGAAACTTGATGTAAATTGGGATTAAATCACAAATTGCCAGAACTACCTGGATTAGTATGCGGCTCATAGTAGCCTGGCTTATCCCGCTGAGGAGGGCGGAGGTTGCCTGGAAGGTCCCTCGTGCCAAAATATTAAGAGTGGCACACAGGCGTACTATGCCTGGAATGGATTGAGTGCGTTTGGTGGATGGCTCGATTTTGTGCTTAATCTGATCATATAGGGACTGTAGTGCAGCACGATTCAGACGGAAGCGGCTCCTGATCTGCTCGTCACTTAAGTCCCATACTGAAAGGCGGATTGCAAAGGAGCGGGGTGCCCTAAGCCTCACAACACCCCGCTCCCTTTCCTCCTGCTCTTTCAGCATACACATACATCCATCCACCCAGACACCATACATCACCCTCTTATCCATCACACACACTCAAGATATATACAAAATAAACCAAAAAAAAAAAAAAAACACAAACACACCACACACACACAAACAATCACACTCCACACACACCCGCTACAATGCAGCTCACCACAAAACCAGAACTATAGTGGTCCAAACCACCAGCCTGCTGAAAACCAGCTTTCTAAGTTAGGCACAACCAAGAGGGGAGTTGCTGCACAGCCCACAAAAGGCCCCAAAATCAAGCCTCACTTGCTGTATGCTACACAATATTTGCAGATGCCACCAAAAACAAGCTCCTAAAGAAACAGCACTGATGTCAGAAATCACCCAACAAGCCACAGAGAGTGAGGACAGAAACCAGACAGAGGCTCAAATGAGCTAAGGGAAGCAAGCGAGCACCGCACCACACCACAGCCTTTGCCACAGTGTAAGAATACCAGAAGCTTGAAAATTCCTTCCATTTATACTTCTCTTTCAAAACGGACAGGTCCGCTTTGCCGCCTTTTGCGTCGCTCTGCTATTTCCGGGCGCCAATTAGCCGACCCAGGTGTGCGTAAAACGGAGTGCGCACGCGCACGCTAGTAGCGCTACTAGCGTACGTGAGCCGAAACTTGCGTGAAATAACAGACATGGCCCAAAAATCAGTGGTGGCCCAATGAAAGGTAAGCTGCTGTTTTTTTAAATAGCCGTTAGGCTAGCCACATGTCACAAGGGGTTGAGATACATCAGTCCATTGTTGTATTTTGGTGTGTGTTGTTTGGTTAATGAGGTCTGTAATGAGTTAATTGGCTAACACACATGCTTCAGTCAGTGCAGTGGAGGTGTGGCTAGAAGGAACTGGGCTGTATGTGTGAATCAATTAAGTGGCCTGCTTTTTGATTGGCTGTTATAGCACATAAAACCTGCCCAACCCTAACAGATTGCGATGCCATTCTGTAGTCTGCATGCGTGCTTGTTGGGTGTGTATTTGTGTGTGTGTGCAGCTACAGGATGGAGCCAAATTCAGGACATCTGCCGGCCACAGCAGGCCCAAGTAGGAGTTTGGTGGGTGCTGTACGCAGACCTCCCTTACGGAAAAGGGCCCAGCCTGAAGGTGGGGCAGCACCCCAGGCTAAGCGCCCAGGTGCCAAGAGGGAGCCTGAATTTAATTTGGCGGAGAATAATCATCTTGTGCGCCTTACACTTGCTAAATGGGAGCTGATATTTGGCTCCCAAAGCAAGTCCATAGGCAAACAAGAAAGAAGCAAACTGTGGGATGCCATTGGTGTGGAGCTTAGTAGCACTGCTCAACACCCACGTAGTGGCCCATCCTGCAGGAAACGCTTCTACACTTTGCGAGGGGCCCTTATGAAAAAGATGAATCACGATCTTGATGTGGACAGTGGGACCATCCAGGCTCCAAAGAGTACCTACAGGCCGTATGAGGAGATGCTGAAGGCCAAAATCCCACTGGCTCGGCTGCAGGGTGTGGATCCTGGGGATGACACCACAGGTTGGACTGAAGGTACATATTTTCTGCCTTTTTTCAAAAGCTACTGTTAATGTATGTGATTAGCATTTTTTCATTCTGACCAACTAACAGTAGGACCTGTGAAGTAGTACATTAGAGCTCACACATTTTTTACTTTTCTGTCTGTTGCTTTCTGCATAGGTGCACATGCTGCTGTCCGGGATGTGCCTCAGGACACCCAAACTCCTGCCCTTCCAGCAACCTCAAGGCTACCCCAGTCTGCCATTGAAGGTATTTACCCCTAATTTTGGTGCTGGTTGTTTGGGGAACAAATGGGTGTGGGAGCAGGTCAAACAATCGAGTGTTGCACTGTGGAGTATTAATAATATGGGCCTGCGGCCTAATTTAACGCCCACTGTAACACTCACAGCAACTAACTAACAAGGCCCTAACATGTGTAGATATGTTTGAAGCCAGAGATGTGTGGCCATATATCGGCATATAAATGTGGAAGCCACACTGGCCTTGATTAGTGAATATTAGTGAAAGAGCTGCTCACACACACCTTAATGCATGTAGTATTTTTGCACGCACATTAACTATGGCTCAATGTTTGCTTGATTTTTGCATAGCTCCCATGCCATTGGCCCCAGCATCTCCTCCGGATCCAAGCTACTCTTTGGATGTCGGTAAGTGCATGTGTCCACCTTGCTTTATCCACTTTTACCCAAGTGCATGTGTCTCATTCCTCTTTTTTCTTGGTAGGCCAAGTGACTGGTTCATCTTTGGACCCCACTTCCGATGTTGCAGGTCAACAGGACCCTGTTGGTGTGTATAGCAATACCTAATGTATCCTTTATGCTGTTTCTGTTACACTGGTTCAATTTGGTTAGTCTACTAATCTACATGTTTGCTTTGTCAACTTGAAGATGCCTCTTGGGAGTGCTTGTTGCCTCCCCAGGGTCAGTCTAATAGTTATAGGAGTGATAGCAATGTATTTTGGAGGACATATTTTTGGCCAAACATTCCCCGTAGTAGTTTGAGGAATATTTAGAGCCATTACTTGTGTTTTTTAGTTGACCCGAATATCGGAAGTGGCTGTCCAGAAAGGGCCCCTCAAGTTCAGGCTGCCAGAGATGAGGGTAAGTTGTTTTGCCTTGCTCTAGTATGTATTTTGGCTCTACTTTTGTTGCACTTGCTTCTGGCAACTTGTGTGTCCACATGTATTTTCAAGGTCCAAGCTCGAGTGAGGGCCCCACTCAAGACATCTGGGAGATTGCGGGTATGTGTAATTTAAGCAATGTGTCTGATCTTCTTTGCCAAAATTATTGCCTCTTAGTCCTGTAACATACATGTTAACAATCTGAGTTTAACAGATACCTTTGGTCTAGTGTGTAATTTTGCACTTTGTTGAGGTATGGCCTCGATAGCCTAGCCAGGTTACATTTGAGTTTGGGCCACTGACCTACTAACCTGACTTTCCTGTTTAGCATATGCCAACTTGCCGGACATCTCGGATGTGGAATTGCCACTCTCTGGCAGCGATACCTCGAGCCTACCTGTGCCGGAGGACACGCAGGTAACATGGCTGATGTAGACGACCTAGAACCACATTGGCATGTTCGTGGGTAGTGGATGAAGCAACATGTCACATTTCCTTTCTTTGTTGTTTTTGCAGGAGGCGGAACCAGAACCCCAAGCTGGGACCTCTTCCCAAGTCCCATGTGGCCAAGCTTCCGAGGCTCAGACAAGGGTAAGTTGTATAGTGACTGTTTTGGATAATTATTTTGAGGGGCATACCTGCATTGGTTTGGTTTGACTAAAATGTTGTTTTCTATTTTGTTAGGCTCCAACCACAGCAAGAGGAGGTGTGGCACCAACCAGTGCTGATTTTTATGAGCTAGGGGTCCGGATGCTGGAGGACTACAGTCGCCAACAGCCGCGTGATGGAACTAATGAGCGCATTGCGGCGTTGGAACAGCAGGTGCTGATGTGTCAGCAACAACATGAGGCCCAGCAGCGCCAGATCGACCTATTGATGCACAATCTGCATCAAAACCAGCAACTTGGTCGGCTGGCCAATGCAATTGACGATTCAATACACCAGCAGCAGCAAGCGATCCAGCGGCAGGACCAAACGTTGTTGTTGATACAACAGCTCATACAACAGCAGTCTATATTTTTTACTGCACTGTTGTCCCCCAACACCGCCCCTAGCAATGACTCCCAACCTCCCCGGCCACCCAGCCAAGAATATTAATTTTGTTTGTTTTGGTTTGTGTAAATATATTTGCTTAACCCACCTCTAAATTGTGTTTTTCCTAAGACCTAGCTAATAACACAGTCAGGGATGAGTATCTTGATCTAGATATGTCAATGTATTTGTAAATTTAGGCCACACATTTGAGACCCTAGCTTACTATGGTTAACACATGAAATGGCTCCAAAGGTATGGCTAAATTGACACACAAATGGCTTTTGAGACAGTTAAACTATGCTTTGCAAGGCACCACACTGTAATGATGATCATCAAAATTTTTAATTAAAAAACGGGGCCAACAGGGCCAACATTGCCCAACAAAGGGCTTCAACAGGCCAGCCTTCCCCCCACCCTAACGACGCCGCCGGCGCCTCTTCTTGGCCAGCAGCATCAGCTTCAGGAGCCTGATCTCCCGCCACAGTCTGCGATGCTGGTTTTCACAAGCTGTAGAGATGTAGAAACAACAATTTATTAATAAATTGAATGTGACCTCAACAGACACAGATGTAGCAATGTAATGTCAGTGTGTCCAATTAGGTGACACTCACATTAATATTGTTGACCACTGTGCGCTTATTGGTTAACATGATATGAGTACTATTGACTGGCAGGAATGTGAACAACACATCCCAAGCATACATTTACTCTTAAAGTGTACCAACACCCACCGGTGATCGGCACCGGAATCTATCAGATTCCCGGCCCGATCACCTCCCTCCCCGCGGGACATCCGAGATCGGGATGTCCCTCGGGGTGAAACCCCCCCAACACCCCTAAATCCCTACCTCAGTTTCGTTTGGGCACGGCCGCCGGGCCCTCCCTGCCGCCCCTCTAGACGTGTGTGTGCCTGCGCCGGCCATTTGTGAATGGCCGGCGCAGGCACGTGCGCGTAACAAGGGACGCGCGGGAGGCGGAGAAGGAGCCACTTTGCCGCGGCTTGTACGTTTGCTGGAGTAAAAGTGAGTTCAGGGGGTTGTCACACAGCGGTGACGATCAGGGGTGCCCCACCGTAGTGGACCAAGACCCAGGAAAGTCAAATTCCTGGTTGTTGTTCCACTTTAACTCTGGGGAAGCAAAGAAGGTATAAGTCCCAGTGTGTCCATTTTTGTGTTTAGTCACAGCCAAACCTCAGGGCCAAAGTCCTAACGAGTACACGAGTTTGCCCTATAATGTTAGAGGTCCAGACCTAATACGGCCCATTTGGTTGTGTCTAAGGCAAAAATAGTCTCAATGTGGCCAAATGAAGAATGTGAGGCAACAATCAAGCATGCAAACAGGCATGTTGGATTATTGTACAAACACATGGAATCTAGATGTGTGTGAAATTAACACATAGGTACATTTTAAATGTCTGCAGATGTGAATAGAAGACATAGGTTTCACAAGTCTTTAGGCATATGAAGTGGGATGTACTCACCATCGCAGCTGTGGCGGGGGCCCATGCTGCTGGCCGTCCCTGGAGCTGGGGTGGGGAGGAGGTTCTCTGGCTCCGTCTGCGTAGCAACATCTGTCAACAGAAAGCAAAAGACAAAAACACAATTAGTGGGCCAATGACACCTGACTATTTGACATCCATCTGGTTATTGAGTCTGAAAAATCAAAGGCTTGCATGGTTACATACAGGTTGTCCAAAATTAGCATATTTCCTGGTCCATGAATTAATGTCAATTAGTTAGGGTTGCAACATGTATCCCTAAAGATAATGTGCAAATAACATAGACAGTGCTATGTAAAGGACTCATTAGCAGTTGATTGACTAATGTTACTAGTGGGCCACATGTTTGAGCGGGAACAACTTAACCCAAGAAAAGAAATGAGAACAACCATCATGGTGTGGGCAGAAACATAGGGGTGGTTGCTAGTTGGCTAGCACTGTAGTGGGGTTTGAGAGGTTAAGGTACCTTATCAAACCAGCTGTGACAATGGACCAGGAAACATGTGTCTGTTAAAAGTGGGCCAATACACAGGATTGCATCAAATCTGGGTTTGGGTCCGCTTTGGCAGAGCACCACAATTTGAGTGAGACAACGTACTCCGCGGCCACTGCCTTCCACACATCACTCCTCCAGTGTGTGCGCACGCGCAGCCCATTAGGAAACAGATCGCAGGCGCACACACATCTAGAGTGTCACACAGGAGGCTGGGACGGTGGCTTTGGCAACCCCCAAAGAGGTAAGGAGTTTGTGGGGTATTTTTTTTGGGGGGGGGCCCTGGGTGAGGGATGTGATTTTTCAGGGAACCTTCGAGAATCCAAGCACTATCAATGTTTGTGGGTCCACTTTAATGAATGTCATAACATAGGGAATGTGATGGATAACAACAAACACTTACCACGACTATGCCCGTGGAGAATGCTTCGCCAAAAGGCCATGGAGGTGCCGCCTATATGATGCCCTGCAAATTAAACAGAAAAGACCTGCACGTTGTGCAATCAACAATTCAGCACCATCAGTCAAATATATAAATGAGTGAGGGTGTGCCAGTGAAAGAATCCCAAGACAACTATGTAATATACACAAGGAGAATGATTTTGTGGCCCAGTATACCACAAAAAACGGGGAATTTTTTCCTACACAGCACCACTCCCCCTCACCTAATAAACCATCAAAATCTTATAGTTTCATATCAAAAAGAATTTTTAATTCATTAATCAATCCAATAAAAAAATATATAGATACATACAATACACTAACAATCACAAGACATTTAAAAAACACATATGCCTACAAAACCCACCCCAGCAGAAGGAAACCTAATTGATCCATTCCCTGTGCAAAAATGTAATAGTAACACACCATACAACTATATACATCTCAAACATGTATTAAAGTGCCTATGTGCCAATGATAAAGTGCTAAACAGTGTGAACAATTAAAAATAACAAAAAATTTTTTCACCTCAATGAAAGATAAAGAGTAACCCTCTGCTGAGCCAGATAATAAGCCACCCACGCGTTCCGTGACGGATTGTCACTTTATCAAGGTGCCATTGCCTGTGCTGCCATTACCTCCGTTTAAAATATGCTTTGAGAAAGCGCCAAAACCGTATCCCCACCCCCCACCCAGCGTGCGGCATCCCCGGCCGGCAGCCGCCCACACGCCGGAGATGGAGGCAGGCACACCTGCGCCGAATCAAGCCCCTGTCAGGATGACGTCACAGCCAAGCCCCTCGTCCGCCCCCCAGACCGACACCGAATGACACGCCCCACGTGACAACACCGCACAACGGCGCGCACCTCGGCAGCGGTCACCGGGTCGGGGGGGTCGGGCGGGGGGCTGAGCGGACGTCTGAATATACGATCCCTCAGAAGATGGAATGGGTTCGTGACGGAGATAAAGGCAGCACCGCAATATCAATGACAACATTCTAATCGTGAAAAAGACAATACATTAAAACAACACAAATACATCTATGTACATACTTCCTCAAATAAATACAAGGTAATCATAATTTGATATATTGATGTAATAATAAGAAAATATATATATAATGAATGTACAATTTCATGGCTCACACATACAATATAGTAAATCAGGGATTCTCATCAATTAACCCATTGTTTCTCCACCCGGTCTCCACAGATTCGGCTGTCAGTCCCTAAGTCATAAAGCCCCACATATATATATATATACACACACAATCCCTACACCGAGAAAAACAACAGCATCATCCAATAGGATCCAATACCGCTGGAAAATTATTATTTGTATATATATATATGCGGACGTGGTCTTATAGTGTTGTTAGTATGAACACGAAAAAATGATGGAATATATAAACCTATATATACAAATAACAATAGAAGTAAAATAAACCAATCAAATACCAACACTTAATGACCAACCCCAATGCCACCCCACCCTCAAAACCATAATACAAAATACAAAAATAATAAAAAATAATAAAAATAATAATAAGATAGTGCTGTTCAAAAGATAATGATGCTGATATATATATGCATATATATATATACAATACACAAACACACAAAATATATACATGCATATGCACACGCATACACGCATACATATATATGCATATACACATCTACATACACACATACATACATGCGGATGTGAAATAAAACTCACCAAAAATTAACACATGAAAATAAATAATATTAGTGTAAAAATTTATATATATAATGTATGAACATACAAAACTCATACACATATATATACATATATATGTGTGTGAGTGTAAAATAACACTCACCGAAAAATAACTCGCATGGTGCCATAAAGCTCACCTAAAACAACCAATCCCCCATTGGCCAGTCCCCTGTACCCCACATGAGCACTGTACCAATACTTGTGCACAAAATATATATGTGTAAAACTACATTTAACGCCTCCCCAACACCCCCATCCCCCCCCCTTCCCCCCCCTTCCCCCCCCCCCCCCCACAACACCCACGTGACAACACATCATCCAGACGTGAAGTAAACACAAATCAATATCAACAAATAAAATTAAAATTATTGTAAATATAGCGCATATATAACAAGTGCAGATGTCCTCGTCTTCCATTCTTTTCCAAGATCCTAATCAAAGATCGACAATCCAAAACGGACTACGAATTGCTCTTCCATACTACAGGAGAGTGGATAATCAGGCACCTCAGTGAAATCTTATGGTGTTCTCTTTCTTACGTGCCCTCGGGGTCAGCAGCTCACTACGTGTCATATCTGCCACTCGACGATACGTGTTAGCCACAAATTTTTTGGGGTATCCCCGATTGCAGAATCTTTCCATCAATCCCCGCGCCTGTTCGTGAAAGTCCACATCCTGGGAGCAATTTCTACGTGCGCGTATGAATTGGCCCTTGGGAATGCCCATCCTTTGATGTTTTGGATGGAAGCTCCCAAAATGTAATAGGCTGTTCACAGCTGTCTTTTTTCTAAACAGTGTAGTGGAAATAGTGCCATCATGATCCATTTTCAATTCTAAATCCAAGAACTCAACCTCAATGAAAGATAAAGAGTAACCCTCTGCTGAGCCAGATAATAAGCCACCCTGCAAATTAGAGAGGAATGGCAAGGGCTAAGTACAAATTGCAAGATGAAACCTGTCACAGACTAACAATTAAAAAAAGGACACTCACCAGGGGATGAACCGCAACTTGAAGCCCAGGGAGGGCTCTGAGGAGGAGGCGGGGAGCCTCGGCTCCTCACACTCTGGTCAGAAGATCCACCAGGCAAAGGGCCACCCTCCTCCCTCTCACTCCCTGCTCCTTCAGGGAGTGTGAGCGAGTCCATTTCTACCACCCCACTTGGACTCCCCACTTGAGAGTGGCCCCTTGCCTGGTGAGAGTCCTCAGACTCAGAGTGTGAGGAGCTGAGGCTTGATCCTGCCAGCCCCCCAGCAGCACACTCCGCTGGGGCGTCATCCCCTTCCTCCCCTGGGTCCTCTAAATAGGACCCGCGGGAGGGACCCTCCCCCGATGACTCCCCCGAGTCCGCCTGCCTGGTTCGGGGGAGGAATCCCTTCCCACGTTTCCCCAGGGGAGAACGCTTATCTGTGTGGAGGGGGTGAAAGAAAATAATTAATATAAAGAGCACAAATGGACACAGCTTAGCAGATGATTCTGCAAAAAGTCTAAACAGAGCATAAGCTTTAACTTACCTGATGCGTAGGCATCATATAGGCGGTACACGCCTTCAGGGTCCCGGCGCTTGAAATCTGACCACTTCTGCTGAATGGCTCTGATGGACAGCTCGGTGTGGAAGCGCCGGGACACTGTGGCCTTCACCTCCATGGCAATGCGTTTTTTTCCTCCACGGGCATAGTCGTATTCGGCCACGCAGAAGTCCTATGAAAAATGATAAAACAAACAAAAATCAATACATGACATCAGAACAATGGCATCAACAGTTATACAGAGACCAGATCAAAGTGGACCCACACCCAGGATTATCACTATTCTGGGTTTGTGTGCACTTTGGTGGGCCACACCAATTGTGGGTGGTCCGCTGTCTGCAACCCCCTTGGAAGGCCACAAATACACCACTGAGGACGCTCCCACGTGACTGCGCCAGCCAAGCACAGCGCTCCGCGCCGCTGTGGTATGCGCATACAAGGCCGTTGGGACGTGCATACCAGCTCAGCTGGGTCTGCACGGCAAAGTACGCATGTGGCGTTTGACTCTAACAGGGAGTGCGCCTGCACACAAAATTAAAATATGTCTGGCGCAGGGGTACACCCTGCTAGAGGTAAGCGCAATAGGCATCCGCAGCTCACGCATGCACAGATGGGACGGGCTGAGGTAATTTTTAGGGCCCTCCAGGGGGGGGCATCCCAGCAGGACATCCAGAATGGGGATGCCCCATGGGGAGTGATCCAATTGTGGCAGAAAACAAAGAAATTTCTGGGCCAATCCCCCCTGTGTGTTCTGCAACTTTAAAGCTACAAATACACAAACAAAATACTCACTTTGACCACCTGGCAATTAACGCGGCTATCCACCCGGTTGCGCCTTTTCTTTGGAGGCCCAGGAGGGGAAGGGGTGGGAGGGGTGCTAGTTGGGGAAGGTGAGGTAGGTGGGGGAGGTGGGGGAGGGGTGGTGGGGTCAGAGTCGGAGGAGGAGCTGGGGAGGCGCATAACTCGCCGTCTGGGCAGCATTGTGGAAACGCTAAGGAGGAAACAGGAACCGGAAATGACCAAAGCGACATTGGAAAAAAGTAAAAAAAAAAAAAAAACGCGCACCAGCAACAAGCTATTCTCAGCTATGTGCAAGCTAAGTGGCGGAAAAACTAAAATGACGCTTGAAAACAAGCTATTGGCATAAGCGCAAGACATTTTTACCTTAAGGTGGCGTTGAAACGCAAAGGAGGATACCAGAACCGGATATGACGCTAGCAACTGTGATTCCTAATTCAAAAACAAACATGTGCGCAACAGGGACAAGCTAATATCAGCTATGTGCAAGCTAAGTGGCAGCCAAAAATTAAAATGACGCTGGAAAACAAGCTATTGGCATAAGCGCTAGACATTTTTACCTTAAGGTGGCGTTGAAACGCAAAGGAGGATACCGGAACCGGATATGACGCAAGCAACTGTGCTTCAAATTTAAAAAAAAAATGCGCGCAACAGGGACAAGCTAATATCAGCTATGTGCAAGCTAAGTGGCGGCAAAACATTAAAATGACGCTGGAAAACAAGCTAGGGCCCAAGGCGCCACGAATTATTAGCTTGATTTAGCAGGGGGTTCTACATACTGTAATGCATAGGTCCTTATAAAGCATACACCGTTGTGCTTAAATATACAAATCTTATTCCTTCCCAAAGTCATCACACAATCAAACTAGACAACTACATGAAAATGTGGCACACATGAGAATGCATAACGGGTTGTTATGAGCTGGTACGACTGAATGTTAATCCTGCAATATGTGGCCAGGCACGCTCACAACTACAGTGTATTCATTAACAACGACTGGGGTCGCGGGAAGTGAATTCCTTGCAAATGGCAGAAGGGCACATGTATGAACAGCACAGCGCCGCACAACGCAGCGCAGCGAGGCACAGCGACGCTCGCGCCGCCACATAGCGAATTAAAACAGCGACTGCACAAACACTGACCAACACAGATTCATCAAGGACAGGGCTGCCGAATAGCTTGGGCGCTGACAATTTCGAAGAGCGAACGTGACCGCCCAACCTGACAGGCTACAAAATAGCTTTACAAGCCCCGTTTGTGTGGAAAACAAGCGATTTTGATGCCAATGAGTTTGGGTGGAGGAGATGCAATTCCCATGTCACTCACAACATTACATTGTGAAAAATAATAAAAACTTAAAATACATATAAATAACCAGCCAGATTCATAAAACATATCAATATAAACATGTGTTGAATTTTGTACCAAAGAAAAAAACCCAAAAACCACTAAAAACAATCATTGCAGCGTCTGCCATTGAAATGTATGGGAGAGCGGCAGGTAGCGCCAGGTAATACGTGTCGCTGTGAAGGAATTTGCAGCGGCGCTGTTCGGGCCAGCCGGCTTCATGATGAATGCCGCGCTAGCCGTCGCTCTCGCCGGCGCTAGCCTCATTTAGCTTGATAAATGCGTCATTGTGACCGCCGCCGGGCGTACTTGAGTCGGTAGTCGCCGTTAGCTGCCGCTACCTGGCGCTCGTCAGACACTACCTGGCGCTATCGCTTGATGAATAAGGGCCTTAGTGTTTTTAGGCCATCTGCTTCTTCTTTTGCTACTGGAACAGCAAAATTCTTAAAGACCGTAAAATCGCACAGCCATGCACCACCTGATGCCATGCAGAAAAAATAATCCAGATAATGGGTTACTGAAACAACCACCCATTCCAAAAAGAGACTAAACACCTCAAAATAGGAGCAAGAAAAGGAACAGTCTATTGGAAAGCACAGGTCAACAAAATATCCCCACCCAAAAAATAAACTGTTCCAAGAACGCTGGATGCCTAAAGCCTCACTAAATGTTCACAGACTCAGCCTAAACTTACACCTGTCCACATCTTTTTTCATATCTTATCCTTAAAATTAACCAACACCCAGGATTTTGACTATCCTGGGTTTTGGTCCACATCCCCGGGGCACCCCGATCTCACGATAAAACTCATCTCACCCCGCTACTACGGCGCATGCGTGGCCACTCATCCAATCAGCGCACTCGGAGCTGCAGAGGTATGCACGTCAAAGCTCAACGGCTCAGAGCACGCTGGCGGCCGCATCTCGTGCTTCCCTCTAACAGGGAGTGCGGCCACGCGCCCTGCTAGAGAGAAGCGAGAGATGCGACCCGCGCATGCGCCGTTGGACCGGGATTCAGGTAAGGTTAGCGAGCATCCTGTGGGGGTTTCACACAGCGGGACGATCCAGCTGGGTGTTGGTCCACTTTAACTTCAGTATTTAGGTGCCCACACACACACGCACACTTCAATAGGGCCGGGTGTGGGCTGTGCAACCAAAAAGACAACCAAAAAGACTCACAAACTTCTTCAAACACTCACAAAAACCTTCACCGGTACATCCTGAACAGGTCCAGGGGTCTCAGCTGTTCTGCCCAGACAACTCAAGACTAATGTCCCAGTGTCACCTCCGTCACAGTTGTGCTGGCATTGTGTCTCAACTTCTTGACCCAGGTATCAGCTCTTAACCAGCCGCAGTCAAAGCTGGCAGACCAATGGTATCTGTTAAACCTCTCAATCCAGCCCTGTCTCCTTCCAGAAGAACTACTCAATCCCAAATACAAAGGCACTACCAAAAATCCAGGTCTGTCTGCATGATTGCCTCCCTCACCTCTCGATGGTGTTGACCCTGTGGAAACAGGATGTGCCAACACCAAGTACACCCCAAACCATCCAAGACAAGACAATGGACCTACAAGAAGGGTATGTGACACCCCTGACACGTGGCAAGACTGGGTGGTGTTAAATCTTCTTAAATCATGTCCCACAAGTCCACTCCCTACTAAATCACTGTGAGGGAAGGCACGTCATCGGAGGGGCATTCCACTGATGGTGGTGGCCTCCCTTAACTCTAAAGATTCCCCCCAACATGTATACCTCCCCCTGTGAACCCCCAAACTGCACCATGAATTGCCAGTGTAATATGAAAGGGCCTGGGGCAATATTCACATCTCCAAGGGCCCCATAGTGGTCTTCTGGAGAGGGGAAGCTTCCAACCCCCCCAAAGAACCTTGGCGGTGCATTGTGTCTCCTCTGTGCAGCTCCATTAGGGAGCTTGACAAAGGAGACCCGCCTACCACTTTGTGGTCACCTCTGTCCCTGTGAGCCATACTACAAATGGGGCAGCAGAGTGTCCAAGTATGCCACCCTATTAGCAGCAGAAGCTGGGAGAGGCCTGGAATGGAAGTCCAACTGTGTTTCAGTAGAAGACCAAGCTCCCACAACCCAGTGGGGGGATGTGTTGATTGAGTGGGGGAGTGACAGGTGATGGCCACTCTTTCAACAGAGCTGTCCACAGCCCTCCATGGAACTACCCCAGAGATGCTCATCAAAGGGGCTGCTAGCAGGAAGACAAGGGAGAGGGAAGGGAAGATATTACTGATGAAATCCACATGAACTCTTCCTGCACTTATCATTTGTTAGCCGACGCTTGTAAATAAAGTTATCTGCACCAGGAAGATGCTGGTCCCATGCACCTGATGCTAATTCCGCTGGTTGGCGCAGTTTGCCAACCAGTGTCTTATTAGCTGCAGGTTGGGATAGCATCACCGGAAGTGGCGTAGTAGTTGCTATCTGATCGCTTCCGATAAGCCACGCACTCTGGCCAGGTGGAGACACAGCTTCACATTTCAAATATATTCAAAAAATCCCAAGAACCCATTTGACAATAAATAAAGTAAATAAAGTAACATAACAAAAATCAAAAATATGTCAAATTTATTAATTTTATCCACACAGACAGTTGTATAAAAAACATCTAAAATATGCAAATGTGACTGCATGAGGACAAAAGGTAGGTCATCAAAAAATTACATAATATCAGGACCACAACCCATTAATGTGATAGTATCTAGTAATAATTTCAGATATAAGTAAGGTATGCCTTTCATTCTATATCGCTACCTTGAGAAAGGTGCTTGATGTCCTGAAATTTAGGTTGATGCGATTAGCGATAATCTCCATATCTCTCAGAATGAGCGGTCCCCGAACATGGATTTCAGTTTGAAATCTGTGTTTGGATTCCGGGACCTGAACTTGCAAAGCTCAGCACAGACTCGATTTAAAACTGAAATCAGTGTCTGAGTCTTGCATTTGGCCTGAACCCCCAAAAAAGGTTGGCTGTGATTGGCCAGGGGGGACACCTGACCCTGCCATATAAAAGGCAGGGTCCGTGTCCCACCGATCTCGCTACTGCTTTGCATTAGATAGGGAGAGGTTGCTGGCTGCTACTCCTCCTGTCAGCCCAGGTCTCCCATCTGAGCTTCTGAAACAGACATCATAACAGCGATGTTGATCGCAGGAGCATGTGGCCCGGAGCATGGGGACGGCTGTATTTGATGTATCCTGTTTGAAACACCTTGGAAACCCTAATATATTATATATATGAATATGTCTTTTTTACTTAACTCTCAATGGCTCATTTTTGGATTTTGCTGTTTAATAACAATTGTTAGTGGAGTATCCACTTGTTAAGGCTCTTTTGGAAAAAAAAATTAAAAAAAATTGTGTAGTATACACTGATTCAGGCCACAAGAGGCTCTTTTTTGTTCAATAACAAATAGTAATTTAGTGCCCACTAGTTCAGGTCACTTAGGTGTCACTGCTGTTTAATAACAAGTGTTAGTGGAGTATCTGCTTGCCAAGCCATTAAAGGGTAATTTAACTGTTCATTTTTTTAAAGTGTCAATTTTGGGCCACTGTAACTGCAGGTGTGCACTGGGCAATGACATTAGTTCCGGTGTCCACATCACCAAGGATACCTGGACAAGTAAGCATGGGCAGGGATGTTACATCTCTCTAATTTCCCCCTGGGTAAATGTAGTGGTGGCTGGGACTGAGGCAGGAAGCCTGTAGCCTCCTTCTCGTATTCTACTTCCTCCTCATGCAGTCAGTGCAGCCCCTGCACCTCTAATATAAGAACTGCATGGGGGAACGGCAGCTTGCTGTGCCAAAACTCATTTGTCTGGTCGAAAGCCCCCACACCACCCAGGGGCTATGGACCGGCATCCAGAAGCAGAGAGATGAGTGGCTGCTGCTGTTGCACCTGAAGCCTGGCAAGGTGGTGTGTGACAATAGGCATAACCTTGTAACAGCATTGGGTTGAGCCGGGTTGACAGACATCCCTTGCCTGGCGCATCTGCTCACCTTGGTGGTGCAGAGTTTCCTGGCCCATTATCCAGAGATGCCAGAGCTTTGCGTGCATACGCAAGCACTTTCAGCATTCTCACCCTGCTACCGCTCGCCTGACTGCACTGCAAAGGAACTTCAGACTTCCTAGCTACCACTTAAAGGTGACTTTCCAACCAGGTTAATTCCACATTGTAAATGCTGGAAAGGGTATGTGAGCAGCAGCAGGCAATAGTGGAGTTTCAGCTCCAAATTGCCCGGGTGAGTCGACGTCCAGAACAACAGCCTGATTCTCCATGAGGGACATCTGTGCCATGCTGCAGTGCTTCCAGTACTCGCTAATGATGCCATTGTCAGCGCTACCATCCCCATTCTTTGACTGCTGGAAAAAAACCTTCAGGCCAGGAGGAAGCAGAGGAGAATTCGGAGGGGGAGGAACACCTTATTTAATTGTCTGCCACATCCCCAACCATCAGGGCTTCCCCGCCCAGTCTATCGGTAAGGCTGGGTGTGGGAGCATGCACGACCGCAGGGGAGCCAGGGAAGCTGTGCCCGGTGATCACAGCATTGCAGGACCCTCCAGAAAAGGTGAGTCTACCCACAACCTGGGGGGTGTCACACAGCGGGGATCACACACAGGGGGGCCAGTATAGAATGCCCCAGGGGGAGGCTAGCGGCCGGCCTTTTACATTCCAGGATAATGCAAAGCGTCCTGTGTGTCTAGCATGGAAATTTGCATTCTGGTGTAAATAGAGCCATACAGTATGTGAACAACAACATATATAAATAGGATCATACGTCAAGGTTACATTATTGTTTAGCACAGCTGTGTTTGTACTATTATCCTATAACTGAATTCTAATTCATATTATTCTAAGGTCTATATAAAGATCCCAGTTTTAGCTTACAGACACTGAACAAGGAGGGTCAAGGACACATTGGCAGCATAGGATAGATAATCTTTGTGATCAGTAAAGAATTCGTTTTGTCTTATATTAAGAGTGGTTAAGCTATGAAATGCCCTAAAGCTCTGCTACACAGCCAGGTTTAATGCATTCTTATGGGGCATTACTGGACATGCTTGCCATGGCACCTAAAAAAGCTCTAAGCTTTCTGAAAGTCAATATGTGAGCATAGACACTGCTTCTCCTGTAGGTTGGCAGTTATTTTTTGAGGGGCGCCTAGCTAGAGGATTTCCTTTCAAAGTGTCATATTTTAGCTTCCAGTTTATTTTTATATAAATGCATATATACATTAAATATGTTATGACCTAGCACCCTAGCAAATATAGAAACAACTTAAACCAAGCACAAAACATTTTAATAGTTTCAGTGGTTTGTGGCACTATTGTAAACATAAAGGGGGTCATGCAAATAATTTAGCGAAGCAAGTTTAACTCTGGGGGTACATTTGGGTGTGAATTGCAACGTGTATCACAGTGAGCTTTTAAAAGTGAAAAAAAAACCTGTGAGGGCCAGCCCTGGAGTCTTAAAAACATCTAAAAAGCTCTAAAAAAGAGGAACAAAACCCCCCAGGGGCTTGTCTGGAACCTAAAAGATACCAAAGCCGACCACTGGCTTTCCCCTGGGGCATCCCAAATCGCAATGCCTTGCTGTATGAAACCCCCAGGGCAATAACTCAGCTTTCCCTGGTCCAATGGCGCATGTGCGGGCTCTTGTCCAATCAGAGCCAATCAAGCTCTGATTGTTTACCATGGGTAGCATGCCCTGCATCCCCTGCACCTCCGGCAGCATGTGCATGCTCCTACCCCAACCATTTAGAGCGTCACCAGGGTAGCAGTGGATGCAGCAGCACATGCTCCCCATTTAAGGCAATCAGAGCCCTTCGCCGAATGACATAGTCAAGGCAAAGGGCTCTGATTGGATGAGAGCCCACGCATGCACCGTTTGACTGCGAGGCGAGTTTGTATGGGCGAATTGGGGGATTAAAACTGTGGGGCATCCCTATTTGGGGGCATGGACCAAGTCCCAGGAAAGTCCGGGTTCCGGGTTCTGCTCCACTTTAAAGTGGGCCTACAGTCTCTCTTGCATCTACGTGTTGATTCAGAGCCAGGTGAGGAAAACTCACTTCTTTTTAGGAGAGAAAACTGCCATTCACTTTCATTGTCTTCCTTGGCGCTGATTCAGCAACAGGTTAAAATGTACATGCAGTTGTCTACCACAAAGGTAGACAATGGGAGTGAACAGGGCCGTATTAAGTGTGGTGGAGGCCCCTGGGCAAAAAATCTAGTGGAAGCCCCAGATACAGTATTTCCTTCTAAAATAATAGTCCAGCCTGGTAACTGATTGGTGGTAGTCTTGCACCCACCTACTTACTGGAACGTCAGATCAAGTCCCTTGTGCCACCCTTGTGCAGGTGTGAGCTGCTCAGGTACTCCTGCTTTGCCATTCTGGGTGGGGGGTAGAGTCACCCAGCAGAAAACAGTTCCCCGCATTGAGCTGCCAGCGGCTGTGCTTGGTGGCTTATGTGCAGTGAGCGGCCGCTGATTGACAGCTCTGCACGCACCCATCACTGTAGCGTTGCTGATGGTGGCTTTGCTCCTCTAGACTCTCCGTCCTGCCCTGTGGTCGCTTTGCCTGCAGGTTTTCAAAAACAATATACCAAAGCCTCCTCAACCAGACCATAACCCAAAGGTTGGTGGAGGCCCCCTATGCAGGGCAAGCAGTGGAGGCCCCAGGTTGTGCGCCCCTTGCGCCCTCCTCATAATCCGGCCCTCGGGGTGAAAGGTAGTTTTCTCTACTAAAAAAGGAGTACGTTTCTCACACCATCATTTAACCCTACATATATGCAGGTTGCAAATCACACGTAAGTGTGCACCCAGAGTTAAACTTACTTCACAAAATATTTAGCATGACCCAAATGCCCAACTTCATGGTTTGGTATATAGGAGTGTTTTGTTAAAGGAAATGTATTATTGGTCATTGCATACAGGAATACACACCCCCTCCCACCAATGCCCAGCTAGACTCAGGCCCTTATTTATGAAGGAATAGCGACAGGTAGCGGCTGGTGAGCGGCCGGTAATGACGGACCCCGCCACGGGAACGCCGGCTCCCCACCACAATCACACATTTATCAAGCCAATCCTGCTTAGCGACTGACATAGCGCCATATAGCGACTCATTCATCATTATTCCAGCCTCAGCCCACAGCGCCAGCGTCCGACCTTGAACAGCGACAGGTATGACCTCTCGCTACCTGGCGCTCTCCAATGCATTTCAATGGAACAATCTTTAAATATTCATAATTAATTGTTATTAATGTTTTTTTTTTTTTTTTTTTTTTTAAATGTGAAAATTTCTGTGACCACTTCTGCCATTTTAGATTTTAAGGGAAAAAAAAAAATACAAATTGTACAGAATTGATATTACAGGTCTGATATTAATGTATTCATATTACTAAATTATTTTAAATATTTTTTTTTTTTGGTTTCCAAAAATATGGTGGTTTGGGGGTTAAAAAACTACTTTTAACACATTGCCTCCAGCGCTCTGAGGTTTAAACATGCATTTCACAGCGCTTGAATTTTTTAAGCGTGATTTTTTGATGAATATGGTGGAAGACGGTCGCTCTGACCAGTCGCTATCATGCGCACCCATACATCGCGGAACCTGTCAAATAGCGACTCGGAACCTTGTATTCAACATTATGCCACACCGACTGAGTCGCTGTCAACAACCGAACAACGGCCAAGCACAGCGACTACTAGCGGGCGCTGTGAAAATACCGCTACAGTCGCTCAACTGTCGCTACATGTTGCTATTAATGAATCAGCCTCCCCGTCACCTGAACCAGTTCTGCATTTCTGCCAGACAGGCGCTACTTTGGTGTAAGTTCACACACTATTCAAAACAAAAACAAACATTTTGGGTGAATTTTGGCATTAAGAATCTTTTCCACGAGTTACCAATGCTTTCCAACAACAAACAAATGCTTGTGCTTGTTTAAATGTCACTGCCGAGTTTAATCCAATGTTGTTTAAACTCCACCCTGTGGCCTTTCTAAAATCCACCATAATCCTCGGTATATTTATATACCCATAGTGTATTTTCTCATCCTGTTATAAAATAGAAGATGGAGTGTGCACTGAAACGTTTGTTGAAATGAGCCCAGAGATTGTTTGGGATCACAGTTTATAAGGCTCATCCCATCAAAGTGCTGCTATTTATATGATGCTTAGAATCAGCCTTTCTTCCTGAGTACTGTCAGTAACAGGGAAAGGCGGCACCGGTTTCATCTCTGGGACTGAACATCATTTCATAGGAGAAGCTTGTAAGTATATTAGGTTTTAATTTATATTCGTTGGCTGTATGCATATTATTCAAATATTTTATTTATTGTAGTATAATATGATTATAGTATACATTGCTGAATGCACCTATATAATACATTCTTGACTGTATTGGTCATTTATTATCCTGATGAATGTCTGATACTGACAGACACACATGCAAATCAGATTTTCTCACAGCTCCTAAAATTAGGCAAAGAGAACCAATCAAACAAATGAGTTTAAGGCTTGGCTATGTATTTATTGAGGAAAATGATCTTGTCATGTCTCATCGCCAGGCATTGTTGGACTGCAGCACCTTGGGCACAACAGAGGAAATCATTCTTCCAATAGGGAAGTTGTACGGCTGAGGAGAAAATTCATTTTAATAGAATTGATATTATAGATAGTTTGGAAATAACAGCAGCCTATAAGAAATCTAAACAAATTTGGAGATTCTCATTTTTAACATGTTTGGATTTGCTGTTATTATTAAACACAGAAATAAAATATCAAGCGCCTAAAATAAAAATTTCCACCCCAATAAAAATACTTTACCCCCTCCCCACACCGGCATTGTTGCATTGTTGTATATAGAAACAAAACTATTTTTATGCCACTCTATTGTCTTCAGAGTGGAATCCTTAGCTATTCTAACCTGATTTGTAGCTGTTCTAGGGTTTCCTATTATTTATTTGGATTACACTTACACTTACTCTTGAATCATTTTTTGGTAACTGCTTATTTCCCTACTCCATTGTACTCATCCTCTCTGTCACAATAAATTCCTAGTATGTATATCGTCTATATACCTTGAAAAATAAATCTGAAAATCTCCCAAAACTCAGCCTCTCCAGAAAATCCCAATCATTTGCATAACTCCCTGTGGACATTAGTGTTATGAACAGGTGAATTCTCCTGAGGTCAGACTAAAGGTGAAATGTAAGAGTCAACTGGATAATTTAAGGAAAGAGCTTGGACTTTCCCTACAGACTTTAGATCGGGGGTGCAATAAAGCTATGAGGCTCCACTGCTTACTTTTTCCCAGTCCCACAGCCTGATTGTTCTTCCACAAGCCCTGGTATCTGAAAGCTGGGTCCTTCACGTCTGTGTTTTGGCTGGCCTGTAATGAGGCCATATGAGGAGGTTGCCTTAGAAAACACTTCATAGGGAGTGGCAATTTACCAGTTTTTTAGTTTTTTTTTTTTAAAGCTGCTCTGGGAAATGTGTAATTGGTGTGTGTGTGGGGGGGGGGGGGGGCACAGTGTAGCCACCCCTTAGTAATATATGAGTGTGAAGCCACAAACATGTCTAGCAGGTAGAATATTTAGAATATCTATATTTAATTGCATATATCTGCAGATACATGTCCCAAATTTAATGCTCATACATATAGAGTAGGGACCACACCAACACAGAGTGCCTTGTCAGGGCAGTGTGGCTTCTACATGTATCTGAAGATATATGCAACTAAATCTCTGTCTTTTATGTGGCTGCCTCTCCTACCATAAATTTTATGCGCCTAGCTACCCCACTGCTAGCGGCCAAAAAAAAGCCCCTCATCTGACTCTTCACTCAGGGGGCCTCCAATCTCCCCCCCCTCAGGCTTCTCTGGCTTCAGGAGAGGGCCTGGAATAGGACAACCCCCCCTCCCGAGTGCTGTTCCGCAGCTGCCAACAATAGCTGTAAAAAAGAAATTAAAATTACATTTACTCACCGTCATGCGCGAGCCCTCCTGTCAGGTCTCCTCTTCATTGGGGGGGGGGGGGGGCTCCGATCCCCTCTCAGGCTCTTCCGTCTTCAGGAGAGGGTCCAACAGCCTCTTTCTTCCCCCTTCCGCCATTGCCGCCGCCATCCTCAATGTTCCCGTCCTGTTTTTTTTATTTAACCGTTTATAGTGTTGATAGTAGTTGTAGTTTACTTGTAAATAAGTTATAAAGTGCTCTTAACAATTAACAACATTTCAAATAGGCTGGCAGTTAAAAGGGTTATTGTTCTGTTTGGGGGACCTTGCACTTTCAGATTTAGCTTGTTTGCATATTGATATTTTAGGAAATGTGTTTTTTATTCTGCTCTATATACATTTTTATGGAATCCCTGTGCAACCAATTAATTTTTTGAGGGATTACTTTCAGAAAGATGAGCCCACTATAACAAGCTTGGTATGCCTAGAAAGCATAATGTGCACTTTCAGGGAATATATGGTATATGTGGGGTGTATTCCCAATGTAAAGGGTTGCTTTGGTAGAAAAAGTGCAAGGTGCACACTTTGTCTGCAAAGCTGAAATTTGAAGTTAAATTTGAAGTTAAATTACCGTTACACACATGCTTTACTGGAGTGTTTGCTACTTGACAGTACCTATTCATGTTGGGTACCTATCTGTTCGGGGGACCTTGTTTTTTCAAATTTAGTTTGTTTTTTCTTATTGGCTATTGTTTTTTTTTTTGAAAACTTTGATTCTGCCTTTTTATACTTTTTTGGGGGGGAAACCCTGTGCAACCATAGAATTCATAGAAGAATTACTTCTAGCAAACTGCGCCCATGTTAACAAGCCTGGTACGCCTAGAAAGCTTGAGGTGTGTACTTCTAAAGAACATATGGTTCTTTGGTTGGGGGTATTTCAAATGTAAAATGTAAAGGGTTGTTTTTCTTGCAAGGTGCAAAAACTGCAAGGTGCACATAGCAGTTGTATTTAACTCAAAATCTCCAAAAGCGCTGTTTCAGTTTGGGGGATCTCCTGTTCAGGAACGAGTGTCTACCAATACATATGTGGTGCCATTGTAACCGGAAGAAATGGGGCTTTTACATGCAATGTGAATTTGTTGAAACTTTTAATTACATTTTTTTTTATTACAAAAAACACTACAAATTGTAAAAAAATAGATTTTTTGCACATATTTCACCCAAAAAGTCCAGACTTTGCTGAAAAAAAACAATATATCATTTTCCTGGTAAATCCCTTGAAATCCTTCAAGTTGAACATGTATAGTGCAAAATATTGAAAAATGGTTTGGGTGACAAAATCTCCCAGTAGACTGGCAGTTAAAGGGTTAAAATATATTAAATAATTTTTACTGCTAGCATTATAAGTCAACTATTGGTGGCTCAGAAGCCCCGGTCCACCTCCACTCCTTACCTGGCTTGTTGCTTTGTTGAGTAGAGGAGGGCATCTTGCTATAGTTCGCCTGAGACAGCAGCGAGGCTAGGTCCACCCCTGGCCCGAGGTGTACAGCACCATAAGAAGTTTGGCCTATATGCCCATTGAGAATAATAAACAGGGGGGGGGGGGGGGAGAAAAAAACATCCCTAAACAGTAGCTGCACTGTCTCAGAGATAACAAATATAAGTGACTAATTTAAAATTTAAAAGGAAAAGAAAAGTCACTAGATGTAACAAATTGCTTAAAACATAGGGGGGTCACCCCAGTGGACAATAAATAATCGGCCCCAAATGAATGCATAGGTAAGTTTGCACTGGCATCTTCAGATATTTATATTATGGTGGTGCATGGCACATTAATTGATGTTTGTATTTAATATGTGTTTACTATTTATTTAAATTGGCACTTTCTACATACCTTTGTCCTGTAAGGGGACCTAACCACACTCAGGCCTAATCTGAGGAAATTGCAGGAATCACTTCAGACCAACACTAATCCCATATCCTCTCTCAAGGCATCTCACAGCTGATTGGTCCAACCTTCCTCCTCACTCTCACTCACAGCGGTCCCTTCAGGTCTCCATTTTCCCACTTCAGGTCCTTGCATTTATATGAGGTGTGCCAACTGTTTCTCAGTCATTCACTGGAGCCGGAGTGTGGGTATGTATTATTTATACCATTTGATGTGACTGACAGCAGAAATAATCTCCCAGGGAAGCATTATCCTCTCCAGTGCTCCCCAGGGCACATGTAACATTTGTCTCTACATTATGGCAATACTTGCATCAGCATGACCTGGAATATAGATGGAAAAATTGAAAATTCTGGAACAATCACCACAACTTTCAGTCAGGCAACTCCTTATATTGCTGCACTGTAACTTCCAGTTGGTGATTTCCTAGTCTGCTGCATGCAGCAACCCCTACATAGATATACTATTTACTGAGGGACTAGAAAATCCTTTCACCTTGCATGAAGAACTATTTAACCTGAAGGGGGTCCTACAGTCCTGTATTAAGCTATTTAATAATCTATTTTTTGCATTGTAAGCACTTTAATAATATTTCACATACATTAGTTAAGGAGGCTGCTCATTATTTGGGAGATGGGTGTGTGGGAGCTGGGGCATGTAAGTGTTTGGTTTTTAGGTGGGCATGATGCACACTGCCTGCAATTGGAATGCCTGCACACTGGCTGTAATGTGGTACGCCTGTGCACTGCCTGTAATTGGGATGCCTCAAACTGCCTGTATTTGGGATGCCCACACACTGCCTGTAATTGGGATGCTCGCACACTGCCTGTAATTGGGATGCCCGCACACTGCCTGTAATGTGGGATACTACTCACTACCTGTAATGTGGGATAGCACTCACTGCCTTTAATGTGGGATACTCCTCACTGCCTTTAATGTGGGATACCACTCACTGCCTGTAATGTGGGATACTGCTCACTGCCTGTAATGTGGGGTCTGTTTTGGTGTGATTGGGGGAATTCTGCATACTATATATAATAGGGTGAATGGGAGGGGTATATTAGCACACCATTTGGTTCGTAATATTTTTTTCTAATTTTTCTCCTCCAAATCCTGGGTGCATCTTATATGCAGACGCATCTTATAGGGCGGGAAAATGTTTGAAAATTTTGGGGAGTTTTATTTTCCAACTGTGCCAGGCTCTTGGTCCGGTTTAAGTAATTTTCTCTTTTCTTTAGGGATAAACTGATTAATAATGGAAAAGCGAACTATATGTTCACATACAGAAGAAGAGGAATCTGAGCAGAAAAAAAGAAAGTTTGAAATGGAAACATCAATGATGAAGAAGAAATTCAGAACAAGGTAAAGTTCTGTTTACATACCACGTTTTGCTTTCCTCTATTTACTGTATGAAAATGGGTATTTATGCATTTATGCATATTGCAGCTTGTGTTTTTCACTTTCAACCAGCTTGGCATTGTTGCTAACAAAATGGGTAGGAGACATTCACTTCTTCAGATCATTGTCTATGTTATTATTGGATATCTGTGTGAGAGTCACGTGTATTGCGTTAGTGACCCCTGAACAAAGAAGAAAGCCCAATGTACTCTTGAGGCATTTTAACAAACACATTTGTTTAGACACATCCTGGTGTAAAAGAAGAAAGAACATTGCATTAATTTTATACATGCTCGAAAGCTTAATGTATAACTTTCACTCCAGGGGGTATAGGTATCCAGTGGGTACTGCAAGATGGACAGTTACCATGAAAAGTTTTGGAAACTCTCCAGCAGGATAGTCCCCTGTATCCGGCATTCAGTACTTCCAAACGCAGGATATCCTGGTCCATCATTAATCTAAGAGGCCGATTTATTAATAGCGCCAGGTAGCAACAGATGAGCGACAGTAGCGTTATTTTCACAGCGCACACTAGTATTCGCTGTGCTTGCCCGTTGTTCGGTTGTTGACAGCGACTCAGTCGGTGTGCGGTAATGTTGAATACGGGGTTAGGAGTCGTTGTTTGACAGGTTCCGCGCTGTATGGGAGCGCATGACAGCGAATGGCCATAGCGAACGGCTCCCAGCATATTCATTAACAAATCATGCTCCAAAAATTCTCGCGCTGTGAAATGCTTGTTTAAACCCCAGAGCGCTGGCGGCGATGGGTTAAAAGTAGTTTTTTAACCCCCAAACAACCATATTTTTACAAAAAAAAAAAACATGTTTTTCAAAACATTTTGTAATATGAATACATTAATATCAGACCTGTAATATCAATTCTGCACAAACTTTTTACCTTAAAAAAAATATCTAACATTGCAGAAGTGGTCACAGAATTTTTGACATTTAAAAAAAAAAAAAAATTAATAGCAATTAATTATGAATATTTAAAGATTGTTCCATTGAAATGCATTGGAGAGCGCCAGGTAGCGAGAGGTCATACCTGTCGCTGTTCAAGGTCGCTCGCTGGCGCTGTGGGGTGAGGCTGGAATAATGATGAATGATTCGCTATCTGGCGCTCTGTCAGTCGCTAAGCAGGATCGGCTTGATAAATGTGTGATTGCGGAGGGGAGCCGGCGTTCTCGTGGCGGTCACCGTCATTACCGTTCGCTCACCATTCGCTACCTGGCGCTATCCCATGTTAAATAAGGGCCTAAGCCATCATTTGTGGAAGGAAGGAGCAGCCTTCACACTGTTGGTCTGTGTCACCCACAGGAATATGGATTCTCAGAGGGGGGCACTTTGAGGTACAAAAGTGCCCTCTTTTTTGCTGTGCCTAGCCAATAACTTTTGCATAGGAAGCAAAAATGTCACTAACCTAACCTAGAAGAGGAAAGGTAAGTCAAAAGGCATCACTTTTAGGGTCCTTGTGCAGACTGCTTCCTTATAGCAGCAGAAATGCATCTGCCAAACAGGAGATATGCAACTGTAGCATTTTACCAGCAACAAGGGATGTCTAAAAGAGCCTTGAAAATGAAGACGCGGTGACTACTGAATTTCGGAAATGGATGTCAAAGTTTAAACAACATTCACTAGAGGGGCTTGTCTGCCCTCCTGATAGTGGCTTACTAAAAAGGTGCAGCTGTGTAGTAACCAACATAGGCATCATCAGCTTCTCTACAAACAACATGGTCCACCTAACCTTTATCAGCCTGGCTTAGATTTAAGAAAACGTACACAACCCCTGGTGGATTTCACTACCAAAGTCAATGACAGAACATATTTTTACAAAATGAAGAGCACCCACTCTGCCTTAGCAGATGTATTTTCTGTTGTAAATGTTATTTGTATGTTTGTTCACTGGTATGCATTTCTTTATCACGTGGGCCACAATCAATGGACAATCATTTTCTTCTTTTGCTTTTTTTAGTGAAGAGGAACTTGCAGACATTCCAGTTTCCTCTGTTGATCTTTCAATAGCCAGAGCAGAACAAGTGTTGAGGTCCACAATGTAAGTAAATGCCTTGTCATTCATGTCATGTTTCAAAATTAGATATTGTACTGCCATGTTGTACTGCCATGCCAGTGGATTTCAGTCAGGGAATAGTAGAGATATTTTCCACATATGATAAGCTGCTTCATTATATTTCTCTTCCTGTGTTTTACCCTTTTGATTAAAGGAGCTCTTAGGTTTGTTGGACTGTCTGCTGCTAATTGATAGCCAGAATGTATTCTACCCTAAGCATTCTTCTGTGATGATGCACTTCAATTCTTTGACCAAAATCCCTTTAACACCCACAATACAGTTACAGCAACACAACTAAAAGGGCCCATTTGATTATTTTAAAGTAGATAACTATTCAGTATACTAATACTGATAAAAGTAAAGAAAGGGGCACTTGTCTCCTTTCTTGCTGTCACAAAAGACCAATTTATAGTCATCATATTTAGTTAGATACAGAGTATTGTTTTCTGGGTGTGGGGGGGGGCAAATTTTTATGCAAAAACACTACATGTACCAAAATGCAAAGATGCATTTCCACAGGTAACATACAGTATGTGGCACACATCAGTAGTGGATGAGTTGCTCCTGGCAATCATACAAGTCATAACCTGATAATTCTGCCTTTCCCTTTTATATCAAAGTCCAATTGGTCCTGAAACATTCAAAAGGCAATAGTTTTGCTCAGCACGACCCAGCATCTTAAGTTCAGCAAACCAAGGATGCATACATTAGCTTCCTGGTATACATTTTGACTACTTCAAGATATTGGCTGCTGCACACAAAATGAGATTTCATTTTATGAGAAGAGGCAGGCCAATGTATATACCATATTTTTGCCCTATAAGACGCACTTATTTTCCCCCAAAAGAGCGGCCACGCTCACCACTATACCAAGACCGGGTGTTCACTCTGTGTGCTGGCGTCGCAGAGAGCAAGGAAGCGGCGGAGGCAGCTGTATCTGCCGCCTTCTCCGTGGCGCCTGTATGTGCAGGCGCTGCTGAGAAGGCAGCAGATACAGCTGCCTCCATTGCTTCCGGTATGCGGGGCCGGCATACAGAGTCCTTATACAGCGGTGGGCGTGGCCGACGCTCGAGCATCGCCCACGCCCACCGTTGTATAGTCTGCGTGTCTCTGTCTGCTGGGGCCGTGGAGAAGTGACAGGGACAGTGCGAGCGGCAGAGGTATTGCCACTCGCACTGTCCCTGTCACTTCTCCATGGCCCCAGCAGACAGAGACACCCGGACTATACAGCGGTGGGCGTGGCCGATGCTTGAGCTTCGGCCATGCCCACCGCTGTATAATGCCGTGTGTCTGTGTGTGAAGACGGCGGGGAGGAGAATGAGTTTACTTTTTTTGTTTTTTTTACTTTTGCCTATATGGGGATTGCGATGCGGGGGGGAATGCCACACTATCTGTATGGGAATCCAGGGGAATGCCACACTGTCTATATGGGGAATGGAAGGGGGGATGAATGCCGCACTACCTATATGGGAATCCAGGGGGATGCCACACTGCATATATGGGAATGGGAGGGGGGGATGCCACACTACCTATATGGGAATGCGGGGGGATGCCACACTGCATATATGGGAATGGGGAGGGATGCCACACTGCCTATATGGGAATGGGAGGGGGGGAATGCCGCACTGCTTATATGGGAATGAGGGGGGAATAATAATAAAAACACAGAGCAACAAATAAATATAGCAAAATTATAAAAAAGCCCTTATCCCGAAATGCATGCACTTCTCAGCTGTGAAGAACTGAAGTGAATCCACCACCAACCGTGCAAACTCTTACCAGCTATAAGCTGTTCATAAGGCTCCAAAATGCATCCAAAGCTGACGATCATAAATTCCAAGCTCGTTCAATCCCAAAGTGTGGGACTCGCCCACATGGATGGTAGAGGTAATCCAAATATAAACAAATGCACATAGAAGCAATAGCAAAAAAAAAGGGGGAAAAGAGGAGTAAAATCTAGTGTAATTCCGTAATAGCCAAAGTTTTAATAAAAAGATTAAAATGCACTCACAAGGTAAATCAAGGTAAAAACAGCATGTAGTACAGTCAGTACACTCCAAGTCTCACCAGCCCTGGAATCAGACAGCTTCGCCAGTATTGAGACAGTATTGAGACCTCATAGACAATCCAAGGAAGAAACGAAAAGACATCAAGGTACCACTTTAAAATCCGCCACCGCCGACTCGTTTCGTCGTCCAATAGGCGACTTTAACAAGGCTCATGAGGGGGGAATGCCACACTGCCTATATGGGAATGGGAGGGGGGAATGCAGCACTGCCTAAAATGGGTAGGGATGCCACATTGCCTATATGGGAATGGGAGGGGGGAATGCAGCACTGCCTATATGGGGAATGGGTAGGGATGCCACACTGCCTATATAGGAATGGGGAGGGATGCCACACTGCCTATATGGGAATGGGGGGAACGCCATACTGCCTATATAGGAATCGGTAGGGATACCACACTGCCTATATGGGAATGGGGGGGAATGCCACACTGCCTATATGGGAATGGGGGGGAATGCCACACTGCCTATATGGGAATGGGTAGGGATGCCACACTGCCTATATGGGAATGGGTAGGGATGCCACACTGTCTGTAATTGAGTATTTTAGCACAACATTTGGCTTAGAATATTTTTTTTCTAGTCTTCCTTCTCCAAATCCTAGGTGCGTCTTATAGGGCGAAAATACGGTAATCTAAAATTATAATGCATATATATAATGCAATGTATATTGTGATTGCCTATAGGGAAAACACTTTTTTGTAACATGTAATGAACAACATTAAATATAATTTAGGCATCGCGCTGTGAAACTGGATTCAAGAGACTTGTGGCTGGAATCCAGAAAGCTGAAGAAAACTGGTTTGTTGAGTGATATGCAGAAGATGGAAATAAAGGTGCTCCAGTCCTGTAGAGCCTTACGTGTGAGGGCCAATCACAAATTCTTATATAGAAAGGTAGGTAATATTAACATTATTAAAAGAAGACCCACATCCAAAATATAAGCCTGTTCATAAGGCACAGGTTTCGGGATACCTTCTCCCCGTCTGTTTCCACTGGTTTACCCCTGCTGTAAATGGCTTTGATTACTGGAGGGCAGTTTATAAGTCCATTGTCATTAGCGCACAGTGTCAGAATCAATAGCACACATTGAGCAGCCAGCAACGGCAGGTTGCACTACTAACACAACAGGACCTGGCAGTGATTGCAGTCACCCCTGTAGGCTCTCAAGCTTTAAGCCATTTACAGTAGAGGTAAGTTGAAGAGGGTGGCAGGACTGTGTGACAGAGGAAGGTACAGGCATTGCCTCATATGTAATTCATTTTATACAGAAGGATTTATAGTTGAATCTCAAGTATCTAAAATAAAAACTTAAAGTGGAAACGCACTGCTTCTGCCCTTAGAGCCTAAATGAATCTAAAGCCAGGAAGTCACACAGTGTAAAACTGGCTGCTTTTGCCGTATACTAACCTCTGACTATCATCCCATGGCTCACTCCTCCCTGCGATGCAGATCTGATTGGCTGGCGATGGGTGCACACAGCCAGAAGGGAGCAGCCAGAGGAATGTGCAAAAAAACCTTTTCATTTCATTTTATTGCTGGGCATTAATATGCACAGCATTCAACTCTGATTGGAGAAAATAAACTGGGATTTCACACACAGGGGCACATCGTGGAACATTCCACGATGGTTAAAACCAGTGTATTCTCTCAAGTCCTTTGCAACCTTATTCTTGCAAAACAAACTGATGGCATTGGTAACAAAAGAGTTTCTAATTTACTGAAGCTTAGACATAAAGTTGTAGACATAAGGGCCAATTCAGCACCATGCAAATATATATTCTTATGATGTGAATATATATTCGCATGCGGAAATGTTTATATACATGTGCTATTCAGTACTGTGCAAAGAAATAGTGGCATCCGCATGTGGAACAGTAAGAAATGTCAGAGGAAAAGGCAGATCTGTGCAAATACGTACATTCATGGATGTTTATGGATGCTTATCTGCTTAGGGGAGAAAGCAGGCATCTATCTGCACAGATACATGGATGTATGCTTATGAATGTGCAAATAATTGCTTGCTTTCTCCGCGAAGCAGATACGCATCCATATGCATCTATGCATGCATCTATACAAATAATACATGCTTTCGTTCCTATGCAGAAGAACATCCATAAGCATCTATGCATGTATCTGTGGAAATAGATACATGCTTTCTTAAAATGCAATCGTATACATTCATCTATTCAAATCTATACTGTAGTCAACTAGGAGTCCCCCCTCAGCTTATCCAACATTCTCTTCCAAAGGCAATATGTGCCTTTAGGTTGACATTTTGAAGGCGGTTTTCTCTCCCTAGCTAGCTATTAGGTAATTTGAGAGTGGTAGTACAACATATGTGTGTAAGACTTCCCATGAGAAAAGGCCACACTCACCAGGTAAATAGTGGAGAGCAATTTCCGCATACTTGGTACCTTCTTATCACAGCTTTTGCCTTCATTTGCTTAGCCTACCAAGGAACAGAGATAGATCTGCACAGGTGCGGGATTTGGGGCCAGCCGCATTGCAAGCTGGGAAGGTCAGAGATCATCACGAAGGGGACAAGATGGTGCTGCCCTGCAGATGGAACCCGCAGAGAGGGAAGCGCTGAAGGTAGTTAAAGCTGGCCAACAGTTAAAAATGACTTGAACCAGACCAATACAGCAAACAGTGCTTATATGCATCACTCTCAGGGCAATTTAGATTACAGTAGATTTAAAAGTATTTACTTTTTTAGAACTCCTGCTGTGGTAAATATTAAAAACAAAATGTTGGTTCATAGACTTGCAGGCTACCTGCAAACAGGAAGTGCTGCTGGTCTTCCTGTTACCGTGCATGGTTAGTTATGTCAAAATGGCGGTTCATAGACTTGCAGGCTACCTGCAAACACAAAGTGCTGCTGGTCATCCTGATACTGATACTGTTCATTGTTAGTTATGACAATTGGGAGCTCTCCTTTCTTTTCCAACTGTGCCAGGCTGTTGGCCCAGTTTAAGGAAAACTATCCAAATGTTAATTCAGAGGTTAGATGGGGAGAGCGACATTTGGTGGAGGTCCAATGTTTCATTTTAATTTATGAATACCTATGGTCTGATTTCTTTGATTCTGTAGATTGGATGGGTCATCTGATGAGAATTTCATGTCAATAGCACCTTCAGGAATATATTTACTTAGACATGTTAGAAAGACTTTGCAACAGCTTCTGCTTGTCCTTAAATGTGATTAGTGACTTTTACAGCTTTACAGATTTACAGCTATGACAAGTTATGACATTGGATGGCGCTGTGACCAATGCTTCACTGTGGTTTCTATGCATTTTACTGCTGTGTTGTATTTTTGTGTTCAGTTGCTCTATGGTACTTCCTTCTTCCTTTTCCTGTCTATGTTAGCCACCATGTAAGGTGACATTCTTTTGTTCCTGTTCCAGTATTCATGCTCATTCATGTTCTAGCAAAGCCAGTTCCTGTTATACCACTAAAGTCTATGTGGATTAGAGTGCGCCCAACACTCTGCAACAGATTATGGGCCAGTGACCGAATGAAGCCACAGCAAATGGATAAAGCCCAGTGACCAGATGTGGCCCAGGCAGAGCAGAGCCCAGAATGGGAGACAGTGAGGCTGCTGCAAAGATCAACATAAAGACGCTTTCCAGAGACATTTTCTGTATACAATCAAGACTGTTCTTAAATATATATATATTTAAATAGGGAGAATGGCCAGCAGCTCAGAGCTTAAACTCTCAGTGGTGGAGCTGAACAATGATAATTATCAGCTATGGAAGTTTGGAAGTGGAAATTAAATTATCCAGAGATGACTTGTGGAAGGTTATCACTACAGAGAGGCCACAGGACATTAATCAGGACTGGGACAGGAAAAACAGACAGGCATGGGCCATTAACCACCATAAGCTTACTAGTAGAAGATGATCAGCTTATTCACATACACAGTGAGAATACAGCGAAAGGCATGTGGGATGTACGGAAAAGGCTGCATGAGAGATACAGTTTAAACAGCAAGTTGTTTCTGCTGAGGGAACTTTACAAAATGAGGCTTAGCAGAGAGCAGGACATAAAAGACCACATAAATGCCATGCTAGAAGTGATCACACAACTCAGATCAGTTGGTGAAAATATAACAGACAGTCCCACAGCAGCCATTTTGTTGTGCAGCTTGCCCAATACATACACTGCACTGATGAATGCCCTGGAAACAAGGCCTTAGACAGATCTGACATTAGCACTTGTAAAAACCAGGCTCATAGATGAGTATCAGCTCTTAAAGCTACAAACACATCCCTCTAACACTAAACAAGAAAGTCAAAGCCACAATCTCTGATCCATGTAAAAAGAACTGGAATGCCACATTTAAAGTGAAATGCAATCATACATTTCAAGGCTGGTGCATTGACTCAGGAGCAAAGAGAATATTTACCTTGCAGATGGAAATAAATTACATGCAAAGGGAAATGGGCATGGAACTCTTATATCCCCCAATGATGCAGGACACAATATAGCCATACCAGCGAAGGATGTGCTCTGTGTTCCTGAACTTGAAGGAGGACTTTTATCTGTGAAGCCAAACGACTCTTTGTGAAATTGCAAGGTGACAAGTGTTCTATTCTGGACGGCAAGCAGACCACAGCGAATACCAAGCTGGATGACCATCTATATCACCGCAACACAGTGAAGGAAAAGGTGAGACTATACACCCATAAAAACAATGACTGCATATACATATGGCACAGGCGTTTAGGTCACAGACATCCAGAATGCATACAAGGACTGCAAAAGAGGAATCTGGCAAAGGATCTGACAGTATCACCTTGTCTGGTTACTGTTAAGTGTGAATGTTGCATCAAATCCAAAGTGACAAGAGCAAGACTTCCTAAAGTCAGTCAGAGAAGAGCTTCAAGACCAATCAACCTAGTTAACAGTGATGTATCTGGTCCACTAAACCCACACCACACCTGGAGGTGCATAGTGACTTTCATAGATGACTATTCAAGATACACAGTCACCTTATGCAACACAAGAGTGAAGTTCTTGACAAATTACAGGACAATGTAGTAAAGGCAAGTAACATTTCAGCGGAAACCTCTCATACATGACAATAGAGGTGAATTCACAGGATACAAACTACAAAAGAACTTAAAGCTGGATGGAATAGAGCATCACAAGACAGTCCTTTACACACCAGAACAAAATTGGTATATATATTGGTATATAAATATCCTTATTTGTTTTGGGCAAGAAGTGGATGAAGCAGAAATACTGCAAATACTGCTGTTCAGGAACTTCCTGAACAGGGACTTCTCAAGTCACTTTATTGTCTTACAGAGGATATGACAGAAGATATCCATACTAAGCCCCTGACCGCCTCAGCATCTGGAGAAGGGGTGTTGGAAATACAATACTGGAGATACAGTTCCAGTAAAGCCAGTTCCTGTTATACCACTAATGTCTTTCTGGATTATAACTCCACTGCACCCAGCACTCACACTTTGCATCAAGACAGTTAGTGATGTGTTCAGTACTTATTTCACCCGCTGTATGTTTACTGTTGTTAAAATATGTGCAATTATCTTGTTGAGAAGGCAAACCTAATGAGAGAGTATTTGTCCAATTCCCGAACTATAATAAAAAATAAACCAAAAAGTTAATTGTAAATGCTGCTAGGCAGGTGTATATACTGTTAATGTAGCTATTGATGCCTGCATCCTCACTGGCTTGTGGTGTAAATTATAGGAAAACTCCAAGGAGCTGTTGGGATTCTGGTGACTAGGGGGCATCCTCGGGGGCCCTTCACCAAAACCTGAACTACAATAGAAATCGTTTATTTGTGACATCCCAATATTTCGGAAACCCACAGATAGAAATACTTATCTTCAATTTAATAGCTTTCATACCAATATGCAGAAAAGGGGGATCCCTTATAGTCAGTTTCTGAGATTAAGAAGGATTGTAGATAGTGATGAAAAATTTCAGGAACGGGCTCTAGATATGACAAAAAATTTTAAGGCAAGGGGTTATCCAGAACAACTAGTAGAAAGGGCAAGGTATAAGGCATCCCAAGTGAAACGAGAATCGTTACTACGATATAATCCCAAAAAAACATCGGACAGATTGGCAATGGTCACGACTTATAATATACATAGTCAACATATTAGGAGAATTGTAAAGAGACATTGGCCTATTTTAACGAGCGATCCTTTATTTAAGGATATTTTTGCTGCCCCCCCTTTATTTACATACAAGCGACCAAAAAACATCAGAGGCCATTTGATCAGGGCTGACACTGAGTTGAGAAGTGAAGGTAGCGAGAGGAATCTACTAGGTCTCCCTAAACCCATAGGAATGCATGTATGTGGGCATTGTGTACAATGCAGTTATGCAATAAAGGGTAAACAGTTTTTTCACCCTCGATCTGGTAGGAAATATGAGATAAAAGAGTTCGTGAATTGTTCCTCCGCAATGGTAGTATATATATTGAAATGTCCCTGTGGATTGCTGTATGTGGGACAAACCACTAGGGAAGTACGTCAGAGAATATGTGAACATAGATCAGCAATCAGGAGAGGTGACCCACTATCTCCTATAGCGAGGCACTTTCTAACTGAAGGACATAATGTTTCACAATTAAGGTTCATGGTTATAGAAAAAGTTCAACCTTCTAAAAGGGGTGGCGACATCAGGAGAAAATTGTCCCAGAGAGAGTTATTCTGGATGTATCAACTTGATACCCTGGCCCCCGAGGATTGAATGAAGAATGTGATTTTTCACCTTTGCTGTGAATGGCATATATTGATTGAGGATATATTAACTAATTAAAGTTATTCTGATAGGAATTTAGGTCCACTTTAAGGTTATAGGTGGGGGTATAGTATGTGGGAGATAGATGTATTTTCCAGAATGTATATATACATGATTTGTAAAAGTGGGAAGTATTATACAAATCCACCGATATAAAAAACACTAATTTAATTATGTCCATTAATTATTGTAGATGGAAGCATGAATTTGGAGGATATTGAGACAGGTGCTCCCCCATGAATATGGAGAATAAATATGAAGACCTCAGAACCCGGAGAATGCTGTGTGCCATACGCTGTATATAATAGCAGGCTTACATTGTGTGCGGCGGTGATTGCATTGAAACGGTATTAACTGACGGGGTCGGCCCCGTGCGCGTGCGCGCCTCCATGTTGTGAGTGGCAAGGTTAGCCATCACGTGTAATGGTTGGCGCTCACGCCGGGGACCGTCTCTGCGCAGGATGTGATGCGGTGTGACGCGGCGGAACCGCCGTGTCATCACGCATCACGTGGCGCCAGGGGGAGAGGCACCTGGGGTATTTAAACAAAGGAGCGCGTGAAGGATTAACAGACCTCTGAGGAAGGGCCACGTGGGCCCGAAATGGCCGTCAGGTAGTGCGCGTTATATCGGAAGGATTTTGATACAGGTTTGATGTTTGTTTTATGTGCGCGTTCATTGTACTAACTGGGGATGTGCAATAGGCTATTATGGGCTATGTGCAATAGAGTATATCATGCTGAATCTTGTTTATCTTATAAGTAACAATGTTTACACAGTTTGTATCAAGCACTTATCACTTTAGTCTATTGTTGTTACATCCCTGCATCTAGATATACTGTGACTAGACAAATAGCTGAAAACTTCTCTGGATGGGATAAAAGAGAGAGCATATTACTAGTTACAATGGATGTGTGCTTTATGTATATATATATATGTGTTGGAATTTCATAGATTTCTTATAATGTGTAAATAATGATATATGAATTCTTTTGATGCAATAAAATATTTTCATGATTGACTTTTAATTAAGGTGTGCGCTCTTTAATTAAGAAATAATGACATCCCAAGTACACACATTTGTATTTGTGCGGGGTCAGTTTTACTGGTTGTCCCTAGACACCCCAGTTCGACATTGTTTGCTGATGGTTTACATACAAGTAAAAACACATCTGTACTCATCTGTACTCTTTACTAATATAAATGCCCATCTATAGCCATACTAGGGTTATTATCTTGGTATCTATGGTTTGCTATTAGCAGAACTTTCTCTCCTGTGTCACCAAGAAAGAAGTAGGTAGCAACTCTCTATCAGGGGCACAAAAAGTAAGAAAAAGAAAGTAATACATAAAGGCATATTAAAATATGTATCTGCATATCAAACCAATACTGTTTTTAGCCTTTTACCAACCACAATAGTTTTTTTTGTCCAAGACAATTTGGCAGAACACAGCGTATGCACTGTGCTGCACAGGTATGTCTGACATTAACAATGTGTTTTTTTTTTATCTCCGTATAGGCTGAGGAGAAGTCCAGACAGACGAAAGAGTTCAGAGAGCTGTGTGCAAGACGTGCCCCTATGTTCTGGGTGCCACTCAGGGCACATTGCGTGTGGGAGAGGATGTCTGTCACGCTGAATTGCACTGTGTTAGGCACACCTAGACCTATTGTGCAGTGGTAAGACAGTATTGTGTCCATTTTTACAAGTGCCTTGTGTAACAATGGGGTGTAGGTAACTGTGCTGGGTGTTCACAGGTCTTTAGGTGGTGCTAACAAGTTTTTCACAGCCATAAAAAAGCTGCTAGGCCCCTTTTTGCCCATCACAAACTCAATGTAAATAGTCACAATCTGTTTACATGGTTCCTGTTTATCAGTATTCACTGTTGTCTGTTAGTCAGCTACAGAATGAAAAACTGCTCCTGAAATACCTTCAATGGAATAAGGCCCAGATAAAAGCCTGTGCTGTGTAAATTAAATTGTCCTTCATACCTCAAACGAAAATTCCTATTCCTTTCAGTGACTAGCGTAGTGTGGGACACTGACACTCATCAGGTAACCTGCCAGGCCATTGATTTTAAAGTTTGACATTTCAATCCCTTTAAATCTTTCTGTTGACAGATTCAGATTTTAACACTCTTAGTGCTCGGGCATTGAGATAAGGGAGCTTACTGTATACTGTAGTTTCCTGAGCAGACTTCTAGCCCCTTCTGCCCTCCTTGCCCTGTGTGCCAGGACCCCACTCTTTGCACGGTGTCTGCAGCTGCTAATAGGGACACATATGACATTTCTGGAAGTGTTTTTTTTATTTTACTAGGACAGTTAAAAAGAGCAACATACCAACATGCAACACACCTAAATATTTGCATTACATGGCGTTATCAAAGAGCAAAGAAACCTTTTCAAAATGTTATTTTCTGGTCTTGATCTAAATAGGTGTAGGCAACAATAGAACACCTTTGTTCCTCTTCCTCTGCCTCACCCTTGATCCTGACCAAAATGACAATCCTTAGGCTTGTGTCTAGTTGACACCCCCTCTGTTACTTGTCAGATGCCCCTAGTTCAGAGGAAACAAAATTCATTTTTGAATGGTGATCCTCTCTAAGCCTGGGTGCGGAGACATGTGTCAGCGTCTGCATCTAGAGAGCGGCAGCAGATGTCTAATATAGAAATGTATATGCAGTTTGACATAAGGGGCTTTTTCCATGGCAATATGGAGCATTAAAAAGCTACAGAAGATGCAGGTCAAAGGATCCAGGGGATCAGGCTGCAATACAGAGGGGATGACAGGAGACTGCAGTACAGATGGATTGGGGATGATCAGGCTTTAGTATAGAGAGGTTGGTAGTACACAAATATAGTATAAACAGCTTTAGGGGTCAGGCTGTAATACAGGGAAAAATCAGCACAGAAGGGTTAGCGTGTATGTGATTTCTGTTTGTTTGTAAAATAATGCATATAATAATATTATAATAATAATAATGCATAATATATATGAGAGCATATAGCTCTTCACCCAAATCTTCAAGACAGGTGAGTATTGAATATCCTTCCTTACCATGAAAGATTTTTTTTTTATAACTTGAAATAGCATTTATGCTGTATGAGCTGTATATATTTTCAATTCTGGATTTGAGGTTTAATAATGCTGCACAAATCAGCTCTGTAAACAGACGCTCCCCTGGCCCCCCTTTAAACCCTGTCACGTGCAAAGAAAAATCCAGGTTAGCAGGTTTACCGGAAATAACTCATCTCATTTCAGATTTCAGCATTAGGTATATGTATGGAATTTGCTTTTCTTAAAAATGCTCTTGCCTCTAGTCATATATAGTTTCGGGTGAGTTGCTCATCACTGGAGTAGGACGAGCAGCTGTGGGAGGCAAAACATGAGTTTCAGTGTTTGGGGGGTGGGGTTTAATGTGTCTTTAATGTGGAACAAACCTACCTGGGACCTTGTTCCATGCAGCGGGGGAATCCTGAAGTGGGATGCCCCACTGTGTGAAACCCCACGGGAACACACAGAAAAACTCACCACTTCCGGGTCCAATGGCACATGTGTGGGCTATCGTCTGTGCATATGTAATGGTCGACAAATGGCTCTGTTTACATGCAGGGACCAGCAATCAGGAGCGCATCCCAAACAGAGCGCAAGCTTTCGCGGCTGGGGTGGGAGCACACGCACAGCCCAAAGATGCGGCAATGTGATCACCGGATGTTTACATTGCTGAGGGTGCCAGAAAACATCTGCAGCATCCAAAATGATTCACACAGCAGGCATCCAGGACCTAGATTCCAAGGTGGATTTTGTTCCGCTTTAATACCCAATGACAGCAGTAAGCTAAACTAGTGTGTTGGACATTGGTGCTGGATGTCACCAATTTAAAAAAAAATATGCTAGCACTTATGCCAATGTGTTCCAATGAACGCCTATGCCACACACATAGGCACTATCTGGAGTAGTGCGTGGTATATGAGGCATTGCTGGGCACCCCCATTAGCTCAGGGGACAGTGTAGACGCTCTTATATTGAAATATATTTATATCTCCCAATTTAAATGCTGTAAAAAGTAACCCTGGATCGCTGTCATTAAAGCTGCACTACAGTCAACTACCTCTTGACTGCGGGTAACCAATTGGGTTTGCCAAGTAGGTTTGCACATCAAACCTGAATGGTTGTTGGTGGTCACATGATATAAGTGAATGAGAAAGTGATGAAATGTCCCATTAAATGTCATCACCTGTCCATGTCCTCTGATGGTACATTTTTTTCCTAGAACAGGGCAATAGGTTGATTGTTGCTTATCCCATGAAGGATCGGTATTCTATCTTTCGGGCAGGCTGATTCATTACTAGCGCCAGGTATCGGCAGATGAGATTCTGTACAGAGACGCTAAGAGCGACCGCTAGTATACGCTGTGATCGGCTAACGGGCGCTGTAACAGAGCGTCTCATTCGCTGTAATAACCTGGCCGGCATTGATGCATGAGATGTATGTTGGGCATTCTAACACCAGTACAGCGTTGCAGGGAGCGAAAGGTAGCGGCAGCTCGTTGCGACCGACTCTCAGCGACTCAACAAAAAAACAGAGAGTCGGCACTCTGATCTCTATAGCATAGAGCGGCAGACGCTGTGAGATTAAAGTCTGTTTTTGAACACATATCCACCAGTGACAAACTGAAAACACATGGAATGACATTGTTGTAACATTGTGACATTAATACTTTAATGCCAGACCTGTAATGACAATTCTGCATAAAAATATTAAAAATCAAAAACGTTTTCAAAAATGACTTTTCTAGGCCAGGAGAGGTGACACAATTATTTGAGAGGAAAAAAAAATGAAAAACAAAAAACCCTGTTTAAACAGAAGAAAAGGAACATCCATTGAAATGTATGGGATAGCAACAGGTAGCGCGACAGGTAATACCTGGCGCTATGGAAGCTAGATCACTAGGTCTATACGCTGATCTGCCTGTAATGATGAATCGTACGCTACATGGCGCTGTTAGAGTCGCTCACCAGAATCGCCTTCATAAATGTGGTATTTCGTACAGCGCCCAGCGTTTACCAGATGCTGCCTGACGCTACGAGGCAATACCTGCCGCTATCCCTTGATAGCAGCTAAATTAAAACAAAATAATAAGATTTTATTGCACTTTTTTTGTGTGTTAAAGTTAGAAACCAAACAAGCAGGTTGAGGTTGCAATTCATACTCAAATGTGCACCCAGAGTTCAAGGACCAAAATCCTCTAACCCCTCACCCCCCCCTTGCTCCAAAACCACCTCTCCTAATCCCTGAGATGTCCTGGAGGCAGGAAAGTGGCCAGGCCTAGAGTCTTTTAGAGACCCATATTGTAATTTTTCAAACTGTCAAAATGTCAGACAGGATAAAAATTTGGTAACCAGTGGATTGCTTATGTCCCTCTCACTCACCTGCACCTCCCCTTGGCCTCCAAAGATGATTTTTCTTGGTGCCATCCTGGAAAAGGACTAGACCAATGCTGAAGTGCATATGAGTATTACAATGGCCATGGCTTCTGTCTCATGGAAGTACCAGCCTCCTTGCTTGGTGTGCCAGGCAGCACCACATACCATTTCTTTTTTACTTTTTCATAAAACTGTTGTTAAAAAGAACTATAATTGGATCGTAGTAGGATGATCAATTTAATCTTGCTTTTCATAATGTGTGATCGTTATAGCATATGCTTTCTATTAGCTGATAACTACCTTACTGACAACCTTAAGACTTCTGGCAGCATAAAGACTTACTTCGGCTAGTGCTTTAAAAGTGGGATAAAGTTACCTCCTTGGTGTCACTCACTATTCCATAAATGTACAGACATCCCAGCGGCATGTGCGGGTACCGCTTGACCTTATGCCCAGTGACAGCATTGCTGAAGAGATTTCTGTTGACACTTCAGACACAAGCCATGTAAGATGAGAACAACTCATAAGAAAGAAAAGCACATTTATAGAATCAAAAGGTGAAAGCAGTAGGGGTAATTTACTAGAAATACAGGAAAAGATTCCCATCACTCCCATCAGTTTTACTGCTAAGCAGAAGGAAGTCTTTAAAGTGGACCAAAACCCACTGGAGTCTATGAGACTACAGGACAGGCTTACTCCCTCCCCCCGGGGCATCCCCAACCAGAATGCCCTGCTGTGTGAACCCCCCCAGGGTGCCCAATAATCTTACCTTTCCTTCGAGCCCACGATGCATGCACAGTCGGCGATGCCATCCTCTCCTTAATCGTCTGTGAGCGGCCCGCTTGCCACAACTGAATGGCTGTGCATAGAATCGCACAGCTGAATGGAGCTGAGTGATGCCACGTCAATCGCAGGTGCGGCTAGGATTCCATTTACTTGGACAAGTGGCTGCGCCTGTGCCATGGGCTCGAGGAGAGGTGTGTGAGCTCAGCATTCCAGGAGGTTTCACACAGCGGGGCACCCCAAACTGGTGTGTCCCAGGGGAAGGACCAAAACCCAGGATAGTGAAAAAATTAGGTTTTGTTAAATACATTTTAAGTCATTACACTCATATGGCCAGAGGTCCAATCCTCTAGTGATCTCTTCTGTTATAGATAGCACCCATATCTATATTTTTTAAAATCTTATGGAGTCTCACTTTCTTGCTTTGTGGTGTACCCTCTATGTATAAAATTCTAGTGCAGTACCATAAAAAGGACCTGTCCAGATTCTTTTGCAGACCTGTTGCTAAAACCTAACTGTCTTGTCTTGTGCACTTTTACCCTATTATGTCATACAAGTACTGCTATGTTCTTTAAACTGTATTAAAGTCATTTTGCAGTAAAGAAAAAAAAAAGCGCTATATCTTTTATTCCCTGCAGGCTATCGCTGCTAGTCCAGTACTCGCACACTTACTGGATCGCTCAGTGCCAGACAAGCGCTTCTGCCTCTGCCTCCACCGCATTGCTCTCCTCCATGCACCTACAATGGACCGTCCACACTATTCATCACATGAACTATAGTACACCCATCTCCATTGTAGGGAATGGAGAAGGCATGCAATAGTTCCTCTGACGAATGGCGCAAGGCGGCCCACTGACCACTGCACAGCAAGACGATATAGCAGAGGCGGCAGCGGGTGGTACGCAGCAATCAGGCGATTTGGTAAGTGTGTAAGCATCAAACTAGCAGCGATAGCCTTGGTGGGAGGTCTAAATCAAAGGGCTGTAGGTCAGCTGTCTCGAGAAGTAGTGTGCATGTTTTCTCTAGAAGCAGTCCTGTATTCAGAGAACAAAATGAGTTGATGATGTCACAACATAACTTAGCAAATTTTCCATGAAAGAACCTATGATTTCAGGAATTATTACTAAAACTTACAGGTCCCCTTTTAAATAAACTGACCATCTTAGGGGTCTCAAAGTGGGACAGCTTAAACCATTTTGTGATTTTCTGAAGTTTGAAGTAGGGATTGGCATATGTTTGGGTCTTTGAAGAAGAAATATTCACAACATTCGATGCTACTCATGGGTATAAGTAGGTGTAGCCTGGCCTCTGTTCACATGCTAAAGCGATCTTTGCTCCATAAAAGATGTTAGTGATTGAACTAATGCTTAGTTGATGTTCCAGCATGGGATGGAAACATTTGCTATGCTGAAGGACCTTTCACCATGTGTTTCAGTTTCTAGTTGTGTTTTCAGTATCCAGCTTGTCCTGTGTTCCTTCATCCAGCTTGTCTTGTGCATATCAACATCTTTGTTTCTGCATCCAGCTCTTTTCCTGCACCGTCTCTTCTTGCACCCAGTTGGGTTCAGTCAAGCTCTGTTTCTGCGCTTAATTTATTCGGGGAGGCCGATTCATTAATAGCGCCAGGTAGCGACAGATGAGCGACTGTAGCGTGATTTTTTCAGCGCCAGCCAGTATTCGCTGTGCTTGGCCGGCATTAGCTTGATGACAGCGACTCAGTCGGTGTGCGGTAATGTTGAATACGGGCTGGGGGGTCGCTGTTTCACAGGTCCAGCGTTGTATGTGAGCGCCTGACAACGAATGGCCAGAGCGAACGGCTAGCTTCATATTCATCAACAAATCACGCTCCGAATGTGCTGTCGCTGTCCATTCCTTGTTTAAACCCCAGAGCGCTGGCGGCGATGTGTATTAACTAGTTTTTAACCCCTAAACAACCATATTTTTTGAATGTAACATTATACATGTTTTTAGAATCATTTTGTAATATGAATACATTAATCTCAGACCTGTTAGATCAATTCTGCACATATTTTTTTTTTTTTTTTTTTGACTTAAAAATAAATCCTAACATTGCAGAAGTGTTCTCCGATTTTTTGACATTAAAAAAAGAAAAAAAAAATTAATACCAATTAATTATGAATAATTATAGATTGCTCCATTGAAATGCATTGGACATCGCCAGGGAGCGACAGCTCATACCTGGCGCTGTGAGGGAATTTGCAGCGGCGCTGTTCGGTCCAGGCGGCTTCATGATGAATGCCGCGCTAGCCGTCGCTCTCGCCGGCGCTAGCCTCATTTTGCTTGATAAATGCGTCATTGTGACCGCCGGGCGTACTTGAGTCGGTAGTCGCCGTTAGCTGCCGCTACCTGGCGCTCGTCAGACACTACCTGGCGCTATCGCTTGATGAATAAGGGCCTAAGTGCCTAACGAGTTTCTGAAGCCACAAGGATTGAGGAATGACCATGGTATCCAGTAAAAGTAAATTCAGTACAAGGAATAAAAGAAAGAAACCTAGGGATGCGAAAACAACTTTGCTCTGTTTTAAGAGCTTGGAAAAAAATGAATTTTAAAACATTCTAGAAATCAATAGCAAACATTTCTTATTTGTATCTAGGTTTAAGAATGGACAGCCGATCGAATTGAGAACATCACCTCCTGGGAAATACAAGATACGTGATGACTATGGCATGCCAACGTTAGAAATTCGCAGGTGAGTTCTTCAAAATATGCTGCTGTAACCTTATCTGACTGTAAAACAGGTTGTGATTGTAAATATAATAGTAAGATAATGTTTCCTTTTAAATTATGGCCCAAAGAAATGCATGCATTAGTTCCACTTTTATTTTTATCCAGCATTGTTTGTATAAGAAATGCACACCTGTTTTCAATGTAAAAACTGAGGCATCACACCACACAGCGCCACTTGTGGCATTTAGAGTGTGATTTAAGATATAATAAGCAGGCTGCGCCAATGCGGGCGTCAGCTAGAGTCTTATTTAACACTAGCACCCAAAAGGTCACAGCGCCGGCCGCTCTGGTTGAAAAAGCCCCACTTGAAAGCAGGTGTTGTGGGTCAAGATTCCATATGGCACAATGGGCAGAACTGGATTGCAGTGCTTTATGCTAATTAATATTGTCAATAATGGAAACGCAGGACCTAGAAGTCACAAAATGACATTTTTTTGATCGAAAAATGTATTTTTGTGGCTTCTTTTTGTTACAAGTGTGTAATTTGGACAACAACAACATAGAGGTCGACAGGTAGCGACAGTTGAGCGACTGTAGCAGTATTTTCACAGCGCCCGCTAGTAGTCGCTGTGCTTGGCCGTTGTTCGGTTGTTGATAGCGACTGAGTCGGTTTGCCGTAATGTTGAATACGGGGTGACGAGTCGCTATTTGACAGGTTCCGCGCTGTATGGGTGCGCATGATAGCGACTGGTCAGAGCGACCGGCTCCCACCATATTCATCAAAAAATCACGCTCAAAAAATGATCGCGCTGTGAAATGCATGTTTAAACGCCAGAACGCTGGCGGCGATGTGTTAAAAGTTTTTTAACCCCCAAACCACCATATTTTTGGAAACCAAAAAAAAAAGAATTTAGTAATATGAATACATTAATATCAGACCTGTAATATCAATTCTGCACAATTTTTTTTTTGTTTCCCTTAAAAAAAATTATCTAACATGGCAGAAGTGGTCACAGAATTTTTCACATTTAAAAAAAAAAAAAAAACATTAATAACAATTAATTATGAATATTTAAAGATTGTTCCATTGAAATGCATTGGAGAGCGCCAGGTAGCGAGAGGTCATACCTGTCGCTGTTCAAGGTCGGACGCTGGCGCTGTGGGCTGAGGCTGGAATAATGATGAATGAGTGGCTATATGGCGCTATCTCAGTCGCTAAGCAGGATTGGCTTGATAAATGTGTGATTGTGGTGGGGAGCCGGCATTCTCGTGGCGGGGCCCGTCATTACCGGCCGCTCACCAGTCGCTACCTGTCGCTATTCCTTCATAAATAAGGGCCTAAATCACAGCCTAAATGCACTGTAAATTATTCTCCCCCCTTTGTCCCTCAGCAGTGAGTTCTTGTAACTATAATGATGACATGCCAACAAGCGCTGGAAAAACAAAGCGCCAATCTTTTCAAAGGAGCGGAAAAATCATAAATATGCTGTACAGCACCAAAAAGATCATGGTGCAAAGTGCCAAATGACAGCTCCCTTCTATCCCCTAAATATTTCTGCCTTTTACCTTTAAACTGCACCTTAAAAGCCAGAATCATTAAGGGGGTGGAAACGAGCTGTCATCTCCTCCCCTAAATAATATTTTATGTTACTTCATACGGCATACTCAAACCCAGTCCTCCCCACTTACTTTGACAATCAACAAAAACACATTTATTATGAATTTACCAAAACAAGTATTTAAAGATTGAGGGAGATTTTGTAGATATGACTGTAAAAATGTATTTTGAGAATTGGCATGAGATTCTACCTGGAAACAAAAAGGATATTGTTGGTAACATGCTGCCATCTGGAGGATAAACACTATACTACAACATTATGTATTTGCTATTCTAGCTTGAGTCTTACATATATTGGCCTTGATTCAGAGTTGAAAAATAGTTTCTTGGTAGTAAAAAATTCACTTTATGAGAAAAAAAGTGAGGATTTCACTGCTATTGGAATCACCAGATAGGAAAACAATTAAGGCTTTTTTACTCCTAAGAAATACAGAGAACCTTTTACTCATTTTGCACTGTAGTAAAAAGTGCCATTGATTTTCATTGTCTTCCGCACTGGTGATTCATTTCTCATGCTTTTATCTCATAAACTGAATTTTTTACTACAGAACATAGAAATAATAGGGGAATTTTTTACTACCATGAGAAATTGTTTCAACTCTTATTGAATCGTGGCCAAAATTACAAAAAATCGGACCAACCCAAACTGCCCTAAAATTCGTAAGTGGCACAAATGCTGACAGCGAAGCAGAAATGGTTACTGCAGCAGATACCCGGAAGAGACTTCAGGTGGTGTCCTGGAGAAGAATTGGCGGCAGCAAAGCACAACTGGGGATGAGGTCAACTAGTGATGGCTGCTGCAGGGCAGAGGAATGGCGACTGTAGCAGCAGCCACAGCACAGTGGTTCCTAGGGGGCGGCGGCTGGCACTGCATTGCATGCAGTGGCTGCTGCAGAGGACCAGCGTCTGGGGCTACAGAAGCCGGGTAGGAGGCAGCAGAGTATTGGCGGTTGGGGCTGCAGAAGTCATTTCAGAGGCAGCAGCAAGAGAGGTTCAGCAGCTGGGACTGCAGAGGCTGGTTGAGAGTTGGCGGCGGCAGATGATCAGTGGCTGAGGCTGCAGTGGCCAGGACAGAGGATCGGCGGCTGGGGCTGCAACAAGCTGGGAGCGGGGATGATTTGGAGGTGGCAGCAGTGATGGATGCTGTACAGCTGAGGTAAACTTTAATTGCAGAGTGACAGCATGCAGAGGCTACACAAAGTAGGCTAGAAACATGCACCCCTGTTTTCAGTTCCCTTATGTTTCAAAGCTGTCCCCTCCATTGGTGCATTATAGCCTCAATAGGTGCCATCTCCCCTCCCTCCAGGCTGCCACTCCAAAGAGCCCATCTCCCCTTATGCTGCCCTCCATAGGACCCATCCTGCTCCTCCAATGTCCATCCCCCTCTTTATAAGTGCCCCATACCCCCTTGCTACCTCTTCCATCAGTGTCATATGCCCCCTGTAGGACCAATATCTCCTCCCCCCTTGCTGCCTCTCAATAGGTCCTATCTCCTCCTCATGCCCAAAGCTGTCCCTCCATAGGTTTTCCCATGCTCCATGCATGCCCAACACCCATGCTCTTGCCTGCCCCAAAACAGATCCTCCTATGTTGTCCTCCATAGGTCCCTTTTCCCTCCTCCATTTACCCCCCTACTTTCCCTACTTCCTCACGATACTCTCCTTTTCCTTGGACTAGGTCCTTCTACCAAATGGTGCCTGAAATGGACTGGTTTGTCACTTTCCACCCACTTTCTCTGTATTGTACTCCCCTGGTACTTCCCCTCCTGTACTAATACTCTACATTCTAAACTCACTGAACTAATCTTCCTAGCCTACCTGCCACAACAATTCTTAGTATGTATGTAATGTATGTACATGGCAAAATAAACCTGATTCTGATCCTGAAAAGAATAAAAAAAAATCTTTGTCTGAACTTTAAATATTACATATATTGTAGGCGAGTTGTAAATGTAACCTTTTTTAACTGACATGTTCTGTTTAGAGGCAATATTTTCACTTGACTGTGTACTCCCCGAAGTTTAATTTGCAGAGACGTAACTCAATTCTACCAGGTCCTGGTGTGAACATTAAAGAGATTTTTCAGTTTAAAAAACAAAAGTAGTGAGGCAGCATATCTTTGGTTGCTGCCTTTCCACTGTGTTGCAGCAGCCTGGGGTTGAGGAGGAAGGGGAAACATGATGTCATTCCCTCAGCCCCCCTGTCTGCCCATTCATACACGTCAAGCAATCAAATCCCAGTTTGCTCGATGAGCCTTGCAAACCTACTTGTTATGACCCCTTAGCCTGCCCCCTCCCCATGTGTAGCCTGCTCCTCTCCCTCTCGGCTCCATTCCTGCTCTATAATGGCCATGGGGACTGCTGGTGGGCGGAGCTGCGTGTCAGCGGATGCAGGTAGGACAGCTAGGGTTTTAAAGGAGGTGTGGGGGGGGGCGCTGCTCATCCCCGTTCCCCAGGGAACCAAGTAGGGTTGGGAGGGGAGTGAGGGGGGCACGCCTATCTGCTGCACTCCCTGCCGGTGCCCTAGGGGTTGGGAGGTGTGGGGGCACAGCGATATACCTGTTGCTGTTGGCCGCCGTGTGTCCACCCCTTAAAATGTCAGTGTGGTAGCTGGGGTGGCTGGTTCAGTCCGATGCTTGCTTGGGGAGGGGGGGGGACTGTAGGTGTTGGCTTGTAGGCCAACCTTGGCATGATAAACTCCATGGCCAGCGGACTAAGTGACCCCTGGTCCAGGATGCCCAAGTGTGTGAACTTCTGAAGCCACATTCCCGGCCTACCTGCACCTGAGGCACAGGGAGTATGCGGTTGCACTTATGGTAATGCTGCATACAATTTTGGACTGCACATATGCACGCATGGATGCATGCATGCAAGTATGAGAATGCAAACATGCACTTATGGGAGTGCATGCATGCGAGTTTGGAATTTTGCGTTTGGAAGTGCGTGCATGCGCCGTTGGGAGTGCGCATATGCGCTTATGCAAGTGCTGCATGCAAATATGGCAGTGTACACATGCACAGTTGTGGGTGCACATATTCAAGTGTGGGCAGATTTGCATGTGCGTACATGCGAGTTTGGGAGTGCGCACATATGCATCTGGGAATGCTGGTCTAGGTGTCCGCTGTTGCCTAGCAACAGGCAGAGTTGGAAGGCGCACAGCCATCTAATGCAAATTTTAGGGCTCTTACAGACCCTGCCAATTATGCTGATTATTATGCAGCATCACAGCCACACCCACTTGCTTCAGAAGATAAATCATAAGGTAGAATTGTAAACCCTGATATCTCGTTTATTTCGTCTTTAATTTAAAAACAGAATTCAGTTTAGGGGAGGGCCAAACATAGCCCGACACAATGGTCTAACAATTGGCTTTGCCTGATATATGAATTTAAAGCAGACCAAAAGCGGCCCTGGGGTCTTTCCTGCCCCCCCCCCCCCCCTTTCCCAGGGCTATGTAAAAAAAACCCAGGTCACCCTCTCCCCGATCCAATGGCACATGCATAACCAGGACCAGGTCAGCGGGGATGCGGCAGCTGGCATGCTTGGATGTGCTCAGCTAGACTCAGCTGGAACCGAGTCTTGGACGATTAGATGTAAGCGCACTGATTGGATGAGAGGCCACACATATGCCGTAGGACTGGAGAAAGATGGTTTTAGTGGGTGACCTGGGGGATTTCCCACCTGGAAAGCAAGGACCAAAACCCGGGATGGTCAAAATCCAGGGTTTTGGTCCACTTTAAATTGGGCCCTGTCATGGCTCATGTTATTTGTATTCCTGGCATTTTAACTGAAATAAAGGGAAAGTTCACTTTCAATGCCTTTCCCCTCAGATCATGGATGCCCTTGGGAACTGGACACTCAAATTACTTTCCACCTGGTCCTGAACCACACTTTTCTCACCCGAAGCACTGGTATGAGAAGCTACCGTGGTGGGCTTGGCCCCAGTATGGCAAGCTTACATTGATATTAATGGGTGGCTCTGTACACAAGGAACAGCATACAGAGGCACCCATTGATCTCATCAGCTTCTTATGCCGGCACTGCATGTGAGAGGTGTGTGGAATGGGATTGGATGGAAGGTAAGTGGGTGTCTTGTGTCTGAGGGCACCCCTGATCTGAGCTCTGTGTGGTAAGTCCACGAAGCAGAGACAAACAGGGCTTTCTAGCTGTGCAAGATGCCATTTGAGCAAAAATCTTAGGTGGAGGGATCACAGTGGCTATAACCTATGACCTTAAGGACCCTGATGTGGCCACTACCTCTGCTCCCTCCCCCACTCATCCCAATCAGTACACCATTGGCAAGTAAGTTGGTGGACAAGCTCCAGTCTCCTTGCTCTATTCAATGCAACAGGATCCCTAGGCACTGGTCTTGGTGAGCTCCTGCACTTGGCACGGAACCCATTCTCAGGATAAGGTGTGTATCACACCATTGGACCTTTGCAGATAAGCTGTGATGTAAGAAGAGGTATTTTATATGTTTACATACCTTGAGTTTCAGCTGCTTAAGTTGTTGCAAGGGTGCATTTGGTGTGTAATAAAAGCAGATGTGAACCCACTACTCAAATATATACTAAGCAGAAAACCTAACAATGCTTTTGGACTGCCTGGGAGCCTGGAATGCGAGAGACTAACATTACATTTATTTCTCTTTCTCTTGCAAACAGATGTTCCATGGAAGATTCTGCAGACTATAGTGTTGTGGCTACTAATGACTTTGGCCAGGCAACTTCCTTTGCTAATGTACTTGTAAAACGTAAGTTTTTTTAAAAGGTGAATGCATCCAAATTGATTTATCTGCCATTTAAACTTGGTTAAATGTGTTTTACAGACTATCAAGGATTAAAATCAGGTTGGGATTCTGTCACATACCCTGGTAAGTAAAAGCAGAAAATGTGTCCATGGTTTTGGGAACCTGAGAGAAGTACAAACATATGCAGATAATTGTGATCTGTAAAATAAATATTTTACCAGTAATGTGTATGTCACATATGTAGCATATATCACGTTATGATTTTTGACCTTAAAGCCATTGTCTAATCGAGAGTTAAAAAGGAAATGTGTCAAACCTCAATATCTCAGCCATTTCCTAAAACAGAAAACAGTTTAGGATAGTGCCCTACATAGTAATGTAGCCCAACACAATGGGCTAACCCTTGGCTATGCCTGAACTATCACTTTAAAGCGGACTAACAGTCACAAATGACTAACAGTCAAAACTAGACTAACACAATAAACAATGCTCATATGAACCCCTCCCCAGGCAATTTTTTAACTCTTACTGTGGCAAATTTTTAAAAACAAGATGGCAGCTCATGCATTTGCAGGCCATATGCAAACAGGAAGTGTTGCCAGGTTTCCTGTTACTGTGCATTGTCAGTTGAATTCAGGCAGCAGCAGAGATGCTGAGAAAGGATGTTTCAAAATGGCTGCTACCTTTCTTTTCTAAATGTGCCAGGTCTGTTGATCTGGTTTAAATATTTTTTTCACCTTTAGTGTGTGTTTTGCTCCTGCTATGCTATTTGCATGAAAAGTAGTAAATATGGTTTGGCACTATTGGCTCCAGCTGAACTATGCCAGTGAATTGGTGCTGATGTGCACCAGCATACTGCTGCTCACTCTGCAAAGTATATCACAAACAGGTTTAAAGAATCTTTTATTTACCATTCCAAACAGAACAGTCAAAACATTACCCAGAGTAAAATAGTAAATGCCTGTGATAGTCCTGGCACACTAAAACAATGAAAGCTACATTTACCTAGCTGCTGGGACACCCACACAGAGTAGAGCAGACAGAGTGTGCGCTATCAGCACTAGAGCCAACAGTGCTAAACTGAACTGCTACAGTGCAATGAGAGAGATAAGTGTACTGAAGAAATGAAACGAAATAATATATTCATATATGTATATGACATGAATTATCTAACTAAAAGAACTCGAGAGATACCTAAGAAGAATTTTTTGCAACCATCGTATCAAAAAATTGAAATAGAAAATGAATGGAGAAGATGAATAGCAAATCTCAGTTTTCCGGGGGTTAATGTGCGGGTGGGGCAATCTGGGTGCCCCCCATGCTATGTATGGGCTGGACCAGCACCCATTAGGTGAAATATGGTTGTTGGTTTGATAATTAATCAGTAAAATTCTGTATATGTAAGATCATAAAGCTCAGTTGTTCAGGGTCACCAAGAGTGTTGGCGGCATGCAACAAGGCCAAACTGCTGGAGAAAAGTGGAAAGGCTGCTCTGACATACTGTGAGAACAGTCACATACTGAAATCACTCCTAGCAGCCAGGCTACTTGTGTTATGCTGTCCTACACAGTGAATTAGACCAGTGGTTCTCAACCTTTTTACACCAAGTACCCCCTAGCAAGAGATCAATAATGTCATCAAATAGGTCATGGGCCTTGTAGCACTTTTTAAAGCAAGAAGTAATGTTTTATTGTTAAAATATTATACTAGATCTGTCATATCCTTCTATTGGTGCACCCTTGAACACTGCCGAGCACCCCCTGGGGTACATGTACTGCAGGTTGAGAAACAGTAAATTAGACTAACCGCAGGAAGGCAAAGAGGAACCATAGCAAGGGAGGACCTGCTGAACCAATGAATGAATAAGAAATAAGAAACACATAAGTGTCACAGGGCAACATCTCCGCTATTCAAAATTCCACCTGGGACTTTTATTATTCATAGTTTGTGCACCACAGATGATAATGGTGCTGGGGGACCATCTTGCCATTCAGTGAGGGTTGTGTTTCTCTTGTACAATAACAGTTATGTATATATTATATTATACCGCTGCTCACATAATCATAGTCTGTGTACAGTTAGAACAACCTTTACATCCTTGCCAACTGGCATTCAGTATCTTAGATATGTGGGCTTAGTTTGTTACCAGCTAACAAAAAATTTTTACCTAAAAATGACATTGAGTAATGAGCATGATTCTGACCTCTGCTGTATTGTATTTTTAGCTTTGTTACCACCTTACGAAGGCGAGTTTACCAGTGTCTTGAGGCCAGTTGTCACCAGAGAGAAGGAATCATTTGTGCTGTCCTGTTCTGTTTCCTCCAGCCTTGAGAGACACAAACCCAGTGTCCACTGGTTTAGGGATGGTATGTACATTGTTTTATTGCAACTTACAATCACAACATTCTATTATAAAAATATACACTGAAATTGGAAAGAATATAAGGTTATACAATTGTTATAATGTGTCCAAATGAATATGCTAAATTTTCTACTTCTGAAATCAGAATTACCACACTGTTCATTTTTGCTTGAACGTTCTAAGAGTTAGTATCTTCTTTACAAAGGATGTATATGACTATAATCTCTGAATGTCAATAGATGAATTGTACATCAAAAATGACATTAGTGCAAAACAATTTATGATAGCATATTGTAATATCAGTGTGTCCATTTCTAAATGCAGATATGTCTAGTTTGCATCCTTTTAAAATATACAATTACAAATCAAATCATATTTCCACAAGAAACATGTCACATGTATGTTGCCTGCATAGCACTGATGCTGTATAGTTACAGCAATAAAATCCACTTCAAAAAGTTGTCTCTTAGTTGCTATTCTTAGTCCTTATAAGGCAGTTAAATGCTTTTTGTTTTAAGAAAGCAGTAATTTGAATAGGGGGCTTTTCATTCCAGCTACTGTTTTTTGAGCCTAACATGGCTTATCTCCTCTGTTCTTCCAATAGAGCCATCTCTTCCAGACTTGTGCTGATGAGGGTTATTAGTCCAAAACACATCCCCACAAGTAGGAAGTGATGGCTGTGTAAATATTAGAAGATATACTCTGCATGACCAGCTCTTTCTGGGCCTTTGAGATATTAAAAAAGCAAAAAGATGATTTTCATGGCTGCACCTACTGCTAGGAATCATGGGTGAATCCTATAATTCTAGGAGGCCTATTCATTAATAGCGCCAGGTAGCGACAGATGAGCGCCAGTAGCGTGATTTTCACAGCGCCAGCTAGTATTCGCTGTGCTTGGCCGGGGTTTGCTTGTTGACAGCGACTCAGTCGGTGTGCGGTAATGTTGAATACGGGGTTAGGGGTCGCTGTTTCTTAGGTTCCGCGTTGTATGGGTGCGCCTGACAGCGAATGTCCAGAGCGAACGGCTTGCTGCAGATTCATTAACAAATCACGCTCAAAAATTTCTCGCGCTGTGAATTCCTTGTTTAAACCCCAGAGCGCTGGCGGCGATGTGTGTAAAGTAGTTTTTAACCCCCAAACAACCATTTTTTGTTTATGTAAAAATTATACAAGTTTTACTAAACATTTTGTAATTTAAATACATTAATATCAGACCTGTAATCTCAATTCTGCACATATTTTTTTTTTATTTACTTTTTTTACCTTAAAAAAAAAAAAATAACTAACATTGCCGTAGTGGTCACAGAATTTTTGACAGTTAAAAAAAAAAAAAAAAAAAACATAAAATCAATTAATTATGAATATTTAAAGATTGCTCCATTGAAATGCATTGGAGAGCGCCAGGGAGCGACAGGTCATACCTGGCGCTGTGATGGGATTAGTAGCGGCGCTGTTCGTTGCAGTCGGCTACATGATGAATCCCGCGCTAGCTGACGCTCTCGCCGGCGCTAGCCTCATTTAGCGTGATAAATGCGTCATTGTGACCGCCGCTGGGCGTACTTGAGTCGGTAGCCGCCGTTAGCTGGCGGTACCTGGCGCTCGTCAGACACTACCTGGCGCTAGCCCTTGATAAATAAGGCCCTAGGTCTGTATGTTCCATGTTATTATCTGTTTTATAATCTGTTTGTAATTGATTCAGAAGAGTTTAGCCTCCATAAAACAGGGATGAGCTCTGGAAATAAATAGGTGCTGCAAAGACTTCCATCCTTAAAAAAGGGTAAAAATTATTTGTTCTTCTGTACATTCAAATCAGACGTAGACGTCTTTTGAGTAGCTCGAAGTGTGAAGCCGCTCACTTGTCTTGGTGAGTGGTGAGGATACTTGGAGTAGGAAATGTAAGATTTGTGCATCATCCTATCTCAAAAACTTGCTGCCTTAGAAAGGCTCATGTCTGGTAATCTTCACATGGTTGCTGAGTCACAGACAATCTGGTGATGTGAAAATACCCTGGGCACCCTAGTGCTGGTGGTTCATATTCATAAATCTGCTATCCAAACAGATCTACAATAGCTTTAACCCTTTAAGTGCCAGCCTACCTAGATTTTTTGTCACACCCTGTTGCCAGACTACTTTTCAAGTTTTTGCGCTACACATGTTCAACCTTGATTTTTGAAGGGATTTCCAGGGATTTTCATGAACCCCTTACCAGTTCACAAAGGGTTAAGTAAAAAAAAAAGACACAGGCACAAAATTCTTTATTTATTCTTTTTTCACGTATACTTACCTCTAATCCAGTGTCCCGTGCCGCTGCAGATGACACTTGTGGGTAGTAATCGGAGCAGGGAGGGTGGGAGGCAGGAGATCAGAGCCTCCCTGCCTCCCACCCTCCCTGCTCCGATCGCTACCGACAAGTGACAGTCGGAGCCCGGGTGCCGGTACAGAGGAGCAGGATGACGTCATCCCGCTCCTCCCACAAGTGGGCGGGGCTAGGGGCGGGCCAGCACCGGCCGAAGAGGACGGTGAGGGCCCGTTGCTGGGTCCTCACCCGAAGAATGGTAAGTCCAGGGGGGATATCGGAGCCCCCCCCCCCCCCCGGTGAAGAGAAGACCCGGGGAGAGCGATCACACTGTCAGGTGAGTTTATTTATTTATTTTTTTCTTTCAGACGGCACAGGGAGGGCTATTCCGGGCCCCCTCTTTTTTACTTTTTTTTATGGGGCTCTAAAGTCAGCTACGTGAGTCTCATGTAGCTGGCACTTAGCGGTTGGAGAGGCAGCTACGTGAGACTCACAGAAGGGTTGAGACTGGCACTAGAAGGGTTAAGAAGACCTTCAGTCAAAAATGACTTTAGGCCCCTTTAACAATCATCCCCAGAGAATCATGATTTGGGATACCACTCTAGTTAAAAAGGTATGGGACACAGTATGATTGGGTGCAGGAAGTAGCTGCATATTGCAGTACAGCATGTTCCCTATTGTAGGAGGTATTAAGGAGGTACTTCCTGTCCACCATCGGATGTAATTACAAAAGGAAAAGTTAATTATCTCTCAAATGCAGGGCTCACTGATGGTTTGAGAGGATATGTTAGGTTATTTAAGTTTAAGGGTATGTACCCACTTTAATACATGTATGGGCAATGCAGGTGATCCAAGCTAATGGGGTTGATTGTATCGCTTTACTGTACGTCTGTTGTTATTGGACCCACTTATTTGGGTGGTTTGTAGATTAACAGTTCGTAGTTTTGACTTACGCTCTACGGATACATTTATATGTGAATGTGAGTGTTGCTGTGAGCAGGGCTGGATTAAGTGGGGTGGAGGTCCCTGGGCACAAATATGGTGGAGACTCCGATACAGTATTCTTTTTTTCATCAAAGAAATAGTCCTGCCAAGTTATTAAAGCATAACAAAACACAAGCTGGTCAGCCCTGGAATTATAAAGATCCCATGACCGGCCACTGGCCTTCCCCTGTGGCAATCCAAATCGAGATGCCCTGCTGTATGAAACCCTCTCCTCCCCCCCACCCAGTCACTGCAAAACTACATAAACCATCGGGATCAAGAGCAGCTGCATGCCCAGCATCTTTGGGCTAAAGCACTTCCAAGCCTAGCCATTCAGTATCACACCTGTACTCGCTCCCAATTACAGTAAACAGAGCCCCTTTCCCAAGCATTAATATGCACAGCAAATGGCTCCGATTAGACGAGAGCTCACGCATGGGGGTTTCACACAGAGGAGCATCCCAAAATGGGTTTGCCTTCAGGGTCAAGGAACAAAAGCCAAGGATAGACAAAATCCTGAGTTTTGTTCTGCTTTTGACAAAATGGATGCTCACCTTTTGTCCCCCAGCAGCTGATTGGTAGTCGCTCACACACACTTACAGGAATGTCAGATGAGCGTTACTTACAGTCAGCTTGGATCATTAGCATGCAGAGAAGCATGCAGGCAGGTCATTCAATGCAGATCTATTTAAACATGTGAGTTCATAGAGGGCATCAAGATAGAAAGGTGTAGCCAGCACTACCTAAGTAAATAAAACGTCCATAATGTATTCGAGTTATTTAAAATCAGGCCACATGGCCAAAATGTCACAAAATTAGAGCACAACCTGGACCTGAGCAGATAAGACAAGATGAAAGAACTTACGCATTTCGGATCCACTTTTGTCTTAGTCATAGATGCAGTTTTTAGGACTAGTGATGAGCGGGTCCGTTGAAGTTCTGGTTCGCCAAATTGCCAGGCAAAGGTCAGGTTCTGGTCCCCGAACATGACCTGAACCCAAACCCCATGGGGACCTGAACTTTGGGGCCCAAAAATCGCTATAAATTGGGGGTAGCAAGGGCTAGAGTGCTGAAAATAGAGGAGAACACCAGAGCGATTGTCCTGCACAAAATGGGCTAGGAAAAGTACTCAAAATAATAACAGAAACCAAAAAATGTAATTAAATAAATACATCAATTTTAAAAATATATATATATTATTTTTTCAATGGGTGTCAGAGGCCAATTTGGGGGTACACCAGGGTGAATGCCCTGCACAAACTGGGCTAGGAAAAGTACTCAAAATAATCACGCAAAACTAAAAAAAATGTAAGAAATACACAAATAAAGAAAAAATTAATGCATCAATATTTATATATTGTAAGGATCTTCCCGGGGGATGGTGTGTTTGGACACAGTTCACGGCAGACTTAGATGTTATAAAAGCAGGTCTTGGCGTTTATTCATGGCATAAACAGTCCAGCAAACAAAACATACAGCAACAACATGCTTCTTTTGTGTACAATCAAAATAAAAGACCTAGCCCGTCTGGGCGCTTACTAACAGGTTCTTCTCACCTATCTGACACTTTCAAAACACAGCGTTCGCCTGGATATCGCAGGGTGAGTTTTTAGCTCCAGCAGTGGCTGCGTTCGCAGCTTCCTCCAAACACCCACAGGCTATTCATTCCTGGCTGAGAGCAATAACCTGCAGGCTCTGCAGAGCTTTTACCTTCCCAGGCTAATTAGGATCAGAGCTCACCTGATTCAAAACCCAAACTGGATCGGGGGGGTGTGGAATGACAGGTCCCTCTACCAAACCTACCTGCCATTCCATATAAATCCAGGCCCGGCAAGATTAAACAACAACTCAGCAGCATATCACTGCTGAGAAACAAATCAATCCTGGACTTACCATCTCACCCAGCGTAGTAACCTAGGTGAAATGTACACCCCCTCGACCACTTCTCCAGTGACATGTCTACATATCCCCCCCCCCCCTCTTTTTCAGACCGGAGGGCTGAGCATTTTGTCCCCACAGACAATGTACCCTCGACAATGCGTCAGCATTTGCCTGTAATTTCCCTGGCCTGTGTTCCACAGTGAAATTAAAGTTTTGTAGGGACAGAAACCATCTAGTCACTCTTGCGTTTCTCTCCTTGTTTAACTTCATCCATGTTAGGGGGGCATGGTCTGTCACTAACTTGAATTTCCTGCCTAGCAAGTAATATTTTAGGGATTCGAGGGCCCACTTCACTGCCAAACATTCTCGCTCCACAATGGCATAATTTTTCTCGGCTGGGGTTAGCTTCCTACTCAAGTACATCACCGGATGCTCCTCACCATTTACTACTTGTGAGAGTACTGCACCTAAGCCTGTGTTAGAAGCATCTGTCTGGACCAGAAATTCTCGCCTGAAATCGGGGGTAACTAACACAGGTTGTTGGCACAAGGCAGATTTAAGGCTTTGGAAAGCCTTCTCGGCCTCTGGAGTCCACATGATCATTGCTCTCTTTCCGCCCTTTGTCAAGTCAGTTAGTGGAGCAGCAACTGAGGCAAAGTTCGGCACAAATCTACGGTAATAGCCCGTAATACCAAGGAAAGCTCTGACCTGTTTCTTTGTCAGGGGTCTAGGCCAATTCTGTATTGCCTCAATTTTATTTAGCTGTGGCTTAATCAACCCTCTTCCAATAATGTAGCCCAGATACTTGGCCTCTTCTAGGGCTATTGCACACTTCTCGGCATTTATGGTCAACCCTGCATCACTTATGGTATCCAATACGACCTGTACCTTACAGAGGTGACTTTCCCAATCAGGGCTAAAAATGACCACATCATCGAGGTAGGCAGCTGAGTAATCACAATGTGGTCGCAAAATCAAGTCCATCAACCTCTGGAAACTCGCAGGTGCCCCATGTAACCCGAACGGCATCACTACATACTGGAATAGCCCATCAGGGGTGGAGAATGCAGTTTTCTCTTTAGCCTCATCAGTAAGTGGAATCTGCCAGTAGCCCTTTGTGAGATCGAGGGTGGTTATGTACCTGGCATTACCCAACTTCTCAATCAACTCATCTGCCCTGGGCATAGGATAGGCATCGAATTTTGAGATCTCATTCAACTTTCTGAAATCGTTACAGAACCTCCAAGTTCCATTAGGCTTTGGGATTAATACAATCGGGCTGGACCATTCACTCTGTGACACCTCAATTACCCCCAGATCAAGCATACGTTTTACCTCGGCAGATACGGCTTCCCTACGTGCTTCCGGGATCCTATAGGGCTTGAGGTTTACTCTGCTTCTAGGCTCAGTTTCAATGTGATGATAGATGAGGTGTGTACGCCCTGGAAGGTCAGAAAACTTGTCTTTGTTTTTCTGTAAAAATTCCTGAGCCTCCTGTTTCTGTGACACTGATAGGGTATCACCAACCTTGACTGGAGGGATTGGTTGTGACAAATTAACAGTATTTGTCGCCCCCAAGGATTCCCTGTCTTTCCAGGGCTTAATCAAGTTTATGTGGTAAACTTGGAAAGGCTTCCTTCTACCTGGTTGGTGCACCTTGTAGTTCACCTCACTGACCTTTTCAACAATTTCATAGGGACCTTGCCACTTCGCCAGGAATTTACTCTCAACAGTGGGAACGAGTATAAGGACCCTATCGCCTGGGTTAAATGTCCTGATTCTTGCAGACCGGTTGTAAATTCTACTTTGGGCCTCTTGCGCCCTCTGGAGGTGTTCCCTTACTAGGGGCATTACAGTGGCTATACGGTCCTGCATTTGTGCTACATGCTCAATAACACTCTTGTAAGGGGTGGACTCGCTCTCCCATGTCTCTTTTGCAATGTCCAGTAGACCCCTAGGGTGACGACCATAGACCAACTTGAATGGTGAGAACCCTGTGGACGCTTGGGGCACTTCCCTAATAGCAAACATGAGGTAGGGTAACAAATGATCCCAGTCACGACCATCTTTTTCCACCACTTTTTTCAACATATGTTTCAAAGTTTTATTAAATCTCTCCACCAATCCGTCCGTCTGGGGGTGGTATACAGAGGTACGGATGGGTGAGATTTTAAATAGTTTGCATAACTCCTTCATCACCTTTGACATAAAGGGTGTACCTTGTCCCACCCAGCGTTGCAGGTCAGCAGGAAGTGCTCGGAGGTAGCGATGCATCACAACCCTCTCTAGGATCTGTGCAGGAGTAGAAGTGTCTGGCTCCAACCACTTTCTCGCCAAATGGATCACGTCATACATCTGGGACCTCGCTGATTTGTCCAAACTGTAGCTCCAGTTGCGTACCCTCCTGGCACGGCCCGCAGTAGTAACGCCTAGCCGGGCAAGTATCTCCGCTTTTAGCCGAGTATAGTCCTTAACCTCTTGCTCACTGAGGTCATAGTAGGCCTTTTGAGGTTCTCCTGTTAAATAGGGCGCAATTACCTCTGCCCACTCAGCGACTGGTAACTTCTCTCGCTCAGCCGCATGCTCAAACACAGTTAGGAAGGCCTCAACATCGTCCTCAGCAGTCATCTTTTGCAGCGCTCGCTGCACAGCTCTTCTCACATCAAAAGTCTCTGGAGCGGCTCGCACCACTGTTTGGGGATTAGCAACCACAGGCGCCTCTTGTTTTGCTATCAGGTGTTCAATAAGTTGTTGTTGGGCAGCCATGGTCTGTTCATGTCGTCTATTGGCCTCTATCTGAGCCTGTTGTTGTTGCAAACTCACTTGCATAAACTGCTTCAGCATCTCCTCCATGTTGCCCAACTGTTCTTGGAGGGTAGTTGCAGCTTTCACCCAGGACATAAGCAGCTGTAGCCAAATCTGTCCACACCGTTGCCCCTAGCAACCGTTTTGCCCGCATCCTCCACCAATTGTAAGGATCTTCCCGGGGGATGGTGTGTTTGGACACAGTTCACGGCAGACTTAGATGTTATAAAAGCAGGTCTTGGCGTTTATTCATGGCATAAACAGTCCAGCAAACAAAACATACAGCAACAACGTGCTTCTTTTGTGTACAATCAAAATAAAAGACCTAGCCCGTCTGGGCGCTTACTAACAGGTTCTTCTCACCTATCTGACACTTTCAAAACACAGCGTTCGCCTGGATATCGCAGGGTGAGTTTTTAGCTCCAGCAGTGGCTGCGTTCGCAGCTTCCTCCAAACACCCACAGGCTGTTCATTCCTGGCTGAGAGCAATAACCTGCAGGCTCTGCAGAGCTTTTACCTTCCCAGGCTAATTAGGATCAGAGCTCACCTGATTCAAAACCCAAACTGGATCGGGGGGGTGTGGAATGACAGGTCCCTCTACCAAACCTACCTGCCATTCCATATAAATCCAGGCCCGGCAAGATTAAACAACTCAGCAGCATATCACTGCTGAGAAACAAATCAATCCTGGACTTACCATCTCACCCAGCGTAGTAACCTAGGTGAAATGTACACCCCCTCGACCACTTCTCCAGTGACATGTCTACAATATATATATATTTCCATCAATAAAAAATGTTTTGTCAATAAATGCATACATAAATGTATACATATATACATAAATAAATAGATACATATACATATATTTACATAACTATATACATAAATACATTAAAATATTGCATTTTTTACAGGTGTCAGTGGTCCAGGGGGGCACTCAGGTGCTGGCACAGACAAGTCCCAGGGGATTCATGTCTGGTTCATCTTTAGGAATGTAAAGATGTCCATGTTTGTCCACCTGTGGCTAGGCAAACACATGTTCTGATAGGACACTTGTTGCAGAGCAGGCCATCACCTCCAAGGCACAGACGGGAAGCTCTGGCCACGTGTCCAGTTTACCAACCCAGTGCCACCACTGAGCCCTCAAAGTCAGCTGGGAATTTTACCATTAGTGCGTCCACCAGCGTGCGTTTTTACTCTCATTTCTCGATCCAGCTCCAGTGCTGGAATCAAGGAGGTGCAGGGATGAAGCAGGGTGTCTACCCATTAATCAGCACTGGTAACTATGCAGGCAACTCTGCGGTCATTGCGCAGTGACTGGAACATGTAGTGGCTCATGTGAGCCAAGCTGCCCTGAGACAAGGAGAAAGTATCCTCAGTGTCAGGTGTCTCCTCTTTCTGCTTCTCCCTCCAGCGATGCTACTGTGACGTCTGCACTTCGAATCACCTGGGCATTTTGGAGCTGGAACTGCACTATTGCCTGCTGTTGCTCACACACCTTTTCCAGCATATACAACGTGGAATTCCACCTGGTGGGCAAGTCACATATGAGGCGGTGGTTGGGAAGCCCTAAATTTCTCTGCAATGCAGATAAGCACTATGCACTTTATGGAGCAAGTCTGGCATTTCTGGATTATGGGCCAAGTGCGCAAATTGGTGGTGCAGGACTGCTTGAGGATAAAGCAGAGTGGGAGAAGGAGGGTACAGGAGGCACCAACTGATGTCACGCAATACTGGGCAGTGGAAGGATCTATGCAACAGTGCTTCCCGCCTCAGGCCCAGCTGCCACTACTATATTGACACAGTGGGAAGTTAGAGAGACGTAACATCCCATGACTATGGTTACTTGTCCATGTGTCAATGGTGAGGTGGATGCTGGAACTATTGGCATTGCCCAGTGCCCATTTTATTTTTTAAACAACCTGTTGGTGCAGGGCAGGGATGGCCAGGCGAGAAAATTAGCGGCTGCTGGGAACGACATATTGTGGAACAGCCACCGCCATCAGCTCTTTAAAACTGTCCATCGCCCCCAGGCGGAATGGGAGCATTTCAAAGGCCAGCATTTTTTAAATGCTCCCATTCAGGGCCAGGCCTCGAGTGTGAGATGGGTCCAACTTCCTCTTTCTCTCCAAAGTTTAAGAGGTGGAAAGCGGAATGCTTCCTTGGGATGATGTCTGCACTTGGTGTACATTGCCAAAAGCAACAGATGAAAACTGCTTCCATGAAATGCACATTTGCTAACATTAGAAAACATAAAAAATGCTAGGACAGCTCAGCACCATTAGGACCTAATTTTGCCAGAAAAAAATATATACTTTCAAAAATTACATCGAAAGTAGGCTTACTCTTTAAATGAAAAGTTGGGTTAAGGTGGCATCCAAAACCCCAGTGCTTAAATGAAAATGTGGGTTAAGGGGCACCCAAGCCCCAGTGCTTAAGGAAGATGTGGGGTAAGGGGGCACCCAGACTCCAGTAGTGACAAGCCAGAGAAAACCCCAGTGCCTAAATGAAAAAGTGGGCTAAAACCGCACACAAAACTCAGTGCGTAAATAAAATGGTGGGTTAAGGGGGCATCCAATCCCCAGTGCTTAAATGAAAAGGTGGCCTAAGGGGGCACCCAACCTCCAGTGCATAAGGAAGATGTGGGATAAGGGGGCACCCAGACCCCAGTAATGACAAGCCATAGGAATCACCAGTGCCTAAATGAAAAGGTGGGTTAAAGCTGCACACAAAATCCAGTGCTTAAATGAAAAGGTGGGTTAAGGGGGCACCAAAGCCCCAGTGCCTAAATAAAAAGGTGGGTTAAGGGGGCACCCAATACCCAGTGCTTAAATGAAATGGTGGGTTAAGGCGGCACCCAATACCCAGTGCTTAAATGAAATGGTGGGTTAAGGCGGCACCCAATACCCAGTGCTTAAATGAAATGGTGGGTTAAGACGGCACCCAAACCCCAGTTCTTAAGGAAGATGTAGGATAAGGGGGCACCCAGAGCCCAGTAGTGACAAGCCAGAAAAAACCTTGTACTTAAATGAAAAGTTGGTTAAAGTGGCGCCCAAACTCCAGTGCTTAAGTGAAAAGGTGGTTTAAGGGGGCACCCAAACCCCAGTGCTTAAATGAAAAGGTGGGTTAAGGGGCACCCAAACCTCAATAATTGAATGAAAAGGTGGGTTAAGAGGGCACCCAGACTCCAGTGCTTAAATGAAAAGGTGGGTTAAGGGGACACCCAAACCCCAGTGCATAAAGAAAGATGTGGGATAAGGGGGCACCCAGACCCCAAGTAGTGACAAGCCAATGGTATTAGAGCAGTAGTAGTGACTAGTGAGTTCTACTCTAGCCCCCACTCCAGCCGCTCTCCCTGACTATAGTTTGCACTGAAAAGGGACAGTTTTTTTAACAATAGAGCCTATCTGTCTCTAAAACGCCGGCAGCAGGAACCTCCCCCTATTTAAATCAGCGCTGCAATGGACACGCAACCCAGCCTTTTATATGCCGAATCACGTGTCCCGTCTGGCTAATCACAGCCATGACCAGGATACTAGGCAAGGAACAAGGCTGCTGCAGCCAATCAGTCTTCTTTCGGGGCCAGGCTGAACACCGAACACATGTACGGATTTCAATTTGATATCTGTGTCTGGGTTCAGGGCCTCGAACCCACAAAGGGTTCAGCCTGCTCAACACTAATGAGGACTAAGGCGGATCCAAAATGCGTAAGATCTGATTGTATGTCATTTTGGGAATTGTGGCTCTATGCTTTAAATAACTGGAATCAATTTGGGGCGTATTAATAATTTTGGCTGTGTCGGCCCATTTCTATCTTGATGCTTTTTGGGGACAGAAGGAGTCCCAGCCTGGCACCCACAACCAAGAGGTACAGTGCTTAGCGACTTCATTGTCTTTTGGTTTAGGGCTTTCATGAAGGGATAGCGCCAGGTAGTGCCTGTACAGCGGCAGGTAGCTCTAGGTGAACGCCGGAGACGCACGCAATTACACATCTATGAAGCCGAATCTGGTGAGCGACTAGAACAACGCCATGTAGCCTCCGATTCATCATTTTCCCAGGCTCAGTGTACAGCGCAGGCATTCATCCTTGCAGAGCGCCACATCTTACCTGGCGCTATCTGGCGCTCTCCCATACATTTCAATGGAAGATCCTTAAATCCCTTTCCTGATCCCAATTTTTTTTCTTAAAATAAATCTCAAAACTTCTGACATCCTGGGCAAGAAAATGACATTTTTGAAAACTTTTTTGATTAATAATAATTTTATGCAGAATTGTCCTTACATGTCTGGTATTAAAGTGTTCATGTTACAATGTTATAACAATGTAATTCCTTTGCTTTGTTACTAGAGGATACATGTTCAAAAACAGCCTTTAACAACTTAAGTTTTTAAAACAGCATTCTCTCTTCCTGCTAACAACATTAAAAATTCAATACAATATCATTCATGTGAGGAGTTAATGAATTGCATTTTCTCATGCCCAAATTTAATTAAGCAGAGTTGATGAATCGCGGATAGAAATTGCACACAAAAATCTCATCTTTTTAAGAAAAAAAAACAAATTTCATTTTTGTTCTAGAATGAATCAAGCCCAATGAAAGTCAATTACATTTTCTCTCCTAAAAAGAAGTGAGAATTCTCCCTTGGCTCTGAATCCACCCTAATAATTAAGGCTCTTATTCATGAAGGGATAACGTCAGGTAGTGCCTTGTAAACGACAGGTAGCGACAGGTGAACGCCGGACACGGCACGCAATACCACATTTATCAAGTGGATTCTGTTGTGCGACTGGGATAGCGCCATGTAGCATCCAATTCACCATTATCCCAGCCTCATCGTACAGCGTCGGCGTTCAGCCTTGCAGAGCGCCACGTCTTACCTCTCGCTACCTGTGGCTCTCCCATACATTTTAATGGACGTTGTTTTACTTGTCTTTAAACAGGGGGGTTTTATTATTAATTTCTTTTTATTCTCAAATAATGTTGGGATCTCTCCTGGTCTTGAAAAATCAATTTATTACATTTTTTTTTAATTTTTATATATTTATGCAGAATTGACATGACAGGTCTGGCATTAATGTGTTCATGTCACAATGTTATTACAATGTAATTCCATATGTTTTCGGTTTGTTACTGGTGGATACAAGTTAAAAAAAAAGCCTTTAATCACATAGCCTCCGGCGCTCTGGCCTTCAGAAAAGCCATTTTTGAGCGCCGGAGGTGTGCGAGGCTTTTTTTTTTATGAATATGGTGTGAGTCGGTCGTACTGACCATTCGCTAACATGCGCTCCCATACAGCGCTGCACTGCTCATATAGTGACTCTCCACAACGTATTCAACAATGCTGCACAGCGACTGAGGCGCTCTGAACTAGCGAACCACAGCCGAACACAGCGACTACTAGCGGGCGCTCTGAAATCCGCTCTACAGGCGCTCATCTGTCACTACCTGCCGCTAGTAATGAATCAGCCTGCCCATGTCACACACACAAACTAAAGGCACATGGTAAATCCTGATGATCATGTTGCAGTTATAGCTCTAAGAATAACTGACACATCCAGGATTAATAACAATCAAAGCCAGCATGTAAGCTTGACTGTATGGTTTATATTGACTTTTATTTTGACCTATAGGAGCATTACTAGAAGAGACAAAGGACAGGGAAATATGCTGTGCGGGTTGCAGTGTCTCGCTCCAAGGATCTCCTGCTTATAAAGAAGATGAAGGCTTCTACACAGTTAGTGTGCCAGCTGTATCTGGGCACCAGGAACAAACAACATATATGTTTGTGAAAGGTAATCTTTAGTTTTTTTCATTGAGCTAATATTTTTTCCTGAGCATCCATGATGGTGAGTGTTTGCAAACATACCGATAGAAATGCATGGATTTCTGCTGATTGATGCTATGATCCTCTGCTGCCAATGACCATTTACTCTTTGCTCTGCTTTACGAAATATGAATAAAAATGTCACTCACCGCAAGGGTGAAGTCCCATGACGTACTGGGTACACCAGAGTACTGGACCCTGGCTGTGTCATGAGGTTACTCTTTAACCTCTTTACCCAGAGGTGCATGAACCTTCTATGTAACTCGTATATCTCTTGTTACAGAGCAAGATCAATGCAGGTAAAACCAATGACAGCAGACAAAATTCAGGACACAGGGCTGTATTATATTAGGCTGGGCTGTTGCCATTGCATGAACAATAAGCCCTATACGTTAATTCAGGTCCTTGTGAGCAAAGATGGCAAATACAAGTAGTTTAGTTCTGCTAGGCCCTAAACCAGTATTTTGCTGCACTGCTGTGTCTTGAGACTTTGGCCCTTATTTATGAAGGAATAGCGACAGGTAGCGACTGGTGAGCGGCCGGTAATGACGGGCCCCGCCACGAGAACGCCGGCTCCCCACCACAATCACACATTTATCAAGCCAATCCTGCTTAGCGACTGAGATAGCGCCAGATAGCCACTCATTCATCATTATTCCAGCCTCAGCCCACAGCGCCAGCGTCCGACCTTGAACAGAGACAGGTATGACCTCTCGCTACCTGGCGCTCTCCAATGCATTTCAATGGAACAATCTTTAAATATTCATAATTTATTGTTATTAATGTTTTTTTTTTTTTTTTTTTTTTGTTTTAAATGTGAAAAATTCTGTGACCACTTCTGCCATGTTAGGTTGTGCAGAATTGATATTACAGGTATGATATTATTGTATTCATATTACTAAATTCTTTCAAAATTTTTTTTTTTTGGTTTCCAAAAATATGGTGGTTTGGGGGTTAAAAAACTACTTTTAACACATCGCCGCCAGCGCTCTGGGGTTTAAACATGCATTTCACAGCGCGAGAATTTTTTGAGCGTGATTTTTTGATGAATGTGGTGGGAGCCGGTCGCTCTGACCAGTTGCTATCATGCGCTCCCATACAGCGCGGAACATGTCAAATTGCGACTCGTCACCCCGTATTCAACATTACTGCACACCGACTGAGTCGCTATCAACAACCGAACAACGGCCAAGCACAGCGAATACTAGCGTGCGCTGTGAAAATACTGCTACAGTCGCTCAACTGTCGCTACCTGCCGCTATTAATGAATCGGCCTCCCCGCTGCTAATGGCTACATATGGATTAACCCTCAAAATCCAGCCAGTGACTAAACCCACCAAGCAAGAGCCAGCTATGCCATGTTGCCATATCATCAGTGTCCTTTTATGGGCAACATACTAACGAAATTCGACAGATTATTAATTCCGACTTCCTGTAAATTTCTATTAATAATGTGTTAGTCATTGCAACAGTAGAATGTATAGAATGAAGTCAAGAAATTTTAGGTCTGAGTATATTTAAAGGGAAAGTCTCCTTTCAATGGCATTTCTGAAACTATGTATATTATTGTGTGGCAAAAGAATGTCCTAAAGATACTGAACTTATTCAGCATTTTTTTTGTTTTTCTTATTTAAACAAAAGTGTGTTTGATGGGAACAACGTGCAATCTGTTGCTATTTGCAAATATACAGCAACTCTGTACACCAAGAGAAGTGGGCCCTGTACACACAGATCGTTCCTCTTATGGCCACTGCTGAGGAAGCTTAATGATGCCCAGTGTGATTCAGCACTACATTTTTTTCTTTATTTTTGAATGTACTTTTTACACCTACCTGAAGCCAGGGTTTAAAGTACTTGAAACATTCCTGCATGTTTTTTTTTTTATTTGAAAAGAGCTGTGGCTGCAATTGGCAGCATGTTTTTTAATGAAAAAGACATGCAGTAGTTTACTATTTTTTTTACAGTTTTTATTTAAAAAAAAAGAATGTCTACCCTGGTCCTCGAAGTTAACAAACTGATGCACTAGGCATAGGGGCTGGTAACCCAGGGCTCAAGGCCGAAACTGCTGGTCCCTGGCCCTAGTGGCGGTTCAGGTAATCGGGTGGGGGGTATTGGCAAGCCTTGGTGGTTTGTTCCCCCCTACACTTCACTTTGAACTGGCATAGGGGTCCCCTCCATGCCCCTCCCCTCCAGAGATGCATATTGTCATATGGTGGAGTTTCTACAGAGGCCCCACCTCTATAGTATAAAAGCTGCCCTTCTTTTCAGCCTGGCATTACCCTTGGGGGGTGCCAAGTTATAAGTAAGAGGGCCCTTAGTCCCCCTGATCAGCAAATCCTGCCAGAACTGGAGGGAGACCTGATCCAGCAGAACTGTGTAGAAGATACCACCCCGCAGTGGACAAAAAGGAGGACCAGGAAAGGTGAGAATTTTTAAATGTAATTTAGCAACATATTTTGTCTCATTTACTTTTCCTACTAGTGAACAGGTGGTTTGCCGATACCCACTGCCCGATTACCTGCACTCCTACAGGAGTCTGGTGACCATCAGCATGGGCTCGCTGTCCCGGTAAGACCAATGGGCCTGTGCTGAGGGGCAAAGGGGCTGGTAATTACTAGGGCAGGGGAGGCGGCAGTTTGGCTATTGAGCCTTGGGTTACCAGCTCCTATACCTAGTACATTGGACTGTTAACTTGAAGGGGAGAAGGGCCAAGAAAAAGGATTGATTTAATCCTTTTAGTGATGAGCCTGTCACGGAACAGGTTTGGCACTGTAAAAAAAAATCTCCGTACAAGCTTACCTGTAGTATAGAACCCCCTAACTGAACAATGTTTTCTACCGCTATCGTGAAAAATAGTCCAATAATAAATATCTGCTATGTAGCATCAAACTGGTGCCAAACCTTAACAATGCCTTGGTATCTTTGTAAATACACCCTTATATTCTATTTTAAAGCATGTACTAATAACAAGTGGTGAAAAATCTTTCTTGTCCATTTGGACGTTATAGATCCATCACAGAGACCAGGGGTTAAAGCGGAAGTCCAGTCTCTATACACCAGAAGCATGCTAGCCAAAATGACTGGTGTTGCTTACCCCCACCTCCATGGGGACATACGTTTTAGGGATGGCCTGCTGGTAAAAAAAAATAATAAAATAAGAATAAAATACTCTCACTAGGTTGAGGAATGATCTGTGCACCAACCTGATTTATATGTTAATTAAGCTTGATACGCTCCATAACTACAAATAGTGCTGAATACAATTGTCACTGTTTGTACAAATGCTTTGTGTATTTGTAAAAGTTTTAGGTGACTAACAACACAATGGGGTTGATTCAGAGCCAGGTGAAAATACTCACTCCTTTTGTAGGAGAGAAAACTGCCATTCACATTCATTGGCTTTGATTCACTAAGAGTTGAAAAAAAAATATCATGGTAGTAAATACAATTTCTCATTCAATTCATGAGAAAAAAGCCTGAGAATTTCACTGTTAGTGAATCACCAGGTAGGAATACAATGGCACTTTTTTTACTTCTGAGAAAAGTATTGAACTTTTTATCCCTTTTTACCTGTAGTAAAGAGTGCCATTGACTTTCATTGTTTTCTTTCATTGTTTTGCTATCTGGTGATTCACTAACAGTGAAATCCTCAGGCTTTTTTCTCACGAATTGAATTTTTTACTACTATGGGAGCTTTATTCAACTCTTTGTGAATCAAGGCCACTGTCTACCAGGTAAAAATTTACACCCGGTAGACAATGAAAGTGAATGGCAGTTTTCTTTCCTGTCTATATATCTGGATCTATCAATTTCTAATATACTTTAATATCTATTTCTAATATTACACAGATGCTGAGCCTGAGAATGTTGGTGTGCCTGGATCTCCTCTTTGTGTGCAGTGCCATGACGTTCAGAATGATTGTCTAGTGTTATCTTGGATTCCACCAAGTGATGACAGAGGCAGTCCTTTATGCGGATACTACATTGAAAGGTAGGTACAAATTTGAAAACTCTCCCTGGGTATAACTCCCAACAGTCCTTGATGTGGAGGGACTGTCCCTCTTTTGAGTCCATGTCCTCCTGTCCCTCGTTGTTCTCATTTGTCCCTCTTTGAGGTTTAACATGCAGCGATAAATGATCCATTCACCTGTTCAAAGTGTTTATATTGTCGTCTCCTATCCTACAATCTCCTATCCATTGTCCCTCTTTCCCACAATGAAGTGTTGGGAGGTATGCCTGGGATCATATGATTGTAAGTATTACATATAAAACAATACTATAGTTTTTATTAGTAAATATCCAGAAATACCAGGAAGCACAAGAGCCCTCCATGAGCAGCTTTTAATTTAAAGGGATAGTCTAGACATTTTAGAAAAAAAAAATCTATACTTCTTTTGCCCACTGCAGCTGCTCCTTGACTTAAAACATACTGAGTGCCCCAACTAGACAGACACCCCCCCTCCTTGTCCAGCTGGACCAGCCGTGGGGAACAAAAGATGAGTATAGATTTTTTTTTACACTTAAACCGGACCAACGGCCTGGCACAGATGGAAAATAAAGGTAACATGCATTTTGGATCTTCCTCTCTCCACTGACAAACCTGACAATGCACAGTACCCCAGCAGCACTTCCTGTTTGCAGGTGGCCTACAAGTCCTTGAACTGCCATCTTGTTTTTAAAATTGACTCCAGCAGGAGTCAGAAAAAGGTAAATAAATGTTTATATGCAGCAATCTAAACTGGGGAGGGATGCATATGAGCACTGTTGTGCTGGTCTGGTTTAAGTCATTTTTGACTGTTGGTCCGCTTTAAGTGTATAATACATTTTATGCTGGAGAACATTTTCCTAACCAGAGGAGCAAAGAATAATCCATGGTTAAAGTGTTACAAAAGATACAAAAGATCTGTATTTAAAGCTAGAGGTTCCTTTAAACAGAACAATGTAATTTTGGAAGCCAAAACATTTCTGGACCAAAACCCATGAGTTTCACTATTCTGAGTTTTGGTCTGTACCTTTGGACATCCTGATTTGGGGTGCCCTGCTGTTAGAAACCCCATGGATCTGCCAGCTGCCTGCAAACAGGAAGTGCTGCTGGGTTTCCTGTTACTGTGCTTTGTCACTTGTATCCAGACAGCAGCATGGCTGAGATGTTGGGAGAGGAAGCCCCAAAACGGCGACTAGAAAATCGGTGAGGAAGCGTTTCAGCTTTGAGTTTATGCAGGAGCAAATATAAGTGCTGACAATGCTTCAGTACCATATGTGGAGATGGGGCAAGTGAGTTTTTTTGGGGAGCTTTTTTTCCAGCTGTTCCAGGCTGTTGGTCCAGTTTAAGGGGGGTTGAATTGAGGGCCTGATTTCTAAAGCCCTACTCTGCCATCTGGTAGTATAGTAAGGGCCTAATTTATGAAGTGCGCTGTTTAGCATCTTTCTGGTGCCTATTTCTTGTTTGGCGCTGCTATTTTGCGCAGAATCCCCTCGATTCAAAGAGCAAAAGTTAAGTGATTTCGTATCGAGAATCGTAAGTTTGGGTGGGTGTTTGTCATTTTTTCTGGTTTTTTTGGCCATTTCGTATTCGCACGATCGTTCGCGCATAGACGTATATGAACATACGCATTTCGTACGAGAATCGTATAATTTGCGTTAGTTCGTGTGTTTTTCCCGTCCAAATCGTATTATTTGCGTCCGATCCTATTTTTTACGTCCTTCACATGGGCTTGCGCCCAATTCAGAGAGGTGATTGCTAATTGTTTTGAAGCCCATTAAAGAGCTGCTTTACGAAATGTTTGCCGGCAGCTATTTGGCCTCGGGAGTAGGATGGAGCGGAGCGAGTTTGTGGCACATCAAGGGCTTATGCTTTTTGGCATTGAGTTGATCGAGATGTCTGAGAGCAGATTGCCCCTGCGTCGTCGCATGAACATCGATAGCATGAATGATGTTGAGCTGTTCGAGCTGACCAGGCTTAATCGCGCTTCCCTCCATAAATTATATAGTGAGCTGCGGCCATGGTTAGCCCGCACCACAAGGAAGGGGCATGCAATTTCAGGTATGACCAAGATGCTTGGCTGCCTGCAATTTTTGGCGAACGGCTCGTTCCAGAGGCTGGGTGCCCTCTCTGTGGGGATGTCACAGCCTACGCTGAGCCGCGCACTGTCTAAATTTTTGGAAGGCATGGCTGCCATAACTCAAAAATATATTTATTTTCCTGATGATATGGCAGCCAGAAACGCCATTAAGCTTGGGTTTTATAATGTGGCCGACATGCCCAACGTTATTGGTGCAATTGACTGCACACATGTGGCACTCGTACCTAGGGCAGCCGACGAGTATATATATAGGTATTGAGATTGGTTATTATGTTGCCCAACGTGTCATGTAACCTGTTTTCCTTTGCGGCAGCATATTTGTTTATCCCTCATTTGTGTAGCTGCTTTATCTCGGCTTTTCATTAGTCTTTCCCAATAGAGTGCAGACATGTTTTGTGGTTAATTTATTAGTTTGGGTCAAATATCAATTACCCTTTTTGTATGTTTTTGCCTTAAGGAATCGTAAAATGGGACACTCACTTAATGTCCAGGCCGTGGTTGGTCCGGATATGCGGTTTATGAGTGTCCTTGCCGGCTACCCCGGATCGTCCCACGACTCCTATATCCTCCGGCGATCTGGGTTGTTTCGGAGATTTGAGGCAGGTGAATTTTCGGGGGCATGGCTGCTTGGTAAGTGTGTCCTATTTGTGTGTTATTAAATGTGGCATTAATCTTGTATTTGTTGATATGTTTTTTAAGGATAAATTTACAGAAGCGTACAACTGCCTTTTTCTTGGCTCATATATTAGGAACTTACCCAAAAAATCCTTGTCTCGCTGTGGCCTTAAGAATGTTTTCCCTTTAGTTAGGATGTCTGTAAGTTCCTTGTGCCTAAATATATTGGTTTGGAGTTTATACCCAAGGATCTTTGACCTTTGGCTCCTTTGGGACTATTGGTCTTTAAATGTCAAAGTGGACTTAAACTGCATACATTGTATTTTCCAGTGAAATGTGGAGAGGGATATTTGACCTTTGGCTCCTTTGGTACTATTGGTCGTTAAATGTCAAAGTGGACTTAAACTGCATACATTGTAGTTTCCAGAGAAATGTGGATAGGGATCTTTGACCTTTGGCTCCTTTGGTACTATTGGTCGTTAAATGTCAAAGTGGACTTAAACTGCATACATTGTAGTTTCCAGAGAAATGTGGATAGGCCCTCCGCAGCATCCTAATTGTAACATGTCTGAAAACTACAAATATATGTAAAATACAAATACCCTTGGCCGTGCAGATGTTTGTTAATTAATTGGTATATAGAAGTGCCATTTTTATTTAGGTGATACCTTAGTGCAATTTTTGTGGGCCCTAATGTGCCCTGTTTTTTTTTGGGAACACTTTACCTTACATCATTAGGATATCTGTGAAATTTTGGGTGTTGGTTGTGTTGCCTTTTTAATTTACATTACATTTAATTCTCTGTTTAAGGTGATTCCGGGTACCCACTTCTACCCTGGCTCATGACGCCTGTGCTGCGGCCCCAGGATGCCTCTCAGGAAGCGTATAACCGTGCGCATCGCAAGACCCGGGCTGTTGTGGAGAGGGCCTTTGGTCTGCTGAAGACACGTTTTCGTTGCCTTGACCATACTGGGGGGGCCCTGCAATATGATCCCAAGAAAGTGATCGACATTATAATGGCATGTGCTGTTTTGCACAATTTTGCCATCATGGAACGTGTCCCACGTTATGTGGACAGCCTGCCCTCTTCAGCCGTCGAGGATGAAGCCGAGAATTTTGAGGGGCCCCCCAGTGAGTCTGGCCAATCTGTTCGAGCCAACCTGATCAGCCAGCATTTTAGTTAACTTTTTTCCCTGTCTCACCATTCTGTATGTCTGTGTTATCCTTTTTGAAACATATGTTGTTTTGCCGTAATGTGGCATTACCTCTAAGTAAAACATTTAGACCTTAATTGTTGCCTAATGTATTTCATGTAGTTTCCTTAGCTTTCGCTTTGCATTGTTACACCTCTTCCAACCAAAATTATCTGGTTTAGGCCAAGCTGTTAAAAATGTCTTCCCACTAAAAACGCCACAAGTATTGGAAGTGAAATTTGTGTTTTACTTTGAAAATGAAAAATTATAGTGGTTAACAGAAATCAGGCCACATACATCTGTGGTAACAAATGGATAACATTAAAAAAAAAACATCGAGCACATCTACACCTGGAAGTGAGTGGCACAACCAAACAAGGACACCCAGTCCAAAGGCCAGCCTAGTCCAGTCATTAATATTGCCTGTGCCCAGGGATATTTGGGCATGGCCATAATGTCACACAAACATGTCTGCAAACAGGAGGAGCACCAACCAAATACATAGGTAAAGCCATAAGTGGCCAGATAAACTCCACATAGACCTATGGCATTGGCTAGTGGCCTTAAGCATTACTCTAAGGAGCTATATGGGAGCAAATACAAAACACAACCTGCCAGAGCAACACAAAATGGATTGTTTGAAACCTCAAAGGACAAGTAAATACAGTGGGGGTTAAGAGAAAAGATGTCCCACACACCCATGGCTTAATAGGGTGGCTGCCCATAATACCCAGGTGGAGGTCCAGGTGGAGGTCCATGGGAATGGGACCTAGCCTGGGCCATGGCAGCATTGTGAATTTGAAACTGCTCCACAATGTTTCTCTGCATATTGGTCATCTCAGCCATGGCTGACTGGATGCCATTACTTGCATTGGCCACGTTGCTGTTGAGGGTACGCAACTCCGCGAGGATGCCCTGTAGACTGGTATGGATGTTCACCATGTCGGCATGCCTTTGCTCACGCTCTGTAACGAGCTGGGCGTCATAAGAGTCCCTTTGTTGGGTCCATAATTGAAGCAGGGCACTCTGCCTCCCCTGGGAAATTGTGGGGCGGCGTAATGGCGTCCGCCGCACAATTACCCTGGCTCTTGGGCGTGCCCTGCCGCGTGGTGTCGTACCCTCAACAGCAACCGGCCTGCTTTGCAAATCCTCAGCAGCAGAGTGAACACTGGGGACTGTAGTGTCAGTCTCCCCATGTGCAAGCACAATGGATGGAGATTCACTCTGCTGCTGAGGATTGGCCAGAGAAACATTATGGAGCAGTTCCAAATTGGGACCCAGGGGGAGTTCATCCGACGTGCCCTGTACGGAGACATCATCATCTTCCTCCATGTCCTGGATCTCTTCCATGAGTGTGCGGGTCTGTAGGGACATATCAAAAAAAAAAAGGCTAAGTTTGCGTCCCAATTTTGGATTTCAACAGTTTAACACATTCTTAAGCACTTGTTAGTATTTATGCTACTAAATTAACTTACCGAAAATCTCTGATCTGGGCTCCGATGCTGTACGGACCTGGTAGGCATAACCAAACTGGGGGGTGAGTTTACCCTTGCTGAGGGATCATGCTGGGCTGAAGAAGAGAAAAAAATACCACGTAAACACACACACATAACCTTTTTTTTGATAGGTAATCAAATATAGCTCTATTTGTAATATTATTCAACTCTAGAGCAATGGTGACCTTTGTTCAAACCCACGCAAGTTTACATAGGTGCAATGGCTCGGACAAACTGCTAAGTGACCTCAGTTCTAAGTCATGAAGTGTACCCAGTCAGCATCCAACTTTCAAGGCACATTTTTGGATTTAGCCTACCATTCGCTAGGTCCGGGGTACTCAAACAATTGTTTGAAACGCCCATTTAAAGGTATGTGGTGAGAGGTGAATGTCTGGCCATGGTGCTGACGCAGGGGGTGTCTAGTTAAAAATAAAGACACTGGTGGAGGGGCTGGAGATTTCTAAGTGCCAACTAATAAAGGCTGCTTGCCCTTGCTGGGCTGGATGGGCCAGAGCTGAGGGGACAGGGATTGGATGGCTAAAGGGGGGAGTTAACGTATTGATGGTGATGGGATGGATGGAGCCAATCTGTTACAAATGTATGTGGCTTATGTGGGGGGGGGCATGGGGGGACTGTGGCACATGGGCCAGAGCAGGGGCAGCGGGACACGATTGTGGCCAGTGAAAATTTAAATAAGTTACTGTGTACCTTGCAATGCCACTTCCTGGGCAGTACTTCATATTGCAATGCTATGTTTCACGGAGCCATGACATTGGGCAGGAGACCAACCACTACATGGCCGATCAAGGGGGCAGCTCTGAGCACGTCAACACAGAAGTAACTGAGTGCAGGGCTGTCTGGGCAGGGGTCCTTGAATGTGGTGGCAAGGTCCGCATTGGGACCCCGGGCCGCCAGTTGAGTCTCGCTGCTCTTGGTCACATATGTTTGTGGGTGGCTAATTAAATTGTTAACTCAAACACAACTCACACAAGCAAAAGGCAACCCATACATAATGATGTGTGTTTTGTGATTGATTCAAAATATCTCACTTATCTTGCAAAAATTCATGACTTTAACAATACAATTGGACATTTGAACTTTGCCATAATGGCTGTGGGCCTAAATGTGTGATTCCCAGGGCCAAAAAGAGGACACAAACAGCCACAGTAGTGCGAGGCCAAGCAAGGCAAACCATAGGGGCATCCCGTTAGCTTGTTACTAGTGAACTGTAGATTATTTAGCAAACAGGCAAACATGCAGATTTAAGAGTACTCACCGTGGGTACGGGTCGGTGAGTCTGTGTCCCTTAGACCAGCATGTCCACCGACCGCGACCGGATGGAGAAGTCCAAGCACAATCTCCTCAGCAGGGGTAAACTCCAATTTAGATGGAAAGCCACCGCCAGTTTTCAGGCTGAAAAGAGAAAAGCGTTTGGTACTCAGAAAAGGTGCATACAGTACATCCAAAACATTAGATTTAGCGTAAACATTTAGTTACCTGTAATTATGCCTTTTAATTTCTTTTTGCCGTACAGCATACTTCAGATCAGAGATTTTCTTCTGAATTTGGGACACATCTTTCCTCTCTTCCCCCGCTGCATTTACTTGTCGGAGGATGGTTTCAAACAATTCCATCTTGCGCTGCTTGGTGGTGTGTTTGGATTTGCTCCCATATAGCTCGTCATAGTATAATGTAAGGCCACTAGCCAATGCCATATTTTGGTCATGGGAGAATCTCCCACTCAACTGGCCGCGGCGCAATGTGCGGCCAGATGGTTGGCTTGGCTGCTCCTCCATGTGTGCAGACACATGTGGTGACATTATGGCCTGGGGCTGGGTAGGGGAATGGCCGGATTGGTGGCTTCCCAATGACTGGACTGGACTGGCCAAGGGACTGGGTGTTCTTGCGTGGCTGGCCACCGAACTTCCAGGTGTAGATGTGGTCATGGGGGCAATTCGGGGCCCTCTTGGGGGGCTAGGTTCCCGGCTGGTGCCAGGTCGGGGGCTCTGTTCCCGGCTGGTGCCAGGTCGGGGGCTTCTGGCCCTGGATTGGGTTCTTCTGGGCCTGTAGGGGCTTCTGGCCCTGGATTGGGTTCGTCTGGGCCTGTCGGGGCTTCTGGCCCTGGATTGGGTTCTTCTGGGCCTGTAGGGGCTTCTGGCCCTGGATTGGGTTCGTCTGGGCCTGTAGGGGCTTCTGGCCCTGGTTTGTGATCTGCGGCCTCTGGATGGGCTTCGGGGCCTGGATGGGGTTCGGGCCCTGGATGGGGTTCTTCTGGGCCTGTCGGGGCTTCTGGCCCTGGTTTGTGATCTGCGGGCCCTGTAGGGGCTTCTGGCCCTGGATTGGGTTCTTCTGGGCCTGTCGGGGCTTCTGGCCCTGGATTGGGTTCTTCTGGGCCTGTAGGGGCTTCTGGCCCTGGATTGGGTTCGTCTGGGCCTGTAGGGGCTTCTGGCCCTGGTTTGTGATCTGCGGCCTCTGGATGGGCTTCGGGGCCTGGATGGGGTTCGGGCCCTGGATGGGGTTCTTCTGGGCCTGTCGGGGCTTCTGGCCCTGGTTTGTGATCTGCGGGCCCTGTAGGGGCTTCTGGCCCTTGATTGGGTTCTTCTGGGCCTGTAGGGGCTTCTGGCCCTGGTTTGTGATCTGCGGCCTCTGGATGGGCTTCGGGGCCTGGATGGGGTTCGGGCCCTGGATGGGGTTCGGGCCCTGTCTGGGCTTCGTGCCCTGGATTGTGTTCTTCGCCCTCTGGCTGTACTTCGGGCCCTGGATGGGGTTCGGGCCCTGCTGCGGGGCATGGGTTTCCGAACTGCCCTACTTGAAGGCATGGCCGGTGTGGGCTCACTGGTGCTGCCTGTTCTGGGGGCAGAGGTGGTGGGTGCTGCAGTTGCCAGCTTTTTGGCTGCAGGAGGGGCACGAGGCTTGGGGCCCCTTTTTTGGGTACCTGAGGGTCCAGGGTCCCTTGGTGGGGCCGAGGTGGGAGTCTTGGATCTCAGTTTTCGGCCAGCTTGCTGGGACCTTGTGGTGGGGCCCTCCGCGGTCTTGCTTGCCTGGGGTCGCTTGCTGATCGCCTTTTTTGGTGCCATCGTACAGAAATGCTCAAAGAGAATGAGCTTGGGGGGAAGGGACCTTTAAATAATGAGCCCAGCGTGTGACGCCTATGCGCACGACTACGCGCTCGTACGAACGTACGTTCGAGCGGAACCAGGAAACCGCTGGGGTTTCACTTATCTGCTGCCTGAAAGAAGACTAAAGATGGCGCCCACTATCTTCACCCGTCAACAGGAAGAGATCCTCATGCTGGTAAGTGGCTGCCTGTGCATTTTAATCGAATAGTCAATGATGGCCTAAATGTAAATGATGCGTTTGGAACTAGTTTGGGGTCTCTTAATGTTTAATCACTGGCTCCTCACACTTCATCCTCAAGGGCCGAGCCTGGCCACGTTTTCACCTGTCTATGCTGATGTCCTAATTCGCCCAATTGCTCCGGCTTAGCAACAGTTAATTAACCTGTGGAGTAGCGGGGCGAGCTGTCAAACCTGGCCTGTCTCGGACCTTGATGCGGATGTTTGCGGAACACTGTTGTCCTAAGCCATAAAAACACAACGGGAAGCCACACACGTGGTCCAAAAGCCTAAGCATTAGGCTACATCTTGGATGTTTAAACCATCCTAACATGCCATAGATGCAGGTGGCCTGATTCTTGATGTTGGCTATTATCTGTATGTACATGGTGTGTGATACATATAACATAAGACCAGACTGACAATCACAGTCAACGTCCTCTTTAAGGCACTCCCCAAAAATGGCGGCCATTCGAAATGTGTGTGTTAATGACATTAAATACTCAACTTGTGATGCAACACATATGGGTCTGTGTGTAAAAGTAAAAGCTCTGTGTCCATTATGTTTTTCAGATCATGCTTCAGCGCCGGTATGACTTCGCGCCCAATGTGTGCGAGAAAAGGGACATCGCCCGGGAGATCATCGCCGAGATCCACCGTGTGACCAGCACCACCTTCACTCACACCCAGATAATGCAGCATTGGTCGGACCTGAAGCGTCTGCACATGCCCCGGGTGCGGAGGTTTTTTGGGATCCATTTCCCAAGTAAGTACAAAGCAATTGCATGGTATATGTTCCAAATGTCTAAGTTATGCCTTTATTTATAATGACTTTTCTTTGGTAGTGTTGGAAATGGATTTCAGAATTCGCCGCACCCGGAGACGTACAGGCCGACCAGTGCTGCATGACTCTGCATCTGTGAGTGAAGGTGGTGGATCTCCCGGGCGACGGACCTACCCCTCCTCTGTGGCCTCCTCAGACCAGCCCCTGGACCTTACCACAGAGGAGGGGCCAAGGCGCGTGGGCGTGGAGTCATACCTGGCCACGCATGGGGAAGGCTCTGGTATGTCACTCTTCATGTATAGGCACAAAGATATACATGGCAGGCCAAAAACTAAGTTATCCTTTATTATGTATTTGTAGAAGCTTCTGGAGCGGGTGAGATAGTGGAGGAGGAGGCAGCAGAGATGCTGGAAGGAGATCCTGGCGAAGGTGAGTGATGTCAGCCAGACTGGGAGCCAGATATGTTGGGGATAGTGACTCTCTACAAATACTAACCAAATGTCACATGTTTCTCCAGGGACTTCTTCACAGCAGAGCCAGGACCAAGGGCAGCCTGTTGGCCCCAACCAGCCATCTGTCGGCCACCAACTCCGTAAGTCTCCATGCCATTATTCATATTAATGTTTGCTTAGCTAATAACACACACATAACTAAAGGCGTAGCCAATGTGTAGTTCACACTTTCATGTGGGCACTTCGTTAGCTTAAAGAGGACCCAAACTAGTATTAAGAACCAAAGACTTAGCCATCACACTGTACCTACAGATTCGAAACATGGAAAAACACCCTTCACCCATCTAATGCATGTTATTAGACAGAACAAAACCAATATTGGGGAATCTGGAATGCACAATATTTACAGGCAGCATGGGATACAGATTGAAAAAAGGAAGGTGCTGCCATGCATTGTGTGAGTGATGACCTTTCCCTCAACCCAGCTATGCTCTGGATTCCCAACGCACCACTGTAACCTACTCCCCTGTACTTTATCCAACTCTCCACTCCTCATTAAGTGTTATGCTTCAGAGTCCAGATGGCGGCGCTGTAATCCCAAAAAAGCCCTAAATAACTTTGAGGTGGTGCAGAATCATTTGTGAATAGTTTTTGGTTTTCATTAAATAATGTGGAAGGTCCGGTTTAAGGAGTTTAAACACTTACCTGTGGGAAATGCATTAACTGTATCCCTTTGAAGAACGACATATGTCATGCATTTACATGTATTTGCTTAACCCTAAATCTATTTCCAGCATACAAACCGGTCTGGGACTCCTATTTATGTTTCTTTCTCTATTGGTTACAGGGATGATCCCCCAAACCTTGGCTGGAAAAAAAAAAAGAATGAAGGAGTTGGTGGCCGAGCTGCTGGCCATACAGGCGACGTTGGGGCCAACAGATGAAGAAGACGAGGAGGATTAGTGCCCTTGGTCCTGGCTCCTTTCTTAAACTTGTTTTTTAAATTTTTAATATTTTAAAAATTGTTGTATAGTTTGGGTTACAAACCAAAAAAGATGTTTTTTAAAAAAAAACACTAAAAAAAAAAAAAATTGGTTTTACTGTTGAAAAAATCGGAAATATTTCTTGTTGTTTTTCCGAGAAAAAAAAAAAAAAAAGGTTGCCAAAAAAAAACCCAACCCCAAAAATAAAATTTTTACAATTCTTAAAAACAAAACAAAGAAAATATTTAAAATAAATTATATTTTAAGCCATCCTAAATGTGTCTTTTCTAATATGCACACACCCAAAAAATTACACAAACCAGAAACAACACACTTAGAAACATATAGACATATGTAAATTATGTGATTTTCTTACGTTTTATGGACCGAGAAATGAAGTGGGATGCAAGCGCTAAAGGGTTTAGGTAAGTTTGAGGGACCGAGAAATGAAGTTGGATGCAAGCGCTAAAGGGTTTAGGTAAGTTTGAGGGACCGAGAAATGAAGTTGGATGCAAGCGCTAAGGGGTTTAGGTAAGTTTGAGGGACCGAGAAATGAAGTTGGATGCAAGCGCTAAAGGGTTTAGGTAAGTTTGAGGGACCGAGAAATGAAGTTGGATGCAAGCGCTAAAGGGTTTAGGTAAGTTTGAGGGACCGAGAAATGAAGTTGGATGCAAGCGCTAAGGGGTTTAGGTAAGTTTGAGGGACCGAGAAATGAAGTTGGATGCAAGCGCTAAAGGGTTTAGGTAAGTTTGAGGGACCGAGAAATGAAGTTGGATGCAAGCGCTAAGGGGTTTAGGTAAGTTTGA